>PVHT021183555.1:6493554-6553023 GCA_004024745.2 Catagonus wagneri
CTGCATTTCTATATACTAACAATGAAAGATCAGAAAGAGAAATTAGGGAAGCAATCCCATTTACCATCGCATCAAAAAGAATCAAATACTTAGGAATAAACCTGCCTAAAGAGACAAAAGACTTGTACTCTGAAAATTATAAGGTGCTGATGAAAGAAATCAAGGATGACATGAACAGATGGAAAGACATACCATGCTCCTGGATTGGAAGAGTCAATATTATCAAAATGACTATACTACCCAAGGCAATCTACACATTCAATGCAATCCCTATCAAATTACCAATGAATTGTTTCAAAGAACTAGAACAAAATAGTTTAAAGTTTGTCTGGAAACACAAAAGACCCAGAATAGCCAAAGACATCCTGAAAAAGAAAAATGGAGCTGCCGGAATCAGACTCCCTGACTTCAGACTCTTCTACAAAGCTACAGTCATCAAAACTGTATGGTACTGGCACAAAGACAGAAATGTAGATCAGTGGAACAGGATAGAAAGCCCAGAATTAAACCCACGCACCCACTCTCAACTAATCTATGATAAAGGAGGCAAGAATATACATTGGACAAAAGACAGCCTCTTCAATAAGTGGTGCTGGGAAAACTGGACAGCTACATGTAAAACAATGAAACTAGAACACTTCCTAACACCATGCACAAAAATAAACTCAAAATGGATTAAAGATCTACATATAAGACCAGAAACTATAAAACTCTTAGAGGAAAACATAGGCCAAACACTCTCTGACATAAATGATAGCAACATCTTCTCAGACCCATGTGTCAGAGTAAGGACAATAAAAAGAGAAATAAACAAATGGGACTTAATTAAACTTCAAAGTTTCTGCACAGCAAAGGAAACCCTAAACAAAACGAAAAGACAACCCACAGAATGGGAGAAAATATTTGCAAATGATTCAACTGACAAGGGTTTTAATCTTCAAAATTTACAAACACCTCCTACAGCTCAATACCAAAAAAACAAACAACCCCATTAAAAAATGGGCGGAGGATCTAGGCAGACAATTCTCCAAAGAAGACAAACAGATGGCAAACACATGAAAAGATGTTCAGCATCGCTCCTCATTAGAGAAATGCAAATCAAAACCATGAGGTACCACCTCACACGGGCCAGAATGGCCATCACCAAAAAGTCTACAAACGATAAGTGCTGGAAAGGTTGTGGAGAAAAAGGATCCCTAGTACACTGCTGGTGGGAATGCAAATTGGTGCAACCACTGTGGAAAACAGTATGGAGATTCCTCAGAAAACTCAAAATAGAATTACCATTTGATCCAGCAATCCCACTCCTGGGCATCTATCCAGAGGAAACCATGACTCGAAAAGACACATGTACTCCAGTGTTCATTGCAGCACTCTATGCAATAGCCAGGTCATGGAAACAACCAAAATGCCCATCAACAGAGGAGTGGATAGGGAAGATGTGGTATATACACACAATGGAACATTACTCAGCCATTAAAAGGAACAAATTACCAACATTTATAGCAACATGGATGGACCTAGAAATTATCATGCGAAGTGAAACCAGTCAGACAATTAGAAAGCAACATCCAATGCTACCACTTACATGTGGATACTAAAAAGACACAATGAACTTCTCTGCAGAACAGACAATGACTCAGAGTTTGGAAAACCTTTGGTTTCCAAATATGACAATCTGGAGGGATTGGGACGGAAATGCTATCAAATTGAGTTGTGATGATTTTTGTACACCTACAATTGTAACAAAATTCATTAAGCAATGGGAAAAAATTTAATCAAGAAGAAAGAGATCAACTGAACAGACTGGTCACTAGAAATGAAATTGAATATGTAATAAAAACACTCCTTACAAACACGAGTCCTGGCCCAGATGGCTTCACAGGTGAATTCTACCAAACAAACAGAAAAAACTTATAACCATCCTCCTTAAACTTTTCCAAAAGGTTGAAGAAGGAATAATCACAAAGACATTCTATGATGCCACTATCACCCTAATACCAAAACCAGACAAAGGTACTACCAAAAAAGAAAATTATAGCCAATATCTTTGATGAACACAGACGTGAAAATTTTCAACAAAACTTTAGCCAGCTTTATCCAATAACATATAAAAAAGATCATACACCATGACCAAGTAGGGTTCATCCCAAGTTCACAAGGATGGTTCAACATACTCAAATCAATCAACATCATACACATTAACAAAAGAAAAAGTCAAAAACCACATGATCATCTCAATAGATGCAGAAAAAGCACTTGATAAAATTCAACATCCATTCATGATGAAAACTTTTACCAAAGTGAGTAGAGAGGAAACATACCTTAACAAAATAAAAGCCATTTATGACAAACCCACAGACAATATAACATACTCAATGGAGAAAAGCTGAAAACCTTTCTGCTAAAATCCGGAACAAGACAAGGATGCCCATTCTCACCACTTTTATTCAACACAGTATTGCAAGTCCTAGCCACGGCAATCAGACAAACAAAATAAATAAAATGTATCCAAATTGGAAGAGACCAGTGAAACTATCACTGTATGCAGATGATATGATACTATATATAGAAAGCCCTAAGGATTCCACACAAAAACTGCTTGAACTGATCAATGAATTTAGCAAAGTAGCACAATATAGGATTAACATTCAGAAATCAGTCACATTTCTGTATGCTACCAATGACATGTTAGAAAAGGAATATAAAAAATACATTTTAAAATTACATCCACAAAAATTAAATACCTAGGAATAAACCTGACTAAGGAGGTGAAAGACTTATATGCTGAAACTCTAAAACATTAATCAAGGAAATTAAAGAGGATTCAAAGAATGGAAATCCAAAGATTCCATGCTCCTGGATTGGAAGAATTAATGTTGTTAAAATGACCATTCCACCCAAAGCAATCTACAGAGTCAATGCAATCTCTATCAAACTACCCATGACATTTTTCACATAACTAGAACAATTCAAAAACTTAAATGGAACCATAAAAGACGCAGAACTGCCAAAGCGATCCTGAGGAACAAAAATCAAGCAGAAGGCATAACTCTCCCAGACTTCAGACAATATTACAAAGCTACGGGAATCAAGACAGTGTGGTACTAGTACCAAAAGAGACATACACACCAATGGAATAGACTAGAGAACCCAGAAATAAACCCAGACACCCATGGTCAATTACTTTTCGACAAAGGAAGCAGGAATATAAAATGGGGAAAAGATGGTCTCTTCAGCAAGTGATGCTGGGAAAACTGGACATGTAAATCAAACTGCATGTAAATCAATGAAACTAGAACACACACCTTCACACCATTCACAAAAATAAATTCAAAGTGGCCTGAACACTTAAATGTTGACAAGACACCATAAAACTCCTAGAAGAGAACACAGGCAAAACATTCTCTGATATCAACCTTACAAATATTTTCTCAGGTCAGCCTCTAAGAGCAATAGAAATAAAAAGAAAAATAAACCAATAGCACCTAATCAAACTTACAAGCTTTGCACAGCAAAGGAAACCATAAAAAAAAAAACAAAAAACAAAAAGACAACCTACAGAATGGGTGAAAATAGTTTCAAATGATGCAACAGGCAAAGGCTTCATCTTCAAAATATAAAAAGAACATATACAACTTAACAACAAAAAACATCAAACAACCCAACTGAAAAATGGGCAGAAGACCTGAACAGACATTTCTACAAAGAAAACATACAGATGGCCAATGGGCCCGTGGAAAAATGCTCAGCATCATTAACTATTACAGAAATGCAAATCAAAACTACAGTGAGGTAGCACTTCACACCAGTCAGACTGCCCATCATCAAGTCCACAAATAATAAATGCTGGAGAGGGTGTGTAGAAAAGGGAACCCTCCTACACTGTTGGTGGGAATGTAAATTGGTACAACCACTATGGAAAACAGTATGGAGGTACCTCAGAAAACTAAAGAGAGAACTACCATATGACCCAGCAATTCCACCCCCTATGTTCACTGCAGCACTATTCACAATAGCCAAGACATAGAAACAACACAAATGTCCACTGACAGACGAATGGATTAAGAAGATATGGTACACATACATAATAGAATACTAGTTAGCCATAAAAAAGAACAAAATAATGCCATCTGCAGCAACACGGATGGAACTAGAGACTCTCACACTAAGTGAAGTTAGTCAGAAAAGAGAAAGACAAATACCATATGATATCACTTATATCAGGAATCTAATATATGACACAATGAACCTATATACAGAAAAGAAACAAACTTGCGGACATGGAGAACAGACTTGGGGCTGTCATAGTGTAGCGGGAAGGGGTGGGATGGACTGGGAGTCTGAGGTTAGTAGATGCAAACTATTGCATTTGAAGTTACTAAGCAATGAAATCCTGCTGCACAGCACAGGGAACTATATCTAAACACTTGTGATGGAACATGAAGGAGGATAATGTGAGAAAGAGAATGTGTGTGTGTGTATATATAAACTAGGTCACTTTGCTGTACAGCAGAAATTGACAGAACACTATAAATCAAGTATAATAAATACTTCAGAAAGAAAATGCGCTTAGTCATCTGGCAATGAAAATTAAAATCACAATTAAAAAACTTCTCACCTTTAAAATGGCTAAAATAAAGTGAGTATACAAAGCCACTAGTACCTTCATACAATGCTAGCTGGAGTGTAAAATTATACAATCACTTTGGAACACTGTACAGCATTTTCTCCTAGCACTTAAATACACCTACTCCCTCCTATGTCTAAGTATTTGCCCATGAGAAATGAAGCAGAAGCTCACAAAAGACTCAAACAAGGGAGTTCCTGTCTTGGAGCAGCAGAAACGAATCTGACTAGGAACTATGAGGTTGCAGGTTCGCTCCCTGGCCTTGCTCAGTGGGTTAAGGATCCGATGTTGCCATGAGCTGTGGCACAAATCTGATGTCGCTGTAGCTGTGGCGTAGGCCGGTGGCTACAGCTCCAATTTGACCCCTAGCCTGGGAACCTCCACATGCTGCCAAGTGCAGCCCTAAAAAAAAAGAAAAGCAAAAACAACAACAACAAACTCAAACAAGAATGTTCATAGTTGCTTTATCCATAGATGCCCCCAAACAGGAACAGTCCAAATGGCTACAGGCAGGTGGACTGATAAAGGAATTGTGGTATAGGTATACAACAGAATACGATGTTACAGTAAGAAGGAATGAAGGATGCAGGCAGCAATGTATTGGAAACACTGTGTAGAGCAAACACAAAAGAGTTCATACGTTATGATCCCATTTATATAAAGTCCTAGAACAGTCAAAAAAATGTATAGTGAAGAAATAAAGAACAGCTGCTTCTGGGAGGAAAAGGGGATTAACTGGAAAGAGGCATGATGGAATTTCCTTGGGTAATGGAACTGGTTGTATACTTTGACTGGAATGTTGATTATATGACTGTATACATTTGTCAATAGTTATCAAATTGTACTCTTAAAGTTTATACACTTTATTGTGTGTAAATTACATAAAAATCTTCAAAGGGCTTTTTGGGGGTGGTAAAAATTAACAAACTGATTCTAAATTTTACCTCCAAATGCAAAGGAGCCAAATAGATCCAAGGCAGTCTAGAAAAAGACAAAGTTGGAGAAGTTCCACTGCCAGAAATTAAGCTCTATTATAAAGCTTTAATAATTAAAGCAGTAGGATTGGTGCAAGGATAGACAAATTAATGAATGAAACACAACAGAAAGTCTAGAAACACACATACACACACACACCCCTGATTTATGACAAAGATGACACTACAGAGGAGAAAGAACAGACATTTCAATGAATGAAGCTGGTCAGACTGGATATACATAATTAAAAAAAAATGAATGCTGACCTCTACCAACTATGCACGAGAGTCAATTTTTGGTGGATTATACACCTAAATGAAGAAAGCAAAAGGTAGAAAATCCAGGGAAAATATTTAGAAGAAAATGCAAGAGATTATCTCCATAACCTTAAGGTAGGTAAATGTTTCTTAAACAGGACATAAACAGTAGTAACTATAAAGAAAATACTTGATAAACTGGACTATCAACTACAGAATGAATAAATTAACAGTGGTGTACTATACAATGGAACATTCCATGGCAACCCTATGTTAACATAAATATTTCAAATAGAATGTTGAGCAAAAAAGCCAGATAATATATACCATATGCTCCATTTCAGAAATAAACAACTAGACTAACGAAAGAGAGCTCAGAATCAGGCTCATGTATATATGGAAACTTGGCATTTACAGAAGTGAAATAGCAGATCAATTTCAAGGATAGTTTGTAGATCAATAGCAGTTTATATAGATAAAAGTATAAACAAATAAAGATTGCTTTGGCTCATTTCATAAGAAATACCATTTCAAAAGAAAAAATTGGATCCCTACAAAAATCACTCCCAGGTGAATTAAAGACTTAAATATGAAAAATAACATATATATGTATAAATGAAATTTCTATGGCCACATTTATGGCATACGGAAGTTCCTGGGCCAGGGACTGAATCTAAGACGCAAGCTGTGATCTACACCACAGCTACAGCAAAGTCAGATCCTTTAACCCACTGCAACAGGTTGGGGATTGGACCTGAGCCACTGCAGTCAGGTTCCTAATCCACTGTGCCAAATTGGGAACTCCAAAAATAACTTTTTATAAGCTTTATAGAGGAATACTCTTATTTCAAAGCATGAAAAGATTTCTTACATAAGGCACAAAAAAGCATAAACCATAAAGAAAATCAAGGAGTATCTTAAGCTCTCTCCCTCCTCTTTTCTCTCCCAAAACATGCGGAACAAATGCCTGGGGCAGTTCTGAGCAAGGTAGGTATCCACACAGGAGTAGAAGCATGGTGGCCCAGAGAGGGAGAGTGGAGTCTCACCAGGGGTAGGTGTGGGGCAGACAATGCAGGGTGTAAGAACAAAGGCTGGGGATGGAAATGCCCATGTGAAGAGCATTACCATCTCCAGCCTGGGGCCTGAAGGGAGCATCCACCAGGTTAGTTGCAGCAGTGACATATGTTACATTCAGTGGGATTGATGAAATATACAAATACATTAAGGATAATGGGAACCAGACTTCTCACTGTTAGAGGAGAAGTTACAAATACAGAAAACTATGATGAATCCTGTAAGGTGCTGAATTAGAATTGGAGGTATTGATGTAAACTAATTGTTTATACCTATCAACTGACCAATCGATTGATAGGTATATACAGATATTCCCTAACTCTGACTGGGAAAGCCTGGTAGCAGCAACATCTCACTTGGAATGATAATACCCAACACTCAGATCTTGGTTTCTAAATACCACTCTTCATTAAATGGAAGAAGGGCTCCTTGGAAAATGGCCGATTCCAGAGCTGAAAATCTTGTACCAGAAGTTGAATGGCACTCAAAAAATGTTTGGGACATGTCAAAAGTGCACAGATTACAACTTGAATGAGCTCCCACTAACCAAGTCAGGTACAATGTGAGAATCAAAATAAACTAGTAACCATATAGAACCCATTGAATGAAACAGAAAACCATGAGACCATACTGATAAAAATAAATGAATACATTGCAAGTTTGATGAGGAACAAGACAGTTTCCTTGTGCTTTTTTTTAGAAATTTTCCATGTCACACTCACGCTCTCCTCTACCTTCCAGGATATACGAAGTATACTTGTAACTGTTTAATGTCCTTGTTTCCACCACCCGTGCCTTTTCCTGTCAGTTTTAAAGGCATTTTCTCCTCACTAAAGGTCATATTTTCCTACTTTGTACCCCTGTAATTATAAGACGCTGGAATTTACACTGTAGGGTGCTGGATTTGCGTGGGAAACACATTCCTTTTATAGTTTTTTGAACCTTGTTCTGGAACACAGAGACCACTGAACCTGTGTAAGTTCCCCTTCCCTGTGATGAGGCCTGGAAACTCTCGTCAGGCACCAAGATGGGACAGGGATGGTGCTCACCTCATTTGAGGGATCAATATACAGCACTGCCTATGATCAAATATCAAGAAACTACTGTTTCCAATTTTCTGTCAGATTTTTCTTACTGTTACTTTAGTGGTACATCTGACCTCTGGACATGGATGTAGAGAATAGAATGTTTACATTGTTTCAAAAGTCACTTTCCACAAATTATTTATGAATTACAAACAGAAAACCTAACTTTACATAGAGAAAAGCCTCGCAGACATCATTTTAACAAACAGCAGAAATAAGACAAATTGGAATCATGTGCCATTTTACAATAAAAGTCCTCATTGCATGCACTGAGAAGATCACAGCCTTACTTCTGTGACATTCCTGCCAAAGGCATACAACCTGAATTTAATCAGACAAACTCAAATTGAAAGATACTTTACAAAACAACTGGCTTGTGAACTGTATAAACAATGTGGGAAGTAGTTTGATAACTATGAAAGATTTTTATACCCTATGACTCATCAATTTAACTCCTAAATACATATTCAGAGAAACTCATACGTGTGTATAAGAAGACACTTATCGGAAAGTCCACTATGGTATTCTTAAAGCAAAATGTTAAAATCAACTTAAATACCCACCAAGAAGAGAATGATGAAATGCTGAGCAATGAAAAAGACTGAACTACAGCTACACACACACACACACACACAAATCTAGTCAACGATGAATAAAAGTAATCTATTACAGATATGCATGGGAATTAAAAGCAGCAAATTTACAGGGCAGGTATGGAGACAAATTCTAGCAGTGTCAATTGTACTTATAATGTCTTATTTCCTAGGATAGATATTTGACACATGGGTTTTCATTGTTATTCTATTTACCTTTGAGTCTGAAACTTCTATATCAAAAAATGTTACTAATCTAAGTTGAGAATTTTTCATCCAAAATGGTTAAGATAAAAATATTGCAAAAATAGTTTTATTTTAGCACACCACCAGTTTTCTGAAAAAAGTACTTAAAAGGAAGTTCTGTGTAGATAGTATCAGATGACAAATTATTTCCAAACATTTAGCTGATTCTGACAGTGTAGCAAGGCCATTAACTTCATTTGGAACTTGACCAAGTTGATAATTAGTCCAGATTTGAATAAGATAAAGCTCTAATGTATCCTGATAGAATGGGTGGGATGGCCGTTATCAACCAGCACTAACTAGTACTAATTACATAAGCTATTTGCTATGTTGTTATTGTAGACAGCTATATATGTTCAGCTTCATTAAAAAAATTAGCTTACCTACCAAGAAGCGTATTTTCAACCAGGAGTCATGCACACACATCAGATGAGTATACAGGATAAGAGAATATTCTATAAGAGGCTACAGGGTTAGGAGTTCCTGTGTGGCTCTGAGGGTTACGAACCTAACTAGTATCCATGAGGATGTGGCTTCAATCCTGGCTTGGCTCAGTGGGTTAAGGATCGGCGTGAGCTTTGGTGCAGGTCATAGATGCAGCTCAGATCCTGAGTTGCTGCAGCTGTGGTGCAGGCCAGCCGCTGCAGCTCCAATTCAATCCCTAGCCTGGAAATTTCCATATGCTGCAGGTGTGGCTCTAAAAAAAAAAAAAATAGCAAGAGGTTATAGGGTAAAGCTATTCCTTTCCTAGTCTTTGGGCAAAAACAACTGCGTGAGAAGTGAAAAATTCTTTTAGGCTGGCTATGGAGGCTAAAGAATAGATACTTTGATTTCAATCTTTTTAAAAAAAATCAGTAAAAGTGGTAATGTGTACAAAGTTCTAAAGATGCCAATGACTTCACAGCTAATTGCGTGGATGCCAGATTGCCTTCTGAGACCATTCCAATTCCCACCCAGACCCTGACACATATAAAGTGCATATGTGACTTTTCAAACTTTTAGGATTCAGAGTAGGATCCTGAGGTTTGTACAGAAGGATATGTTTTTGATACATCTTCCTGGCCACAAAAGAATATCTAGCATTTAGCATATTCTCTTTGAAGAATAAGTTGCAAACAATGGCTTTTTTTCTTGGAAAAATTTAATCAAAAATTCTTTTGAAAGAAAGCCTACATGCAGTAAGATTTGCATAATGCTTTCCATAAATCATGAAAAATCTATTTTTATGTGTATATCAATTTGGATATTCTTCTTACAATAACACAATGAGAAATACATACATACATATATATTTTCAACTTCCAAAAATGTACGAGATGCTCTAAATAAAAGCAAAGAACAAAATCCATAAAAAACAAAAATAAGAGTCAAGTAATGAGAAGGGCAGAGGAAGAAAATAAGTGTATAGCATTTACCAGAGGGTTTTACATACTGAGGTCTGTTATCATTCACACAGCCTCCTCCAAGAAAGGATGGTAATGTTGGGAAAAATGACTTTGGCTTGGATTGTCAGTGTCAGAAACTGAGACACATGAACACGAGAGATATCGACAAGGCTCTTCTGTAGTGGGCGCGAATTCTCAAAAAGCACGCATGAAAGAGAGAAGATGCCTATTTATCCCTAACGCAGGTGGCATATCTGTCCCCCTTCTCATTGGTCAGATCAGGGCACACATTCTTCTCGGTTGGCCAATTTTCAACAAATTGTTACTGGGACAAGAGAGAAAGCAGGGGAGGGGTGAAGGAGGATGTCTCAGATGAAGCAGGAACAGAATGGAGTAACCAAGACTTCCTTTGATAGAAAAGACCTGTGTTAGTTCTCACAGTACAGAGCAGCAAGCAGAGCATGGCACTCTTCCCTTTGAGGTGCTGACATTAAAAAAAAAAAAAAAAAAGCACAACCTGAAAGCTGAGAGTTAAATTTTATTTGGGGCAAAATTACGACTTAAGCCCGGGAGACAGCATCTCAGAAACCACTCAGAGGCAGTGAGGGAGGAGCTAGGATATATAGGAATTTTTGTAACAAAGGGCAGGGAGCAGGAACAAGAGGCCTGGGCTCACTGAAATCATTTCTTTGATACGTACCTCCGCTATCATGACCAGTGTCCTGAGATTTCACAGCTTGCAGGACTCACCGTCTCTCACTCTTGGAAGTGACTGTATTCACAGATGACCATGACATTTCTTATCCTCAACTACAGACTGGGCTGAAATACCACCCAAGGAGGAAAAGGGGGAATATCAGGATATGATTACGGTGAGGGGGAGGTGTATGCAGCATACACACATTTTACAAGTTTGTTGGTGATCTCCTGAAGATTACTAGCAGTAACAAGGAGCAAACGTCACTACCATGAAGGATTTTTGTTTTTCTAGATATGAGGAGATGCAAGAATTGGGCATATAAAATCCTCTCCTAAATATATCTGAAGACCTGTTCTTACAGTTTTTTCCAGAATACAGAGTGCCTCGCTCCTGATGTTCACCCTGAGCTCTGCAGGTCAGCAGTTGCGGTGGCTCATAATTTAACCCATGTAGAGGCTGATGGCAAGTGCCAAACTTCAGTTCACAGAGGCTACATTAGCGACAAGAGGGAATCATATCTGTGGCTGACACCCTGCTCCTTCCTGAGTCTTCTCTTCATTCGCTCAAGCATCAAGGAATGATCAAGTGATTCCTTCCCCACAAAGGGCCAGGGCCCTTAATGCTGCTCTGTTACTTCTTTTCTTTTTTTTTTTTTTTTGAATGACTGAAAATACTTGGAGATGACTTCCAGAAAACATATCTGGGGAGTCCTGAACCCTTGGGACCAGACTAGTTACTAAGACACTGAGAGGAAGTCTCACCACTGAGAAATTCTGCCGGTCCCAGCAGTGCACTAAGCCCTGGACATGAGCTTGAGTATCAAAAGGTTACTGAACATTTCCTACTTATTCCTTTCTGGATCTTCTGTTCTGGCTTCTTCCCCTCTCCCTTGCTGTGCTCTCAACTCCAGGCAGAGTATTTTATGTTTATTGTAGAATGAACTGACAAAGGGAAATGGTGGAACTGAGAGGGCTTTCTGTTAGTGTGACTCATAAAATTTAATGGTTTATTTCCCTGAAAGACTTCCAATTACCACAACTCTAATATCTTGCTAATCTTAAGTTTTTTTAAAGGGCAAAATGCCAATGAATAGTATCTCTACTTCCCATTTTCTGAAAATGAAGCTAAAGTATCATGAAAGTAAAAATTTTAATTCATCAGAATTAGAATATAGTCAACAGATAAATATTTCTTGACTGTTGTTTTCCAAATAAGCTTAGAGTTTTCCTTTCGAGCATTATATAACAGAATCTTCCAATAAGAACTTCAGCAGGATTTAAGGAAACATCCAGAGTATTCTACGTTTCTTGAGAAGCACTCTGGATTCACTGGCTCAGTCTCCATAATTTACATGAAGAACCAAAGTAGCTGCACTATTTTACATTCACAGCAGGAATATATGAGGTTTCAATTTGATTACAGCCATCCTAGTGGGTGTGAAGGGGCACCGTGGTTTTGCTTTGCATTTCCCTGATGGCTGATGATACAGAGCATGTTCTCACGTACTTAGTAGCAGTTGTATACTCCTTGGAGAAATGTCTGTTGAGATCCTTTGCTCATTTTTTAGAGTTGTCTTTTTATTATTGAGTTGTAGGAATACTCTATATATTCTAGATAGAAACCTGTTTTCAAATATGGTTTACAAATACAAACATATCTTGGAGATATTGCAGGTTCAGTTCCAGACCACCAAAATAAAGCAAACACTACAAGAAATAGAGTCACACAAATGTTTTGGTTTCCCAGTATATATGAAAATTGTTTACAGTATACTGTAGTCCATTACTCATGCAAAATATCTTTAAAAAACAAGGTTCATGCCTTAATTAAAAAATACTTTATTCCTAAAAAATGCTAACCATTACCTAAGCTTTCAAAGATACCGTTTTTGGCAACAGTAACATCAAAGATCACTGATCACATCACAACAAATAATAATGAAAAAGTTTAGAATACTGCAAGAATTACCAAAATGTGGCAGAGACATGAAATGAGCAAATGCTACTGGAAAAATGACAATGACAGACTTGTTGGACAAATTTGCCACAAACCTTCAATTAAAAAAATGCAGGAGAGTTCTCATTGTGTCTTGGCAGAAACATCTGACTAGTATCCATGAGGAGGCAGGTTCGATCCCTGGCCTCGCTCAGTGGGTTAAGGATCTGGTGTTGCTGTGACCTGTGGTGCAGTCACAGACACAGCTTGGATCTGGCATTGCTTTGGCTGTGATGTAGGCCAGGGGTTACAGCAACGATTCGACCCCAAGCCTGGGAACATACATGCCTTGGGTGCAGCCCTAAAAAGACAAAAAAGACTACATAAATAAATAAATAAATAAATAAATAAAATGCACTATCTGTGAACTCAGTAAAGTGAAGCGCAATGAAATGAGGTCGGCCTGTAGTTTCTCCAACTCTGTAGGTTGCTTTTCATTTTGTTAACGGTGTTCTGGAAGCACCTAAGTTTCATTTAGGCAAAGTTGGATGTATTGTTTTTTCTTCTGCTGCTTTTGATACCATATCTAAGAAATCATCGCTTAGTCCAAGGTTACAATGTTTTCCTCTAAGAGTTTTACAGTTTTAGCTAACATTTAGGTCTTTAATCCATTTTCAGTTAATTTTTGTATATAATAGGGGGTCGAAATTCATTCTTTTTCATTCCTGTCTTGGTAACCTTATCTAAAGTTAGTTGACCACAGATGCATGAATTTACTTCTGGACTTTCAATTATATTTCATTTGTTTATATAATGGAAAACCTCAGTTTTTCCCCCTCCTATGTAGGGAAAAACCCAGTCAGTTTTTCTGTCTGTTTCACTCCCGAGTCGTCTTCTCTATACTCACACAGGAACACTTCCATATTTCTGGTCACCAAACAGGTCCGTCCCCCCCCACCCCACAACAATAAGCAAATCTCCAGCACCAACTGGGTGTTCTATAATATAACTAAATTCTGACACTATTTACCCATAGATAGCATCAGATCCCACAGGTAAGGAAGGGCTCAATCTGACGAGACTGCACCCACCCCCCACACCAACTGCAGATAGCAGTCTCAAACTCAGGTTAGCATCTGTGCTTCTGACAGGCTACAGATGGGAGGTTCCAACAATCCCCTCCTCAGGTTTAATCTGCTAGAGTGGCTCAAAGGAATTCAGGGAAACACTGTGTTTCTTCTGTCTCTGTAGAGTTGAGGTGCATCACCTTTCTGGTGTTGATATCTTATTCAACCTGGAAGCTCTCTGAGCCCCATACTTTGGGGATTTTATGGGAACTTCCTTATGTAGGCATTAGCACCATTTTCAGCCTTTTTCCCTTCGAAAGAGGATGCTGGATGAGGCTGAATATTTCAAGTTTCTAATCACAGCTTGGTGACCCTGCTTTATGGTGACCAGCTCTCACCCAGGTGCCCACCCAGAGTTGCCTCATTAGAACAAAAGACACTTCCATCAACTAACAAATCACAAAACTTTCAGGGGCTCTTTGTCAGGAACTGGGGTTAAAGACCAAATATTAGAACAAAATATGCTCCTAGGAGCCCATGATATAGAAAATTGCAACAGTTTTAGGAGATTTGTGTCAGGAACTGAGGGCAGAGACCAATATATATATTTCACAGTGTACACACCTATCCTTTTGCCAGGAATACACTGCTTTCATTACTGTAGCTCTGTATTAAGTTTTCAAATGTTACTCTAAATAGAATTATTCTCTTACTTTCCGTTTTGGTTTGTTATTGCAAATGAACAGAAACACAAATGATTTTTGAATACTGACCTTGTATCCTATAGTCTTATTGAACTCGATTATTCTAACATTTCTTTTCCTTAAGGTTTTCTATATTCAGTATCATGACATCTGTGCACAGAGAGAGTTTTCTTCTTTGTTTCCAATATGATGCCTTTCATTTTTCTTGCTAATTGTCCTGAATGGAATCTCCAATACAGTGTTGAATAAAACAGAGAGAAAAGACATTCTTGTCTTGCTCATAATCTTAGGGAAAAGTCATTCAGTCTCTTTCTCTCTCATTAAGTATGACACTAGTATGGGCTTTTCCTAAATGTCCTTTACCACGCTGAGGAAGTTCACTCTATGACTAGTCTGGCTGAAAGATTGTTATCAATTCATGTTGACTTTTGTGAAATGCCCTTTCTGCATCTACTGAAGTGATCCTGTGTTATTGTCTCTATTCTAATATGGAATACTAAAAGAACTGATCTTGGAATATTAAAATTAATCTCACATTCGTGCAATAAAACTCACTTGTTCTTGGCGTGCAATACTTTATATATGAGATATTGGTCTGCAGTTTTCTTTTTCTGTTATGTCTTTCTGGTTTCAGAATAGCAATAGCCACAAAGAAGAAGTTGTGAAGTATTCCTTCTAATTTGGGGGAAAAGCTTATTAAGAATTGGTATTAATTCTTCTTTAAGTGTGTTGTGGAATTCATCAGCAATGTCATCTGGAATGGAACTTTTCTTTGACAGAAGATATTTAAGTCCTAATTCAATTTCTTAAGTGTATTCATCCATCCATCCATCAATCTATTTACAGTTTTGGTAATTTGTGTTTTCCCAAGAATTTGTCTATTCCATCTAAATTGTCATTTCTGACCTCTAAGTTACTTAATGTCTATTATGAACTTAAACAAGTTCTTAATATTCCCTTAAAATTCTTTTAATTTGTGTGGGTTTATAATATGTTCCCTCTTTTCAGTCTCAATCTTGGTAAACTGTCTTCTTTTTTCTTGTATAGTTTGGCAAAAGACACTATTTAAAATCTTTTCAAAGAACTAATATTTGGTTTAATTGACTTTCTTTGGATTTTGTCTTCTATTTCATAGTTTTCTAGTCTGAATTTAGTATTTCCTTCCAAACATGAGCTTTTAATCTTCTGTTTCTAATTTCAGGTGAAAGCTCAGGATACTACTTTTGGATCTTTCTTCTTTACTAATGTGTTTGAAACTATAACTTTCTAAGCACTACTTTTGCTGTGTCAATACATTTTTAATGTTATATATTCATTTTAATTCAGTTCAAGGTATTTTATAATATCCCATGTTAGTTCTTCACTCATGGATTATTTAGAATATATCAGGTATTCAGAAATCCCCCAAGTTTCCTTCTATTGTTAATTCTGTTGTGGATGAAGAATCTAATTTGTTGTTGACTTCAAATTTAATTCTCTTGCACTGAAGTACAAAATTTGAGTAATTTTAATCTTTAAAAATTTGTTAAA
This sequence comes from Catagonus wagneri, assembly GCA_004024745.2. Taxonomy (NCBI): domain Eukaryota; kingdom Metazoa; phylum Chordata; class Mammalia; order Artiodactyla; family Tayassuidae; genus Catagonus; species Catagonus wagneri. Next base: position 6,509,736 of record PVHT021183555.1, read on the forward strand.
TGGACTCAGAGACAAGATGGTAGAGTAGGACTGGAGCTCACTTCCTCTCATGAAAACATCAAAATCACAACTAACTGCTGAATAACCATCAACAAAATAGACTGGAAACTACCAAAAAGATATCTTATACCCAAAGCCAAGGAAGAAGCCACATCGAAACAGTAGGGGGGACACTTTCTCAATTTAATAAATCTCATAACCCACAGACTGGAAAATAACTACATCACAAAGGCTTTCCCAAAGGAGTGAGAGTTCCAAACCCCATGTCAGGTTTGCCAGCCTAGGGGTCCAGTATTGGGAAGAGGTGCCTTCAGAGCTCTCAGAGCATTTGGTGTTGAAGAACAGTGGGGCTGGAGTGCAGGAGTGCCACCAGACTGGGGAAAGAGAGACTCTACTCTTGGAGGGCAAACACAGGATGTGCACTGAGTCCCAGGGCAAAGCTGGGAAAATCTCAAACAACCTAACCTTACACCGAAAGCAACTAGAAAAAGAAAAAAAAACCCACAGTTAGTAGAAGAAAAAAACGAAACAAAACAAAACAAAGATCAGTGTGAAATAAATGAAACAGAGATGAAGAAAACAAGGATTAATGAAAATAAATTGGTTTTTTTGAAAAGATCAACAAAATTGATAAACCTTTTTAGCCAGACTCATCAAGAAAAAAAAAGGGAGAGGAGTAGCTGTTATGACTAAGTGGGCTAAGAATCCAGCATTGCCGTGAGCTGTGGTGCAGGTTGCAGACATGTCTTGGATCCTACATTGCTGTGGCTGTGGTGTAGGCCAGCACCTGCAGCTCCAATTCAACCCCTAGCCTAAGAACTTCCATATGCTGCAGGTGTGACCCTAAAAAGCAAAAAATAAAAAAAAGGGAGAGGGCTCAAATCAATAAAATTATAAATGAAAAGAAGTTGCAACAGACATTATCTGCAAATCAATCACAGAAATACTAAGGATCACAAGAGACTACTACAAGCAACTACATACCAATAACGTGGACAACCTAAAAGAAATGAGCAAATTCTTACAAAAAAACAATCTTTCAAGACTGAACAGACTAATCACAAGTACTCAGATGAAACAGTGATTAAAAAGACTTCTGTAATACAAAACTCCAGGGTCAGATAGCTTTACAGGTGAATTCTATCAAACATTTAGAGAATTAACACCTTTTCTTCTGAAACTTTTCCAAAGAATTGCAGACAAAGGAACACTCCCAAGTTCATTCTATGAGGCCACCATCACCCTGATACCAAAAAAGAGAGACAATTATGGGCTAGTATCACTGATGAACGTACAAGCAAAAAACCTCAACAAAATACCAGCAAACCGAATCCAACAATATATTAAAAGGATCATACATCCTGATCAAAAGAGATCAGGATGTATGATCTCATTCCAGGTATGCAAGGCTTCTTCAATATCTGCAGATCAATCAGTGTGATATACCACATTAACAAACTGAAGAATAAAAACCATATGATCACCTCAATAGATGCAGAAAAAGCTTGTGACAAAATCCAACACCCATTTACAATAAAAAAAAAAAAAAAACCTCCAGAAAGTGAGCATAGAAGGAATCTACTTTGACATAATAAAGGCCATATAGGACAAACCCACAGCTAACACCACTTTCAACAGTCAAAAGCTGAAAGAATATCTGCTAAGATTAGGAATAAGACAGGATGTCCACTCTTGCCACTTTTATTCAACATAGTTTTGGAAGTCATAGCTATAGCCATCAGAGAAGAAATAAAGGCAATCCAAATTGGAAAAGAAGGCAAACTATTACTTTGCTTGCAGGTGACATAATACTAAGAAAACCCTAAAGACGCTACCAGAAAACTGTTACAAGCTCATCAATGAATTTGGTAAAATTGCAGGATACAAAATTAATACACAGAAATCTGTTGCATTTCTACATACTAAAAATGAGAGATCGGAAAGAGAAATTAGGGAAACAATCTCATTTACCATCTCATCAAAAAGGTAAAATACCTAGGAATAAACCTATCTAAAGAGACAAAAGATCTGTACTTTGAAAACTGTAAGACCACTGTCCAAAGAAATCAAAGATGACACAAACATATGGAAGGATATACCATGTTCTTGGATTGGAAAAATGAACACTGTCAAAACGACTATACTACCCAAGGCAATCCACAGATTCAATGCAATCCCTAAAATATCACCGATGGCATTTTTCACAGTACTAGCACAAAGTATTTTAAAATTTGTTTGGAAACACAAATGACCCCAAATAGCCAAAGCAATCCTGAGAAAGAAAAATGGAGCTGAGGGAATCAGGTTCCCTGACCCCTGACTGTACTACAAAGCTATAGTCATCAAAACAGTATGGTACTGGCAGAAAAAGAGAAACAGATCAATGAAACAGGATAGAAAGCCCAGACGGTCAATTACTCTAAGACAAAGGAGGCAAAAATACAAAATGGAGAAAGAAATCTTTTCAATAAGTGGTTCTGGGAAAACTGGACAGCTACATGCAAAACAATGAAATTAGAGCACTAACACCATACATAAAAATAAACTCAGAATGGATTAGAGACCTACATATAAGACCAGGTGCTATAAAACTCTTAGAGGAAAACATAGGCAGAACACACTCTAACATACCACAGCAATATCTTTTCAGATCCAACCCCTTGAGTAATGAAAATATAAACAAAAATTAAACAAATGGGGGCGTTCCCACTGTGGCAGTGGGTTAATGATCTGGCTTGTCTCTGTGGAGGCACCAGTTTGATCCTTGGCCCAGAGTAATGGCTTAAGGATCCAGCATTGACATGCTGTGGCATAGCTGGTAGCTCCAGCTTGGATTTGATTCCTGGCCCATGAACTTCCATATGCCATGGATGTGCCCAAAAAAGAAAAAAATAAACACACCCTTGCCCCAACAAATGGGACCTAAGTAAACTTAAACGTTTTTGCACAACAAATAACACTATAAACAAAACAAAAAGAAAACCCATACAATGGAAGAAAATTGCAAATGAAGGGACTGACAAAGGATTAATCTCCAAAATATACAAATACCCCAATCAAAAAAAAGGGGGCATAAAAATCTAAATAGACATTTCTCCAAAGAAGCGATACAGATGGTCAAAAACACATAAAAAGATACTCAACATCACTAATTATTAGAGAAATGAAAATCAAAACTACTATGAGGTACCACCTTACATCAACCAGAATGGCCATCATCAATAATTCTACAAACAATAAATGCTGGAGAAGATGCAGAGAAAAAGGAATCTTCTTCCTCTACTGGTGGGAATGAAAACTGGTACAACCACTATGGACAACAGGATAGAGGTTCCTCAAAAAAAAAAAAAAAAAAAAAACAAGCAGAACTACCATATGATCCATGATCCATCAATCCCACTCCTGGGCATCTACAAGGAGAAAGTCCTAGTTTGAAAAGATACATGCACTCCAAGACAGGGAAGCAACCTAAATGACCACTGACAGAGGAATGGATGAAGACGTGTTACATTATATAAAATGGAATTACTCAGCCATAAAAGTCATAAAAAGGAATGAAATAATGCCATTTGCAGCAACATGGATGGGCCTAGAGATTATCATACTAAGTGAAAAAGACTGAAAGACAAACATATAACTTACATGTGGAATCTTAGAAAAGGATACAAATGAACGTATTTGCACAAGAGAAACAGTCTCAGACTTTGAAAACAAATTTATAGTAACCAAAGAGAACAGGTTCAGGGGAGGGATGGACTAGGGGTTTGAGATTGGCATATGTAATTGTGGGATATGGAATGACTAGCAATGGGGATTTGCTGTATAGCACAGGGAACTCTACCCAATATTCTGTGATAACCTATTCGGGAAAAGATCTGAAAAAAAAAAAGGATGCATGTATGAATCACTTTGTTGTACAGCAGAAATTATCACATTGTAAATCACATATACTTCAATAAAACTTTAAAATATGAAAAAAATGTCAATGTACTATGTAAGAACGCAAAGAGATCTATTTCAGTTAGATCAAACACACTGATAATGCTCTTTAAGTTTTCTATATCCTCGATGACTTTCTGTCTAGTTTCTCTATCAATTACTAAAAGTCCTGAAATATCCAACTCTGTTAAACTGTCTCTTTTTCCTTTGAATTTTGTCATTTTGCTTCATATATTCTAGGGCTTTGGTATTAGGTAAGTTTATAATTTTTAAATCTTTCTGAATTTTTGGCTCTTCTATGAAATATTATACTAAGACATGGAAACAAAAGAAGTGTTCATCTACAGATGAATGGATAAGGAAAATGTGGTACAGATATATACAATTTAATACTATCCAGCTATAAAAATAAAGAAACCCTTCCATTTATGACAACATGGATAGATCCAAGGGCATTAAGCCAAGTGAAACAAGTCTGATAGAGAATGACAAACTGCTGATCTCACATATGGAATCTAAAAACAAAAACACTCCTAAACAAAAAAGCCGAACTCATAGAGTAAGTGATCAGATTTATGGGTATCAGAGGTAGGGATGCTGGATGAAGATAATAACTCCCAGTTATAAGTCCTGGCGATGTGATGTACAATCTGTTGATGTAATTAACACTGCTTTATGATGTATGTGAAAGTTACTAAAAAGGCAGATCCTCAAAGTTTTCATCACACAAAAAATTTTTTTTTCATTATCTATATAAGATGATGGAAGTTACTGTGGTCATTACTTTGCAATATATGCTGTCATTATAATACAATAAAATAGAAAAAATAAAGCAAACTAGAAATAAATTTGTCTTACTTCCCCTCCTTAAAAAAATGTAGTCTCATAAAATTCACGAACTGTGAAAGAAATTTAGCAACATAAAAATTAAAACTTTGGCATTCCCATTGTGGCTCAGTGGAAACAAATGACTAGCATCCATGCAGATGCAGGTCCGATCCCTGGCCTCACTCAGTGGGTTAAGAATCCAGCATTGCTGTCAGCTGTGGTATAGGTTGCAGGCACGCCTTGGATCTGGCGTGGCTGTGGCTGTGGCTGTGGCTGTGGTGTAGGCCAGCGGCTATAGTTCCAGATTCTACCCCTAGCCTGGGAATCTCCATGTGCCGCAGGTGTGTCCCTTAAAAGGCAAGAGACAAAACAAACAAACAAAACCCTTCTATATAGGAGAGGGAAAAAAACACCCATGAAAAGTAAAGTCAAAGCACAACTGACAAAATGGGGAAAATATTTATAATTCATATCACAAAGGAATTACTCTAATATATAAGATCAGCAACTTAATAGAAAACCCAACCAAAGGGTAGAAACTAAATTCATTTTGATAAAAATCCAAAGACTTGGTAACAAATTTTGTTGACAAGGCTAAACGGAAACAGTCATTCTCATATATCAGTGGTAAGAATATAAACTGGTACAATCCCTACAAATAGCAATTTGTTAATACCCTTCAAACATGTACCTTTCATTTTACCTACCAATTCTTTTTTTTTTTTAAGGCCACACCTGCAGCATATGGAAGTTCCCAGGCTAGTGGTACAATCTGAGCTGCAGCTGCTGGTCTACACCACAGCCACAGCAATGCCAGATCTGAACTGCATCTGTGACCTACACAGCAGCTACAGCAACGCAGGATCCTTAGCCCCACTGAGGGAGGCCAGGGATCGCATCCAAGTCCTCATGGATACCAGTTAGGTTTGTTACCACTGAGCCACAATGGGAACACCTAGCATATCCAATTCTTGAAATTCATCCTACAAATATATCCCACACCTGTGAAATTGTTTTGCTTTGCACTATTGTTTTTAATAGCAAAAGACAGAAAACACACAATTTTTCCATCAGAAGGAGAGTATTTAAATAATAAATTATGACCTAATGGAATATATTCTGAAACTCTTAATTAAAAAAAAATTTTATTCTTTATTTTTAGGGCCGCACCTGCAGCATATGCAGGTTCCCAGGCTACAGGATGAATCGGAGCCCGAGCCACCATTCTACAGCACGGCAACACCAGATCTGAGCTGTATACGTGACCTATGCTGCAGCTCACCACAATGCTGGATCCTTAATTATGGTTTAAACCACTGAGCAAGGCCAGGGATCGAACCCACATCATCATGGAGACTAGATGGGTTCTTAACCCACTGAGCCACAACAGGAACTCCTAAAAATAACTTTAAAAACAAAACCCTCAAACCCTACAAAGAGGCTGCCCTTTATGTACTAATATGTAAAGATCTCTGAGATATCTTAAGTGAAGAAAGTAAAGTATGGAACAGTGTGTAAATGAAAGTAAAGTATGGAAACAGTGTGTAAATCATCATGGAAGGGGGAAAATATCAATTTCTACTTGCATATTGATGTTTCAATCAAAATCTCCACAGCATTCACAAGCAACTAACCACAGTAGCCTCTCATTTTGTGTGATACAGCGGGACCTACATAGGAAATAGTGGGCTCCCAGAAATGGAGCTCCTAGGCCAATGGATAAATGCACATGTAATTTGTTAGGTATTATTGAATTCCCCTATGTAAGGACTGCAATCACTTTGCAGTACCACCAGTTAGGCATAAGAGTGTCTGTTCTCTACAGCATCTCCAACAGTAAAATTTTTAGATTTTTTGTTAAGCTGCTAAGACAATACCTCAGTGTGGCTTTTAAATTCAGGTCTGTTGAGGTATAATTTACATAAAATAATATTCACCTGAGTTACAGTCTGATGAGTTTTCACAAACATATATTCATGTAACACCACAACCAAAGTATAGGACATTTTCATCATTCCAAATGGTTCCCTCGTGTCCCATCCCACTAACCCTACTCCCTGACGAACTTCTGTCTCTGCACTTTTGCCTTTTTCAGATCATATAAATGGAATCACAGTATGAAGCTTTTGGGTCTGGCATCTTTCACATAGCATGATTTGGGTATTAGCAGTTTATTCCTCTTTATTGCTGAGCAGTACTCACTATCACATCACCGTGTGGTTTTAATTTGAACCACTGGTTCAAATTCACTGCTTTTGAGTAGGGCTGAGCATCTTTAACTATATTCAAAAGCCATTTGACATTATTTCCTGTGAACTGGATGTTTAAGTTCCTTCCTAATTTTTTATTGGGTTTCTGATCTCTTGTATTTTTTTGAGAGATCTTTGTTAATGAGATTAGCCCCTGTGACAGAGTTTACAAATACTATCCCCAGTTTGCTACTGACTTTATAGTATTTTTGGTATGCAAACGTTCTTTAATTTTTACGCAGTCACACCCTTTAATACAGTGAGTCAAGAGTTTGAAAGCCTTTAGACACTACCAAGTTATAAAGGAACTCATCCATTTTTTTTTTTAGTTCTTAAACAGTTTTCTTACATTACAGTTGACCCTTAAATGTGGTGGGGGTAAGAGTGGGGGGGTTAAGAGTGCTGACCTTCCCTGCAGCAGGAAATCCACATATAACTACTGTCAGTCCTCCCCACTGGTAGTTCCCCATTATGAATTCAAAAAACTGTAGTAGTTCGAATGTCAAATGTGTATCTCTGATCCATGTGAATGTATTTTGGTGTAGAGCGTAAGGTTAGATCCAATAGCATTTTTTCCCAAAGTTCGATCCAATGATCTCAATACTACTAATTTAAAAAGTCCATCTTTTCCCCAGTGATTTGAGATGGTACTATCCGTAAAATGGATCTCCATTAAGTATATAAGTCTATTTTGACGTTTCTATTGTGTTCTGGTGATTTGTATATGGTGTTGTCATACCACTATCTACTAATTGCAGAGGCATTATAGTATGTTTCAATATTTGTAGGGCTAGCCACATTCAGCTCATTGCTCTTCTTTTTCAGGGATTTGCTGATTATGCCTGCTTATTTTTCCATATAAATTTTGTAATTAATCTGTCTCCTAGACAAAAGAAAAAAAAACCCACTGGTATTTTTATTTCAACTAGATAAAAAATTGCTAGATTCATAAGCATGTTACATTTGAATTCAAAGTAGGTTTAGAGTTTTGGTCTTGTTTTCTGTGGCAAGTATTCACATCACAAAATTCATTCACACTAACGGCACTTTTTTATTAATAATCCTAGGAAGGATAAAATAAATCTAAGAGATAAAACTAGACATCCTTTCTTCAACATGGTCTTTTTGACATTAAAATTAATGCAAACAGAAGAGAATGCTCATATCAGTGTCTGGAGAGAACTTTAGAAGTGAGCATGATAGTACTTTTACTTTTTAAAAACATGAAATGGATGGACTTAAACTCAGTGGAGAGAAAGAAGTACTATTTCTCTTATATGACAGAGATACTAACAAAGACATTTGAACATTAAGAAAGATCTATCTTAAGCTGATACAGGATGCTTAAAGATTATAATATTTGATCTAAAAACATCTTCATCTATTATACTATGCTCTACTACAGACTAGTCACAGAAGTGAAGACTTAAAATTCCACTGGAAAAAAAATCATAACACAAAACAATAAACACAAGTCATATAAGAAGTTCACTGTTCAGAGTTCCCATCACGGCGTAGTGGAAATGAATCCAACTAGGAACCATGAGGCTGTGGGTTCGATCCCTGGCCTTGCTCAGTGGGTTAAGGATCCGGCGTTGCTGTGAGCTGTGGTGTAGGCCAGCAGCTGTAGCTTTGATTAGACCCCTAGCCTGGGAACCTCCACATGCCGTGGGTATGGCCCTAAAATGACAAAAAGACCAAAAAAAAAATTAAAAAACATTCACTGTTCATACACATTGTTGAACAATTTTACTACATACCCATTTTTATAAGGTAGAACATGTTTCCATAAGCTATGACTACGTTATTCTCAACAATGAAAGATTATATAGGTTTTTTTCCTTCTTTTCTTCTTTCCTCACCTTGTTTTGTTTTTAACTTTATAGGTGTGCCATCGAGGTATTCTAGCATTTCAGTACAGGGTCAATGATTATTTATTGATTGCTTCATAACCACTTTAATGACAAATCTTAAAATCTGACACTGTTTGAAAACAGTATGTATTTTGGAATCTTTCCCCTGCCACCGCTTAACCTTGTAAAAAGTGAATTGTAAGAAAAATCAGAGAAACCAGAAAACTTTATTTATTATGAATGACAAGGAAAGGAGAACTAAAAAGTCACTGTATTACTTGGCTTTAACTGAATATCCCCTCTAGCGGCAAGACTTATCTCTTATCTCTGAGAAGATTCTACATGAGTGAAAACAGAAAATGCAATTACATTTTATTGCAAGAAATTTGGAAAACGTATTTTTAACAAAGTTAGCTGTTCAAAAGTGTTACCTTAGGCTGTCTCTTAATAGCTCCTTTTCACAAGTGTGAAATTTAATGAAGGCAACAGCATTTATAAGCAAGACCAAATGGTATCTTAATTACTAGCTGCGTTTTCTTAGGCAACCAGAGATTAAATGAAAAGAGAAATTAGTTTTACAAATGGCATCATACATCTTTATGTTACACCCCCCTCCATCAAGTCACAGATGGTTATGTCTTTTGAACTTCCTAATAAGTGATTTTCTTTTCCTTGGGCACACCCCAATCCATCACAACTCTAAATTATATATTATTTTCGAATCACTTACAAGGACTGATGCTGTTAATCTGAGTGATTTAACATTTACTGGCCACAAGGAGAGGGTTTTTCCCTTACTGGGCTCTATACAAAGTTTAAATCTTTTTGAAACTACTGGCTGGCCCTATAAGTCAGGAGTGTACTTATTACATATAGTTTGCAGGAATATTTTGACTTGATCTAATGACCTAACTCTAATAAGAGTTCCTGGTTCAGGCACTACTGCCCAATCTAACAGCCGAACCCTGGGGTAAGGTCTTGGCCAGTGTTACCTCTGCTTGTCATGTAACTCATGGCTTAAACTAGGGACTCATGAGGGCTCATTCGGACTGCTCTCTTCAGATGAGTGTCTCTAAAACTTAGGTACTAAAAACAGCCCAGAAGAGTTCCCTGGTGGCCTAGCAGTTAAAGGATCCAGAATTTTCACTGCTATGGTGTGAGTTCAATCCCTGGCCTAAGAACTTTTCACATACTGTGGGCACCCCCCCGCCAAAAAAAAACCCCAGAGATTTTGCTTCTAATCATGGCCAAATAACCTCTACTGGAATAATAATTTCACATAAAAGAACTATAAGTTGTGGAATATATACATATGCACATACATACACACACAAAAAAAAAAAACTCTAAAAGCACTAGAGAGCAATCAAAAGCAGGAGGAGTCCACAGTGGAGGACTGAGTGAATGGGCTGAGTTTTTTCCATTTTCTAGTTGGGCAGGACCATGACAAGAGGCTCGGATATATAAAGAAAAACCCTACAGTTTTACTCTCTTGTCTCAGAGGAAAGATTTCTGGCCAAATGCTGCAGCTGGTGAGGAGGAAAATGACGCAAAGAAGAGAGTAAAACAGGAGTATCCCCAAAGTGTTTAAAAACAGTGCTCCAATCTCCAGCTAACCGCTGAAGCACAAAAGTGAGGAGCAGACTCCAAGTATCCCTAAAAGGCTAAAAGTACTAAAGAAAATTTTCAGCTGCTGTCCTCTGTGAAGGAGTTAAGTTTCCAGACCCAGTTCAGCCAACCTAATGGTCTTATTTTTAATAAAGAAATAAGGAGTTCCTGTCGTGGTGCAGTGGAAACGAATCTGACTAGGAACCATGAGGTTGCAGGTTCGATCCCTGGCCTTGCTCAGTGGGTTAAGGATCTGCTGTCAGATCTACATTATAAGAAATGCTAAAGGAATATCATTAGCAGATACAAAGGATACCAGATGGAAACAGATCTTTGCAAAGAGATAAATAGAACCATACATGGTAAACATGGGGGAAAACATAAAAGACTATTATTTCCCATTAATTTCATTAAAATACATATGACTGTATAAGCAATACATTTAACTTTGGATAATAGGGACTAATTATGCTTCTAGATAAATTATGTATGACAACTATACCATAAAGAATAGGGGAATGTAATAAATGACCTTATATGGCTGAAAGTTTCTTATATTTTATGTGCCATGGTACATAAATTTTATTTCTAAGTAGATTATAAAAAAATAAGTTTATATATTTTATTTCCTAGAATAACCACTTTAAAAATACAGCAAGGAATAGATAAAAAGAAGAAGTAAACAACAGCCAAGACATGGAAGCAACCAAAATGTCCACTGACAGAGGAAAAAATAAAGAAGATGTGGTATATATCAACGATGGAGTATTACCTGGCCATAAAAAAGAACAAATAATGCCATTATGCAGCAACATGGATGGACCTAGAGATTATCACACTAAGGCAAAGAAAGACATATCATATGATATCATTTATATGTGGAGTCTTATAAAAATGATATAAAAGAACTGATTTATAAAATAAAAATAAACTCAGATTTCAAAACCAATCTTACGGCTACCATAGGTGAAACCATTGGGGGGAGGGAAGAACTGGGAGTGTAGAAACAACATATACACACTAGTATGAGAAACAGTTGATTAACGAGAACCCACTAAACATAGCACAGGAAAATCTACTCAATAGTCTGTAATAACCTATAGGGGAAAAAGAATGGATATATTTACATATATGACTGATTCACTGTGCTGTACACCTGAAACTAATACAACTTTTAAGTCAACTATACTCTAGTAAAATTAAAATAAAAATTAAAAAAAAGAGAAGAACAAAAAATAAAGATGATAAACAGCCACATCAATAATTACATTAATTGTTAGTGGACTAAACAATCCAAAAACAATGGTTGTCAAAATGAGTAAAAAAGCAAGACTGGAGGGTTTTCCTAATGTGGCTCAGTGGGTTACAAACCTGACTAGTATCCATGAGGATGGGGGTTCGATTCCTGACCTCAGTGAGTTAAGGATCTGGCATTGCCATGAGCTGTGCAGTAGTTTGCAGACAAGGCTTGAATCCTACATTGCTGTGGCTATAGCATACACTGGCAATTCTAGCTCCAATTCGACCCCTAGCCCAGGGACTTCCATATGCCACAGGTGCAGCCCTAAAAAGAGCAACACTCAAGGGAAGACAAGACGGCAGAGTAGAAAGAGGACGTGGAGCTCACTTCTTCCCACAAATACATCAGAAATACCTCTACAAATGGAGCAATCCTTACAGGACACCAACTGAACACTGGCAGAAGAACTCAAACACCTGAAAAAACAAGAGGAATGTCCATGTAACTGGCTAGGACAAAGAGGAAAAGACGGAAAAAAAAAGAAAAGGGAGGCAGTAGCAGGTTAGGACCTGTGCCCCTGGGAGGGAGCTGAAGAAGACAGGTTCCCACACTGAGGGGGAGACCCCTTACCAGCAGGGAGATTAGGTGGGACAGATAAAGAGCCTGGAGGCTTGGAGAACACAGCAGCCAGTCTTTAGCAGGCAGGACAGAATGAGATCTACACAGATGGTCTGTGCCACCAGCATGCATGCCCCAGCCTGAGACACGTGACTGCTGATACAGGCCAGGGCTGGGTTAGAACCTGGGGCTTGGAGAACAGACTTGGGGCGAGAACTGCAGTGGTTGTGCATAGGCAGCCTAGAGGGACTGCAGGACAGAGTACCACAACTGGGAATGTTTGGGGAGGAGACCCAGGTAGCCACGGAGGCTAAACACCACTGTTAAGTGGCACGCAAGGGGAAGGGCCACCACTGCAGCCTTTTATCCCATGCAGGCCCTTGCCTCTGTAGACCCTGGGAGGGGCTCCCATCTGAGTGGGCTCACTGGCCTCAACCTCTGTTTTGCCTCTTTCCATAGGAGTAAAACCATGTGCTTGATCATCATGGGGCCCATCTCCTCCTCCTGACTGGGTAGGCGCACTCTTCCCAACCTCTTCTCCACCTCCTTCCACTGGAGTGAGCCCTGTGTGCCTGATTCCCCTGCCGCCTCCCTTCTGGATAGGCTCCTGTGCTCCTGCTACCTTGGAAGCAGTCCCTGGTGAGTTGCCTACATGCAGAGGTGGGGCTGACACCACAGCTAAGCCCCAGGAGCCCTGTGACTTAGAAAGAAGGGTGGAAATATCTCCTCCCGGCTGCCAGAACCACAGATTTACACCTCCATTGCCAGCTTTATAGATCTAGCTCCTGTGGAATATCCCAAAGGACAACTGCTCCTGTAGCTAAGACAAGTTTGGCTTTAGCATCTGTGCGCTTTGTAGGCATGTACCCGTAGGGGTTGGTCCAAGCCAGAGTATGACCAATCTCCACAGCTCCCACAACGGGACCAGGGGCATGACTAATGTAATCCTGTGACCTGACCTAAGTGGATCTGTGCCGATGGCCTGGTGAAAATAACACCTAAGAGACATCAAGATCAATTGTTGGCACAGCAGTGTCAACAACAATGTACTGTGAGAACCTGCACAATGGATGAAAGGTGACACAACAGAGCACACTCACAGGTGAACAGCTCCAGTGGAGGAATATTCAAGGGCTCCTCTCCTAGGAGTGCTTCAATCCCACCTATTTTGTACTAAAGAGCAGAAACAGATCTGGGTGCACTACCCCAACAAGTGACAGGGCAATGACAACCATAGAGCAAAGAGGCCCCACTCAATACCCAGTGAAGGCTCTGGTCACCACAACATCAGTTACATCTCTTATCAAGGGGTTAACAGCCAGCATAGGCTAAAGAAAGAGGTGGTAGGCATTCATATTGAAAAGCCCTTGCAGTAAGAAATATTAAAGCCAGATAGGCTCCCTAAAACTGCCCTAAGTTCAAAGCCACCTCTTGACATAGCCCTGACCATCAGAGGGACAAAACCCAGGTCCGCCCACCAGTGTGCAGGTACCAGTCCCTCCCACTAGGAAGCCTGCACAACCCCTAGACCAACCTCAGCCACCATGGGGCAGACACCAGAAGCAAGACGAACTACAACCCTGCAGCATGCAGAACAGACCACAAACACAGAAGGTTAAGACAAAGTGAGAGGACAGAAAAATATGTTTCAGACAAAGGAACAAGATAAAAAACCCACAGAAAGAACTAAATGAAGAGGAGATAAGTACTCTACCTGAGAAAGAAACCAGAGTCAAGTGAGGAGGATCCAAGATCTCAGAAAAAGAATGCAGACACAGAGAAGGTATAAGAAATGCTTAACAAAGAGCTAGACAATTTAAAGAATGAACAAAGATGATACAATAACTAAAACGAAAAATACTCCAGGAGTTCCCTTCATGGCTCAGTGGTTAATGAACCCACCTAAGATCCATGGGGATGCAGGTTCAATCTCTGGCCTTGTTCAGTGGCTGAAAGATCCACTCATTGCTGTGAGCTGTGGTATAGATTGCAGTCACTGCTCGGATCCTGTGTTGCAGTGATGTAGGGTGGAAGTTGTAGCTCCGATTCGATCCTTAGCCTAGGAACTTCCATGTGCCCTAAAAAGCAAAAACAAAACAAAACTCTAGAAGGAATTAACAGTAGCCTAACTGAGGCAGAACTAGTCACTGATGTGGAAAGAAGGAAAGAAGAATGAAAATAAATGAGGACAATCTAAAAGAACTCTGCGGTAGCAATAAATGTACCAATATTTGCAATTACAGGTATCCCAGAAAGAGAAGAAGAGAAAGGGCCTGAAAAAATATTTGAAAAGATTATAGCTGAAAACTTCCCTAAAGTGGGACCAGGAAACACTCAAGTCCAAGGAGTGCAGAGAGTTCCAAACAGGATAAATTTGAAGGGGAACATGCCAAGACACATATTATAACCAAACTGACAAAAACTGAAAGACAAAAAAAAAAACATTGAAAGCAACAAGGGAAAAGCAGCAAATAACTTTATGGGGGTTCCATTATATGTTATCGGCTGATTTTTCAGAAGAAACTCTGCAGGCCAGAAGGCAGTGACGTGATATATTTAAAGTGATGAATGGGACAAATATCCAACCAAGAATACTCTACCCAGTGTCAACAAAAATTACACAACCTGGAAGTTGAGAGTTAAGTTTTATTTGGGGTGAAATTAGGACTTAAGCCCAGGAGACAGCATCTCAGGTAGCCCAAGAAACCACTCAGAGGCGGCGAGGGAGGAGCTAGGATATATAGGAGTTTCTGCAACAAAGAGCAGGGAGCAGGAACAAAAGAGGCCAGGGCTCACTGAAATCATTCCTTTGATTACGCACACAGCTTCCACAGCGAGTATTCTGAGTTTTCAGAGCCTGTAGGACTCACTTGCTCTCACTCTTGGAGATTCACAGATTATCCTTCACTACAGACCAGGTTGAAACACCACCCAAGGAGGAAAAGGGGGAAGTGCATGGAGCACACACACATTTTACAAAAGTTTGCTGCTGATCTCCTGAAGGTTATTACCAGTCATAAGGAGCAGACATCACCATGAAGGATTTTAGTGTTTTTCTAGATATGAGGAGATGCAAGAATTGGGCACATAAAATCTTCTAAAAATATCTTACTATCTGAAGACCTGTTCTTCCAGTTTTCCTACAGCACAGAGTCCCTCACTCCAGGTCTCCACCCTGAGCTCTATTCAGGGAGTGCTGTGGGTTTGTAGCTGCAGTGGCTCGTGTTTTACTCCATGCAGAGGCTGAACGGCAAGTGCCAAACTTCAGTTCACATCAGCAAGGCTCTCATTCAGATCTGACACAGAAATCAAAGCTTTTCAGACAAACAAAAGCTATATCACCAAACCAGCTTTACAATAACTAATAAAGAAAATTCTCCAGGCAGAAAATGACAGAGCTAGAAACAAGATAGTTACACATGGGAAAGTTCACTAGTAAAGAGAAACAAAAGTAGGAAATCACCCACAGACAAATATGACATCAAAACTAGCAAATGTGAGGAGAGAACAAGCGCAGAATATTTAAAATGCACTTGAAATTAAGAGACCGGCAACCTAAAACAATTACATACATATATATAGACCACTATATCAAAATCTAATGAGAATAGCAAACCAAAAAACTACAACAGACACACACATAAAAAAGAAAAATCAAACATTAAAGACAGTCATCAAATCACAAAAGAAATCAACAGAAGAAAGGAAGAAAAAAGATCTGAAATAACAAATGCAAACCCACTAAGTAAATGGTAATAAGTACATACACATTGATAATTATACTGATTGTAAATCAGGTAAATGCTCCAACCAAAAGACATGACTGGTTGAACGGATATAAAAATAGTACCTACATATTTCCTGACCACAGGAGACCCACCTCACACCTAGGGAAACGTAGAAGCTGAAAGTGAAGGGATGGACAAAGTTATTCCATGCAAACAGAAATCAAAAGAAAGCTGGAGTAGCAATATCATTATCAGACAAAATGACTTTAAAATAAAGACAGTTATATGAGGTAAAAAGGACACTACATAATGATCAAAGGATCAATCCGAGAAGACTATGTAACAATTATAAACATGTTTGCTCCCAATATAAGAGCACAATATATAGGGCAAATGCTAACAGTCATAAAAGGAAAAATCAACAGAAACACAACAGTGGGGGACTTTAACACCCTCTCACATCAATGGACAGATCGAGACAGAAAATCAGTAAGGAAACACAGGCCTTAAATGACACACCAGACCCAACAGATTTAATTAACATTTGTAGAACTTTCCATCAAAAAGCATCAGAATCTACATTCTTCCCACGTGCACACAAGGCATTCTCCAGAATAGATCGTATCTTGGGCCACAAATCAGCCTCAGTAAATTTAAGAAAAATCAAATCATATCAAGCATCTTTTCTGATTACAATGCTATGAGACTAGAAATCAACTACAAGGAAAAAAAAAACAGCAAAAAACCACAAACACCTGTTGGCTAAATAATATGCTACTAAACAACCAATGGATCACTGAAAAAATTCAAGAGGAAATAAAAAAATACATAAAGACAAATGACAATGCAAACACGATGACCCAAAACCCATGGGACACAGCAAAACGAGTTCTAAGAAGGAAGTTTATAGCAATACAAACTCCCCTCAAAGAACAAGAAAAATCTCAAACTACCTAACCTTACATCTAAAGCAACTAGAGAAAGAAAAACAAACAAAACCCAAAGTTAGCAGTGAAACTGACAGCACTAACTGCCTGAACCTAGCCAGAGTACAGACAGGGACTTGAATTCACTCGCTGGGACTCAAACCCAGCCAAAAACCCAGATTGGGACTTGAACCCACGTGCTGGGACTCAAACCCAGGCTAAAGCCAGATTGGTATCTAAACCCACGGTTTTAAATTAGAATCACTCACCCTCTGTCAGGACTCACTGAGGTTTAGGTTCTTCATGCTCCAGCGCAGAAGGAATTCGGCGAGAGACAAAGTGATAGGCAAGAAACAGATTTATTAAGATAGGAAGGACACTTGTGAGAGACGCAGGCACAGAAGCTCTGCCCCGAGGATCCAGTGGGCTACAGCTTTAATCACCTAGGGGAGTGGGGGTCCGAAAAGTAGGCGTAGTGGAAACGGTTCCCATTAGGAACTATGAGGTTGTGCGTTTGATCCCTAGCCTCGCTCAGCGGGTTAAGGACCTGGCATTGCCATGAGCTATGGTGTAGGTTGCAGACGTGGCTCAGGATCCTGTGTTGCTGTGGCACAGGCCGGCAGCAACAGCCTGGGAACCTCCACATACCGCGGGTGCGGCCCTAAAATGACAAAAGGCAAAAAAAAAAAAAAAAAAAAAAGTTGGTTCTTTGAAAAGATCAACAAAATCAATAAAGCCTTTAGCCAGACTCATCAAGTAAAAAAGGTAGAGGGCTCAAATCAATAAAATTAGAAATGAAAAGAAGTTACAACAGACAACACAGAAATACAAAGGATCATAAGAGACTACTACAAGCAATTATCCAATAACATGGACAACCTAAAAGAAATGGACAAATGCTTACAAAAGTACATATTTCTAAGAACGAACCAGGGAAAAAAACAGAAAATATGAATTAGACCAATCACAAGTACTGAGATGAAACTGTGGTTAAAAAAACTTCCATAGAACAAAACTCCAGCTTCAGAGGTGAATTCTATCAAACATTTAGAGAATTAACACCTTTTCTTCTGAAACTTTTCCAAAAATTGCAGAGGAAGGAATACTCCCAAGTTCATTCTATGAGGCCAACATCACCCTGATACCAAAACCACACAGATACCACAAAGAAAGACAATTATGGGCCAGTATCACTGTTGAACATACATGCAAAAACTCTCAACAAAATATGAGCAAACTGAATCCAACAATGTATTAAAAGGGTCATATACCCTGATCAAAAGGTATATACCCTGATCCAGGTATGCAAGGCGTCTTCAATATCCATATATCAATCAGTGTGATATACAAGCAAACTGAAGAATAAAAACCACATGATCACCTCAACAGATGCAGAAAAAGCTTTTGACAAAATCCAACACTGATTTATGATAAAACCCCCCAGAAAGTGGACATAGAAGGAACCTACTTCAACATAATAAAGGCCATATAGGACAAACCCACAGCTAACACCATTTCCAACACTGAAAAGCTAAAAGAGTATCTGCTAAGATCAGGAATAAGACAGGATGTCCACTCTTGCCACTGTTACTCAACATAGTTTTGGAAGTCCCAGCCATGGCAATTAGAGAAGAGAAAGAAATAAAAGGAATCAAACTGGTAAAGAAGTAAAATTATCACTGTTTGCAAATGACGTATTATACACAGAAAATCCTAAAGATGCTACCAGAAAACTATCGGAGCTCATCAATGAATCTGATAAGGTTGCAAGATACAAAATTAATACACAGAAATATTTTGCATTTCTATACATTAACAATGAAAGATCAGAAAGAGAAATTATAAAAACAATCCCATTTATTATCACATCAAAAAGAATAAAATACCTAGGAATAAACATACCTATAAGGACAAAAGATCTGTACTCTGAAATTTGTTAAGACACTACTGAAAGAAATTGAGGATGACACAAAGATGGAGATATACACCATGGTCTTGGGTAGGAAAAATCAATATCATCAAAACAACTATACTACTCAAGGCAATCTACAGATTCAGTGCAACACCTATCAAATTACCATTGTTCACAGAACTAAAACAACTTTTTTTTGTTTTGTTTTGTTCTATTTTTTAGGGCCACACCCATGGCATATGGAGGTTCCCAGGCTAGGGGTCTAATCGGAGCTACAGCTGCTGGCCTACACCGCAACGACACAGGATCTAGGCTGTGCCTGCAACCTACACCACAGCTCACGGTGACACCAGATCCTTAACCGAGGGAGGCTAGGGATCGAACCCACAATCTCACGGTTCCTAGCTGGATTCGTTTCCACTGCGCCACAGCAGGAACTCTAAAAAAATTTTTTTAATTTGTATGGAATCATAAAAGACCCCAAATAGCCAAAGCAATCTTGAGGAAGAAAAAATGGAGCTGGAGGAATCAGGTTCCCTGACCTGACTCCAGACTACACTACAAAGCTACAGTCACCAAAACAGTATGGTACTAGCACAAAAACAGAAATATAGACCAGTGGAACAGGACAGAAAGCTCAAGAGATAAATCCATGCACCTACAGTCAACTAATCTATGACAAAGGAGGCAAGAATATACAGTGGAGGAAAGACAGTCTCTTCAATAAGTGCTGCTGGGAAAAGTCAAAAGCTACATGTAAAAGAATGAAATCAGAACATTTTCTAACACCACACACACAAAAAACTCAAAATGGACTAAAGACCCAAATGTAAGGCTGGGTATTATAAATCTCCTGGAGGAAAACATAGGCAGAACACTATGACATAAATCATAGTGACATCTTTTTTAAATTACCCACCTAGAGTAATTAAAAACAAAAATTAACAAATGGGACCTAGTTAAAAGCTTTGGCACAGCAACGTAAACAAAAAACAAAAAACCGAAAAGACAATCCACAGAATGGGAGAAAAATCTTTGCAAATGAAGCAACTGACAAAGGATTAATCTCCACAGTATACAAATATCTCCTGCAGCTTTATATAAAAAAAATAAAAAAATGGACAGAATATCTAAATCGCATTTCTCCAAAGAAGACAGATGGCTGAAAAGCACATGAAAAGATGCTCAATATCATTATTTGAGAGAAATGCAAATCAAAACTACAATCAGGTACCATCTCATACCAGTCAGACTGGCCATCATCAAAAGTCTACAAACAATAAATGCTGGAGAGGTTCCAGAGAAAAGGGAGCCCTCCTATACTATCGGTGGGAATATAAATTGGTGTAACAATAGGAGTTCCTGTCGTGAAGCAGCAGAAACGAACCTGACTAGGAACCATGAGGTTGAGGGTTTGATCCCTGGCCTTGCTCAGTGGGTTAAGGATCCACCATTGCCGTAAGCTGTGGTTGCAGATGAGGCTCAGATCTGGCATTGCTGTGGCTGTGGCTGTGGCTGGCGGGTACAGCTCTGATTAGACCCCTAGCCTGGGAACCTCCATATGCTGCAGGTGTGGCCCTAAAAAGACAAAAGGCGAAAAAAAAAAAAAAAAACAACAACTTAGCAATAGAACCACCATACGATCCAGCATTGCCATTCATGGGCATGTATCTGGACAAAAACTGTAACTTGAAAATATACACGCATCCCAATGTTCACTGCAGCACTATTTACAACAGCCAAGACATGGAAGCAACGTAAATGTCTATCAACAAAGGAATGAATAAAGAGATGTGGTATATACATACAATGGAATATTACTCAGCCATAAAAGGAATAAAATAATGTAATTTGCAGCAACATACATGGACCTAGAGATTATAATACTAAGTAAAGTCAAAGACAAGTATCATATGATATTGTTAATATGTGGACTCTAATAATGATATAAAGAGCTTATTTATACAACAGAAACAAACATACAGATTTTGAAATTACACTTATGATTACTACAAAGGAAAATGTCGGAGGAGGGATAAATTAGGAGGAGGGGAATAATATATACTGTATAAAAAATAGATAATTAACAAGGACCTACTGGAAAGCACAGGGAAATCTACTCAATAGTCTGTAATAACCTATGTGGGAAAAAAGAGTGGATATATGTATAACTGATTCACTTTGCTGTACCCTGACACTAATACAACTTTTTTTTTGTCCTTGTCTTTTTGGGGCCCCACCTACAGCATATGGAGGTTCCCAGCTAGGGGTAGAATCAGAGCTGTAGCTGCTGGCCTACGCCACAGCCACAGCGACATGGGATCCGAGCCAAGTCTGTGACCTACACCATAGCTCATGGCAACGCTGGATCCTTAACCTACTGAGCGAGGCCAGAGATCGAACCTGCATCCTCGTGGATCCTAGTCAGATTTGTTTCTGCTAAGCCATGACAGAAACTTCCTAATACAACATTTTAAGTCAACTATACTCCAATAAAATTAAAACATTTTTAATTTAAAAAAGCAAGACTGAGCTACACTCTGTGAGAGAGACACTATTTTTTAGATTGGGGGGGGGCACACCCAAGGCACATGGACGTTCTCAGGCTAGAGGTCAAAATGGAGCTGCAGCTGCTGGCCTAGACCACAGCCATGGTAAAGCCAGATCCTAACCTCGTCTGCGATCTATACCACATCTCATGCAACACCACATCCTTAACCCACTGAGCAAGGCCAGGGATCGAACCTGCATCCTCATGGATACTAGCTGGATTCGTTACCACTGAGCCACAACAGGAATTCCCGAGAGACACACTTTCAATACAAAGACACAAATAAGTAGAATGTAAACAGAAGAAAAGACAAACTATTAAAAAATACCTAAGTATGAATGAGATGGAGTGGCTATATTAATATCAGATAATGCAGATGTCAAGATAAAAAATGTTACCAGAGATACAGAGAAACATTTTATAACGAATACAGGTTCAATTCACCAGGTTCTTCCTGGTGACAACCATATGTAAATACACATATTAACAAATGGAAATTGAAATTTAAAAAATGATAGCATCCAAAAATATAAAAACTCTTAGGTTTAAATTTAATAAAATGTTTCAGACCTTTCCACTGAAAATATAAAATACTGGCAAGAGATTATTATTACTAAAAAACCTGGAAATATACTATGTTCACAGTTTGGAAACCTCAATACAGTTGACACTTAATAACATGGGTTTGAGCTGTGTGGGTCTACTAACATGCAGAATTTTTTCCACAGTAAATAAATACTGCATTACTGCACAATCCCCTGGCTGTTTGAATCTGTGAATGTGGAACCATAAATACAGAGGAACTGGATAATTGAAGGAAATGTGTACTAGAGGGTCAACTATGTGGATTTCAGCTATGCAGAGGATCAGTGCCCGTAACCCTTGCTGTTCAAGGATCAGCTGTGTTATTACAGTTCTCCCAAAACTGAATGGTCAATCCAATCCCACTTAAAAGCCCAACAGGTCTGTTTCTGCACAAACTGGCAAGCTCTTTCTAAAATTTATATAGAAATTGATGGCAAAAATACAGTTGACCCTTAATAACATGGGTTTGAGCTGTGTGGGTCTACTAACATGCATTGTTTTATACCTGAAACTAATATAATGTTATATGTCAATTATATCCCAATTAAAAATGGATAAAAGATTTGAACAGATACTTCAAAAATGAAGATATATGAATGGCTAACAAGCACATTAGTTATCAGAGAAATTCAAATTTAAACCGGAAGTAGATATCATTATCCATCCACTGAAATGGGTAAAATTGAGAATGAGAACCCAAAGCTGATGAGTTTATGTAGCAATCAGTACACTCATGTATTTCTGGTGGGAGCACAAAATGACAGAACCATTTTTGAATTCTATTAGTCAGTTTCCTACTATAATCAATTTCACATCTAAGAATATATACAATAGAAATTAGTATAAATGTCATTAAAAGACTAGTGTCATTATTTGCAATTATCAAAAAAAGGAAACAACTGAAATGACTATAACAGTAAAATGGCTAGTGTACAGTCCTATAATGGAATACTCCATGAGAAAGAGCCAAACAAAGAGTCGTGGATGAACTTCACATAGTGCTGAGCAAAAGCAGTCAGATACAAAAGAAAGATTATTCTATTTACATAAAAATTTCAAATAAGAAAAGACTATCATGACATAAGGCGAGAGAGTGACATCTGGACGGTAAATACTGGACAAGGCTATAAGAGGGAGACCTCTGAGGTTCTGGTAAAGCTCTATTTTTAATGCTCTATTTCTATTTCTGGATGTGAGTGTTTTCATTACTACAGATTCACCAAGCAACATATTTATGATCTGCACTCTTCTGTGTGGACATTACATTGTAATAAAAACTCTCCTAAAAAGCTAGAGAGGAAAGATGTTATCACCTACAAAGGACCAAGAATTAGATGATAAATTTCCTTTTTTTTTTTTTTTTTGCCTTATTAGGGCCGCACTGAGGAGCATGGCAGTTCCTAGGCTGGGAGTTGAAACGGAGCTGTAGCTGCCACCCTACATCACAGACACAACAATGCGGGATCCGAGCCACCTCTGCGACCTACACCACAGCTCACGGTAACACCAGATCCTTAACCCACTGAGTGAGGCCAGGGATCAAACCCACAACCTCATGGTTCCTAGTCGGATTCGTTTCCACTGCGTCACAACAGGAACACCAAGATGATTAATTTCTTTACTTTAACAATGAGACCTAGAAGACAGGGCCACAGTATCTTTAATATGCCAAGAAAAAAACAAATCTCAGCCTGGAATTTGATATCAAATTATTTTTAATGAATGAAGACAAAATACAGACATTTTTAAGACCAAGAGAACAAGGTTTACCACTAATAGACCCTCAATACAGTAAATTTTAGAAGACAAATGTTAGGCAAATGTAAAATTATCCAAGATGGAAGGGCTGCAATGCAAAAGGGACTAGTGAGCAGCCAGAAATAAAACACCGATTGCGTAAAATAGGTACAAAATGTTTGATTTATATGATAAAAATAGAATGGGACCAGTATAAAATCCAATACATTGTTCAAACTCCTGTTCAAAGTTATACTATTCTAAGGTCCTTGTATTACTCACGAGGAGGGTAAAAATACTGCTTAACTTTATACCTGACATGTATGTTATAAAAGCTACAATAACAACTGAAAGAATAGACAAAAGTATATAAACCCCAAAAAGTAGATGAACAAAATGTAAGAAAAGGAGCAAAACTGAGTAAGAAAATCCTTTCAACCCAAAAGATGACAAGGAGGAATAAAGGAATGCAAACAATGAGATGAACCTAAAATTACAGAAATAAATCCACAATGAGTGAAATGGACAATTAAAAGACAGGATATCAGAATATATAAAAAAATCAGAATGAATATTAAACAAATGTACAATCTCCTATAGTCTGTTAATAAGAACCACACTTAAAACATAAGGTAAGGCTGAAAGGAAAACAGTAACACTTGTGGAAGAAATTAAATGGTATCTTGGATTTGCTATAAAATATCTCCCAAAAGAAATAAACTCGGGAGGGAAGAGTAGACAAAGCAAGAAAGCCAAATCTGCGTATGATAAAATTGCTTTTGTAGTAGTAAAAAAGCTTAATAAGACAAAAAAATATCCTGAGAGAGTACTAATCCAAAGTAACTTGTTATAGCTAAATGACATCAGATGAAAGGTAAAAGCATTCCTAGAAGGACATGACATATAATAAGAGTATCGATTCACCTGAAAGACACCAAAGTTCTATATTTTATGCACCTAACAGTATAGCCTCAGAAATTAGGGCAAAAAAGTTAAAAGAACTGCAAGAAGAAAAAAAAGATGCACCAGTCACCATATAGGGAAATATTAACACATCTATTTCCATAATTGTATCAAACACACACACACACACACCACACTAAGGAAATGGATTTGAACTGTGCAATGAATAAACTTGGTCTATCAGTCCAAAAACTGAAGAAAAATTAAAAATAATGAAATAACAAAAACTGAAGAAAACAATTTATTTTAAAGAGTAAGATCTTTTTAAAAATGTCACAAATATAGACAGTCTGTAAAATAATCTGATATACATCATAGGAAAGACCATTCAATAAATGACACAAAGATTAGCTGTTATTCACGTGGCAGAAAAACAACACTGAATTCCAACACCTCAAACCCTACAAAAAAACTAAGGCCAGGTAGACTAAAGACCCAAATGTAAAACATAAAACTTCAAAGCTTTTAGAATATCTTCATCACTTCTGGACAGGGAATTGTACTATTTTTGAAATAATACACTAAAAGCAGGTGCAGCCGCAGAAAGAAAAGAGTCACCAAAGTACATACTCATACAAAGAACTTAACTTGCAGGAACTTGTCTCACAGTTATACATATATGAAATGTAAAAGCCTATTTATTGAAGAACCTTTTTTCTTTTTTCCTTTTTACCTCTGCACCTGAGGCATATGGAAGTTCCTAGGCCACGGATAGAATTAGAGCTGCAGCTGAGACCTACGCCACTGCTTGTGGTAACATTGGATCCTTAACCCACTGAGTAAGGACAGGGACTGAACCCATGTCCTTACAGAGACAGTGTCGGGTTCTTAAATTAACCCTCTGAGCCACAACAGGAACTCCCAGAACTTTTATAATAGCAATCTACTGGACACAATCTAAGTGGCTACTAACAGGAGACAAGTTAATAAATTATAGTGTACTATACAATGAATTATCATACATCCATAAAAAAATGAAGCAGCCTGAAGTGATCTAAAGATTCAATAAATCCATATGTAAATTTCAATGACTCCTTTGCAGAAATAGAAACACCTATATTAAAACTCATATAGAATCTTAAGAGGTACGGAATGGCCAAAACTATCTTAAAAGAGAATAAAATCAAGGACTCATATTTCCTAATTTCAAAACTTACTACAAAGTTACAATAATCAAAATGGTGGGGTACTAGCAATAAAAGACACATAGACCAACAGAATAAAACAGAGAGACCAGAAATAAACCCTGCATATACAGTCAAATGATTTTTGACAAAAGTGCCATGACCATTCAATAGGGAAAGGACAGTCTTTTCAACAAACATTGCTCAGAAAACTGGACACCTACATGCAAAAGAATAATGCTGGACCTTTACCTAACAGCATATACAACAATTAACTCAAAATGAGTCAAAGACCTTAATGTAAGAGTTGAAACTAAAACTCTTAAAGAAAACATACGGCAAAAGTTTCATGACCTTAGATTCAGTAATGATTTCTTAGATACGACACCAAATGAACAGATTATAAAAGAAAAATGATAAACTTGACTGATGAAAACTTTTAAAAATCTGTGCCTGAAAAGACACTATCAACAGAGTAAAAAATGCAACCCACAGAATGGGAAAAAATACTTGCAAATCATGTATCTCCTAAGGGATTAATACCCAGAATATAGAGAACTTCTAAAACTCAACAACAACCAAACAAAACCCACTGGATTTGAAAACAGGCAAAGGACGTGAATAGATATTTCTCTAAAGATGATATACAAATGGTAAGTACACAAAAAGATGCTCAATATCACTGATCATTAGGGAAATGCAAATCCAAATTACAATTAGATAGTAGCCCTAAACCATTAGGATGGCTTCTATTAAAGAAGCAGAAAATAACAAGTTCTGACAAGGATGTGGAAAAACTGGAACCCCTGTACACTACCGGTGAGAGTGTAAAATGGTATAGCAGCTATGGAAAATAGTATGACCATTCCTCAAAAAATTAAAAAATAGAATTACACAAGATACAGCAACTCCACCTTTGGGTATATACGCAAAAGAACTGAAAACAGTCTTGAGAAGATACTCATACACAAATGTTCATAGCATTTCAGGCATACCTCATTTTATTGTGCTTCACAGATAACACCTTTTTTAGAGACGAAAAGTTACGGCAACCCTGTGTCAAGCAAATCTATTGGTGCCACTTTTCCAATAGCATTTGCCCTGTTTCATGTCACTGTGTCACATTTTGTTAATTCTCGCAATATTTCAAACATTTTATTGATTATAGTGATCCATGATCAGTGATTGTTGATGTTACTATTTTAATTCCTTTGGGACACCACAAACCACACCCACATAAGACAGTGAACTTAAGTGATAAATGTGTGTCTGACTGCTCCACTACCTGGCTGTTCTCCATCTCTCTCTCCTTGGGCTTCCCTTTAACCTGAGACACAATAATACTGAAATTAGGCCAATTAATCGCCCTACAATGGCCTCTAAATGTTCAAGTAAAGGAAGAATCCTATGTTTCTCACTTAAAATCAAAAGCTATGACTAAGCTTAGTGAGGAAGGCATGTCAAAAACCAAGACAGGCCAAAAGCTAGGCTTCTTGCATTAAACGGCCATGTTGTGAATTATTGCTGATGCTGGATAGAAGATAAACCAGCTTTAACTTTCCCTTATGCCAATCCTAAGCCACAGCGAGACCCTAACTCTCAACAATTCTGTGAGGACTGAGCAAGGTGAGGAAGCTGTAGAAGAAAAGTTTAAAGCTATCAGAGGATGGTTCACAAGGTTTAAGTTTGAAGCAGCAAGTGCTGATGTACAAGCTGCAGCAACTTAGATCCAGCAGCTCTAGCTAAGATAAATAACTAAACAGATTTTCAGTGTAAACAAAACAGTCTTATATTGAAAGAAGACACAATCTAGGACTTCTGTTAGGTCAGGCTTCAAAAGACAGGCTGACTCTCTTGTTAGGGGTTAATGCAGCTGGTGACTTGAAATTTAAGCCAATGTTCATTTACCATTTCAAAAATCCTAGCGCCCTTAAAAGTTATGGTAAATCTACTCTTCCAGAACTTAATAAATGGAGCGACAAAGCCTTAAAGGCAGATGTCTATGGATAACGTGGTTTACCAAATATTTTAATGCCACTGCTGAGACCTACTACTCAGAAAAAGGTTCCTTTCAAAATATTACTGCTCGCTGACAAAGCACCTGGTCACCCAAGAGTTCTGACAGAGAGGTACAACTAGATAACACAACTTCTTAAGAAATACATTAGATAATGATTCCTGAGATGGATCTGGGCAGAGTCAGCTGAAAACCTCTGAAAAATATTCATCATTCTAGATGCCTTTAAGAATACTCATGATTTGGGGGAAGAGGTCAAAATATCAGTATTAACAGGGGTTTGGAAGAAGTTGATTCCAGCCTTCATAGATGATTTTGAGGGGTTCAAGACTTCACTGGAGGAAGTAACTGTAGATATGGTAGAAATAGCAAGAGAACTAGATTTACAATGGAGCCTTAAGATGTGATCAAACTGCTGCAATCTCAAGATAAAACTTTAATGGATGAAGAGTTACTTCTAATGGATGAACAAAGAAAGTGGTTTCTTGAGATGGAAACTACTCTTGGTAAAGATGCTGTGTAGACTGCTGAAAATGACAACAAAGAATTTGGAACACTATATAAACTTAAGTTGATAAAGCAGCAGCAACATCTGAGAATACTGACTCCAATTCTGAAAGAAGTTCTACTGTAAAATGCTATCAAACAGCGTTGCATGCTACAGAGAAACCATGTGTGAAAATCAATTGAGGTGGCAAGCTTCACTGTTGTCTTATTTTAAGAGACTGCCACAACCACCCTAGCCTTGCAACCACCACCCTGATCATCAACAATGAGGCAAGACCTTCCATGAGCAAACAGATCAAAACTCAATGAAGGCTCAGATGATGGTTGGTATTTTTTAGCAATAAAGTATTTTTAAATTAAGGTAAGTACATTATTTTACACATATACTATAGTTTAAGTGCGCTGTACACTTTATAGTATAGTGTATAATCTTTAAGTATACTGGGAAACCAAAAAAAATCATTTGACTTGATTTATTGTGATATTTGCTTTATACCACGGTGGTTGGGCACCAAACCTGCACTATCTCAGAGGTATGCCAGTATTCTCAATAGCCAAAAGATAAAAGCAACCCAAGTATCCATCAATAGATGGATAATGAAAATGTGGTATATACATACAATGGAATATCATTCAGCCTTAAGAAGTAAATTCTGACACATGCTACAAGACGAATCTTAAGGATATTATGCTAAGTGAAAGAAGAAGCCAGTTATAAAAAGATGAATATTGAATGATTTCACTTATATAATATTTATAGTAGTCAAAGTCACATAGACAGAAAACATAATGGTGGTTGCCGGGGACTGGGGAGAAGGAATGGAGACTTTTTGTTTAATGGGCACAGAGTTTCAGTTTCATAAGATCAAAAGAGATGGATGCACAACATTATGAAATTAAAAATTTTAAATTGTTAAGATATTAAATGTCTATTTTACAATAAAAAAGTGAGGGAAAAAAACTTATTTGAAACAGATCACAGACCTAAATATAAAAGGTAAAAACTTTAAAACTTCTAGAAGAAAACATTACAAAACAAGATCTTTGTGGAATTTGCTGGTGGCTCAGAGAGTTAAGGATTCAGTGTTGAGGTTACTGCTGTGGAGTGAGTTTGATCCCTAGCCCAGGAACTTCTACATGCCACGGGCGCAGCCAAAAAAAAAAAAAAAAAAGACCTCTGTGACTTTAGGGCAGGCAGAGATTTATTTGGTAGGACACAAAAAGCATGAATCATAAAATAAAAAGGTAATTTAGACTTCCTCAGAATTTAAAATTTCTGTTTGAAATATACCAGTAAGAAAAAGAAAAGGGAAGCTGCTGGGAGAAAATGTCCACAATATCTGAGAAAGAACTTACATCTTAAATATATGAAGAACTGTTATGACTCAATAATAAGAAAGCCATTTTTAAAATGCACAAAAGATTTGAAAGACACTTCACAAAAGTGTACAAATGAGGAGTACCTGTCATGGTGCAATGGAAACTAATCCGACTAGGAACCATGAACCTATGGGTTTGATTCCTGGCCTTGCTCAGTGGGTTAAGGATCTGGTGTTGCAGTGAGCTGTGGTGTAGGTCACAGATGTGGCTCAGATCCTGCGCTGCTGTGGCTGTGGTGTAGGCCAGTGGCTGTAGCTCAGATTCGACCCCTAGCCTAAAAACGTCCATATGCCACGTGTGGCACTAAAAAAAAAAAAAAATAGACAAAAAAAGATGTACACATGAGCAATAAGCACATGAAAAAGTGCTCAAGATCATCAGTCTTCAGGGGAATGCAAATTAAACTGTAATGAGATACAACAACATATCCACTAGAATGGCCAAAATGTGTTGATAGGGATATAAAGTAATCGGCCTCCTACACTGCTGGTGGGAATGTAAAATGGCACAACCACTTTGCAAACTTATCTGTCAGTTTCTCCTATATGTAAATGCTTACTTCCCTTATAATTCAAGAGAAAATTTTTCAAGAGAAATGAAAACATATCTAGAGAAAGACTTCAGCACAAATATTCATAGTAGCTTTATTTATAACTGCCAAATATTGGGAGAACTCAAAAGTCCATCACCAAGTAAATGGATAAACAAAATCTGGTACTTCCATAGAAAGGAACGTCTGTCAGCAATGAAAAAGACTGAACTATACAACATTAATAAATCTCAAAAACATGCTGAGTATAAGAAAACAGAAACAAAAAAAGACATATTATAGCTATCCATTGGTATCCACGGGAAATTGGTTTCAGTACTGGCTTCGAATATCAAAATTCAAGGATGCTCAAGTCCCATAGCGGACCCTCCATCTCTGAAGTCACACATCTGTGCATTCAACTAACGAAGGATTGTGTAGGATTGTATTTACTATTGAAATAAATGTGTATACATGGACCTGTGCAGATCAAAACTGTGTTCAAGTGTCAACTGTATATTCAATGATGTGAAATTCTAGAAAAGGCAAGTCTAATTTAGAGTCACAGAGAGCAGTTCTGCACATGCCTGAGGCTGGGAGTGTGGGGGAAGTGACTAGGAAGGGGCACAAGGAAACCTTTCAGAGCAATGGAAATTTCATGTATCTTGTCTGTGGTAAGGATTACCAGAAGTATACATATTTGACAAACAACTTCAAACTTTACACTTAAAATGGGTGCATTTTACTGTACGTAAATTACAGCTCAGTAAAGTTGATTAACATCTTTTCCACATTAGAAGATATAAGATTTCTCCTTTACAAAAACAGGAATAGGAGTTCCTGTCGTGGTACAGTGGAAACGAATCCAACTAGGAACTATGAGGTTGCGGGTTTGATCCCTGGCCTCGCTCAGTGGGTTAAGGACCTGGCATTGCCGTGAGCTGTGGTGTAGGCCGCAGACTAGGCTCAGATTCTGCCGTGCTGTGCCTATGGCATAGGCCGGCAGCTGTAGCTCCGACTGGACTCCTAGCCTGGGAACGTCCGTATGCCGCAGGTGCGGCTCTAAAAAGCAAAAACAAAGCAAAACAGAAAACCAGGGATAATAATAGTACCTATTTTACATATACTGTGATGAGTAAATAGGTCACATGAAACACTTAAGACCTGGCATATAATAATAATAAAAAAATGTTAGTGGGATAAAATTTTCTTAAAGACAAATAACTCTGCACAAGAGTTGGCAGAAACCAGTGGTTCTCAACCAGGGGCAGTTTTGTCCCCCAGGGGACACTGGGCAATTTCTGGAGACATTTTGAATTATCATGACTGGAGGGATGCTACTGGCACCTAGTGGATAGAGGTCAGGGATGTTGCTGAACATTCTACAACATACAGAACAGTCTTCACAACAAAGAATTATCTGACCGGAAATATCAATACTAGATAGAGATACATTGCTGTAAACAAAGTAACACAATAATCTACATATGGAAAGAAAATATATAAAGCACACTTAATCCACAGGGAATTTCAAGTCCAAAATGACATATACATCTTCTACAAATCAAAAAGAAAAATCAAAACCAGTAGGATAATGAGCAAAGAATAAGAACACAGCCAGTAAACATCATAAGATCCTCACCCTGTAGAAAAATGCAAAGTGAGTGAGATAGCATTTTAAAACCAACAAAATGGCAAAAATAAAAAATTCTGACAATACCAAATATTGATAATACAAAAAAACAGAAATCTACACTATACACTGCATGTGAAAGTGTAAATGATAGCCAAATACCAATACATACATATGAATGTATGTACATATATATGCATTCCTATTCATGCATTAAGATGAATAGTGATTAATGATAGTTACCCCTAGAGATGAAGGGAGGGGGAGGAACTTAATTATATCTTAAATTACTGTTCTGCTCTCTGAAAGCTGTAAAGTTTTAAAATAATTCCCATTCACTGATCACCTTATAATATCGGGTAATGTGTATGATATACTTCACATCTTTTATTCTTCACAACAAATCTGTGTTGCAGATATCAGTAGCTTCTTTTTATAGATGAATAAACTGTGCCTCTGAGACATTAAATAATTTACTCAAGAGACACAGTCAGCTAATGGCAGAGCCGAATTCAGTCCAAGGGTTTTCTATTGCAAAGCCCAATCCTGTCTCTCCAACAGCAGTACAATATTAGGACCTATGCCCTAATGTCTGACAACATTAAAGCATTCCTGGAAATATTTCTGGTTTTTGTAAAAATATCTCAAGATATTTCTGGAATGAGGAGAAGATAAGGAAACTAGGATGGCAAAATGCAGAGTAACTTAGGCAAATGAAAGCTATAGACATCTCCACCAGAAACACACATAGACATGAAATTATGCATGTAATTTCAGTAGTTCACTAATTCCCTAGGAGCACCCACCAAAAGGTCTTTGGATCCCTGGTTAAGAAGGTCTTTGCAGGGTGGTGGGGAGGCCATATTCAATTATAATATTTAAAGGACCATCCAAATTTCTTTGACCAGAGCTGTACTTTATCAACCACTGTGTAAATATTCCAAACATTGCTCATGTTCAAAATCTTTTGCTTTGCCTCAGTAAAATCTACCAACATTCTTAATGAGCTTTGTTCCAGAACTGTATACAAGAGAATAAAACTAGTGCTTATATGAGGCTTGTAGAATTAAATTCAATAGGACATCTTGTGTGTAAAGAACAAGGAACAATAAACATTAGGCTTAAAAAAGGACGCTGGAACTTTTCTACATCCAGAAACTAGTAAGTTCTATCCCACCGTTATGCCCCTATTTGCAAAAATGCACAATGTTCAACATCTTTAGTTTTAAAATAAGAAAATGCCAGACAAGGCATTAGCTTTTTTTTCCATGTGTAACAGCCTTTTTCATGTTATTCTCTCTCATTTTGGAGTGATAGTTCATGTCTTTCCTACTCTTTAGACTTCAATATTCCCTCATTCTGCCAATTTTCTCTTTTTAAGCAGATGTAATGTACAAGTATTTGGTTATACAGATTATATGTTTTCTATCAACCTTGCTAATTTTGAATTAATATGTTTTCTTTCCCTCAGTAAATACATCTACACTAGTTAATTATCTTGTGGTCTTCAATTGTTTTATTAGGAATCTTCAGATAGAAAAAGGAGACAATGTTCATACTGTACCCTGAATCTACCTAGCACACTGTCTCTTCATTTACTTTACAAACATTAGTGTTACTATGAACAGTAATTGTGCTACAGTAACACTAGTGAGAAGACTTCAAAAGTTTCAGAAATGCTCTGTAACGTCCTAATTTTTCTTAATGATTAATAAAAGCAGGTCAACCACTAATTTATCCACATTTTTAAAGCTATTTATATTTTTCAGTCTGCGTAACATCCTGGGAGAAAGTACAACATAAAATGACTGCTTGTAAGCCCGGCAATTAATATTACCATTTTGGGCGTTAAAAAAAGAAAAAAAAACTCCTAAACCTAATATACAGGAGTATAGTATTCAAATCTGTAGACTGTCTATTCTTAAGTATCACCTAGGTTTTGACCATAGCCATAATTGCGAAGAACTATTTGTCCTAAAGATTGTCTACATGCCTCAACTTTTTACTTTCACCCAGAAAAAAATCAGTGCACTGGAAAGACCAGATTTATTTTTATCTAGAAAAAAGCCAGGAGTTCCCTTTGTAGCTCAGTGGTTAACGAATCCGACTAAGAACCATGAGGTTGCGGGTTCGATCCCTGGCCTTGCTCAGTGGGTTAAGGATCGGCGTTGCCATGAGCTGTGGTGTAGGTTGCAGACGCGGCTCGGATCCCGCGTTGCTGTGGCTGTGGCGAAGGCCGGCAGCTACAGCTCCTGTTAGACCCCTAGCCTGGGAACCTCCATGTGCCACGGGTGCGGCCCTACATAAAAGGCAAAAAGACAAAAAAAAAAGAAAAAAGCCAGTGTACTGGAAAAAATAGATTTTGAAATTTGTAAAACCTATATTTGAAACCAGGTTCTGTAAACAATCTAGCTGAGTGGTTTCTGCACAAGTCATTTAAGTTGACTCTTGGAACATTTTTCCTTTGTTAAGCATGCAAAAATACCTACCTCATAATGTTGTTCTAAGTGTGAAATGAGATAAAACATCTCCATTACCTAACATAGTAATTACTTCGCACCTAAGAGATGACCAATCAATAGAAGCTATTTCCACTTTCTCAGCTCCCTGAAAATAAGAGCAGGTAAAGTTTCCCTGAATCCTCACCGTCACAATCATTAGCATAGTGTTACACATCACAGAAACTCAGTGAATCCCAGTGACCACCTTAGGAGGAAGTTTCCTTCAGGCAAGAAACCTTTTTTTTGTTTGAGGCAGCCTAACTCTATTGGGTGTATTCATATAATTTAGATATAACTGTTTTAATGATTTTAAAAATTCTTTTAATAACCTTTCGACAGCTTCCTATGGTTCTTAGAATACAACTTTGTGGCCTGGTGATCTATTTAGTCCCAGTTTATTCCCTCCCACAACCCCTATTAAGGCATTCTAGCCACACCTGCCCTTTATCTGCCCAACTGCTACCCTGAGCTTATTTCAGCCTCACCGCTTATTTTCCACTAATTGGAGTGCCTTCCCTATCTTCACAGGCTGGGCTACTTAAAACATTAGGTTTAAACGTGGCCTCCTGAGAGTCCCTCCCTTGATTACTCTGCCTCTTCATTACTCTACTGTATCTCATTCGTGGAGTAGCTCGTACCACAATGCCAAATTCTCGTTCGTTTTCAGATGAGGATAGACAGAGACTGTGTGTATTTTGCTTCCAGAAGGGTTCCCCGGGCCTATATGGTGCCTGCTATAAAGCAAGCGAGTGACCCTGCGCTACATACAACTCCTCCTGAGGTCCACCTCCTGGCTTTCAGGCTGCAGCCTGGGCCTCGCTAACGTCTCCCCAGAACACAGTCCCTCCCCGGGTGCTGAGGCCGAGCACCCCTCTTCCCGCGAGAGGACACCCGCGGTCTGGTCATTGCCACGGCGGGGCTCTGGACTCTTGGGACAGGAGAGAATGGGGCGCAGGGAACTCGTGTGGCCACAGCTGCTCGAGGCTTGGGGCTTGGCTCGGGGAACGTGCGCGTGAACCGCCAACCAGGCGAAGTCCGTACCGCGGACCTGACAGGACTGGCGAGCGGGGCAGAACCCGGCGGCGTCTGCCTCCCCGACCCGAATAGTTAACACGGACTTGGGAAGCGAGGTGTCTGGCAAGAAGGCGGGCCTCCTCTCAAAAGCAGCGAGAGAAAGTTTAGTTTTCCAAACGACCTCCAGGGAACTGACTGGAAAACTCACCAGAGAGCGTACGCTGCACAGCCACGGAGAGAGAACCCGACTGGAAGGAGGAGCTGCCGGCAGGGAGACTAGCGAAGGCGCGCCGAGCTCGCGCAGCCGCAGCAGAGGCCTCGCACACCTAGGGTGGGGCGCGAGACTGGGGCGGAGCCAGTCCCTCTCGCGCGCTGACGCGGCGGAAGGGTGTGGACGCGCAAGCGCTGAGGCAACTCGGGTGGCAGGGAGGCGGGGTCGCGCAGGCGCCGTGAGAGGCGGTAGCGGCAGCGGCGGCGGCGGTGGCGGCGGAGGCAGCGGCGTCGGCTGTGTTGGTAGCGGCGGCAGCTGTGAGGGGTTCCAGGAAGATGGTGCTGATTAAAGAATTGTAAGTGGGATCGGTGGACGTGAGCGAAGTTCTGGGACCGCGATAGTGGGAAATCCATTGATTGAGATGTGGCAGAATATTCCTAAGAAGGAGCGAGTCTCGGGTCGGCCGCTCCCTGCGCGCGCCCCCTCCCCTCGGCCCGCGCCCCCGGCCCGCGCCCCCGGCCCACTCGAGGCCCCTTCTCTCTGCGCCCACAGAAACCCCCCGCGGCGTTTCCATGGTAACACTGATGCCCTCTCTCTCCGGGCGGAGGCGGCAGGGTCCCGGCCGGAGCGCGTGGCTGGGGAAGGCGCGGCCGCGAGTTTCCGCCGGGACCCGCCTTCTCCCCAACCCCCCACCCCAGTCTTGAGACTGGGCCTACCCCCAGCTTTTGGGTGGGACCCAGCCGAAGCCCGGGGGTGGAGGAGACGTAGTGGATCTGTGATTTGTCGTCCGGGGTGGAGCCTGCCTGTGACCCGGGGGAGATGGACTTGCCAGGTTGTAGGCAGCCCTGGTGTTGGGACTCAAGGTGAGACGTAGGCACCCTGAAGTTATTACTGGAGCCGGGAGCCCGAGGAACCTGCACTTCACTGGGCAGCTCAGTTGACTTAAAAACTGGAGAGTCAGCCTTCTGCTCTGTGTTTCAGTTTTCACATCTTTAGGATAGGATGACACTCTAGGTTCCGGGATTTAGGTGAGGAGTTAACGTGCGGTTGGTGTAATAGAAGGATTTCTAGGTGCATCATACCGGCGAAGTGGTTTTGTTGAAAAGTTAATGGCATTTCCTACCGGCAAGGCCTGTGAATATCACAGGAAATCTGGTTGGCGGTGAACGTTCAGCTGTCACAGCTGGGTCGTGTTGTCAGCATCCCTTGGGCAACTGGGGATTTTGAGTGTGGTCGGTTCTTGCGTTTTTCAAATGCTCTTTTCACTTTAAACTCTTTTAAAAATTTGCCTTAATTTATCTAACTCTGGACAGCTTATTTCTAGTGTTAGTTCTCAGACAAATTTTAAAAAGTCACTCTTTTCGCTTCTTTGCTTAAAATCCTCCAGACTCCTTATCTCACTGAGAATAAAAGCTGACGCCATGGCCTAGGAGGTCTTAACACTTGTGCTGTGATTTCAGTTACTGCCATCCTTCCCTTGCTGGTTTCATGCTGACAAGCTTCCTTGCTGTTCCTCCACTAGTACTCCAGGAAAAAAAGCTCACTTTAGGGTAGGGCCTTTCTGGTTGGTGTTCCCTCTCCGTGAGGTGCTCTTCCCTCTTCTCACTAACTCACCTTATTTCAGATTTCTGTTTAAATATCACCTTCATAGGGAATTCCTCTCTGAAGATGTAATTGCAACCCCCACCATTTGGTATTTGCATTCCCTGCTTTACTGCTCTCTGTAGCAGGTACCGCCATCTAACTTGCAACACAATTATTATTTTTTATATTTTACTAGATGTATTCTCTCCATACATGTAATTTCCATGAATCTGTCTATTTTGCTTCCTCTCATATCTCCAACTCTTAGAATAATCTCTGGCACGTAGAGTTCAATAAATATTTGTTAAATAAGTTGAACAATTATAACATTAGTAACAGGGATCATGAAAAAAAGCACATTTTCAGTTAAATATTATTTATAGTGTTGAACTTTGGATTTATAAAATTTCTCTTCCAGTTATTTGTACAATGTATCATGCAAGAGTTATCTCATTTATTACTCTGACATCTTTGTAAGGCAGATAGGTGGCAGATATGAAGACTTCTGGAAGAAATAAGACAGAAGGAAATTGACCTGACCCAAGTCACAGAGCAAATGAGTTGCAGAATGGATTTTAGAGCATAGATCGAATCATATTTCTTTTACTAGAATTATTTCCTCCTTCCTAAAGTGTGATTTAAATGTTCAGTAGATCCCTTTGACAGTTAAGTGAGTAGTAGCAACGCTAACTCATGGAAAGCAGTTCTCATTGGGAATTTGCATGCTATTGCTTTTTGTAAATAATTACTTCCATTATAAAAATTTTAATGTACAGAGGTAACAAATGTTGAAATGTGTTCGAGGTGTAATATTTTTCTGGAGTTATTAATTGTATTTCTTGATGTTCACGCCTCATATATGTCTCCCCTAGACGTTTTTCCTCCTAGACTTTTTGAGGGCAGAGGCTATTTCTTTTTTAAATATTCCCAGTTTCCGGCACAGCATCTTGTCTAGCACGCTATAAGAACCCAGTGTTTAATTAAAAAAAAAAAATTCTTCCTGCTTACACATCAACTTTCTAAAATTGTTTTTGGTCAGGAGCAATGAATAGGTCATTCCAATGTGAACATGTTGGTAAACTGCAAAGTACTTTGGCAAATGTTTGTTGTCTTAAAAAATGCCATCTATTTTTGACATGAATTGAAAGGTTAGAAATGACTTTTTCAGAGTGGGGAGTTGCCTTCAACTTGTTAGTTAAGCAATAGATGAAATTGCTGTTAGTGTAAAGTCCTCGTTTTAAAGAACTAGTTGGTAGTTCCATTTGGAAAATTATTTTCATGAGGGTCTTCAGAGAAGTTTGAAATTTTTCAAATTGCTCTAAAAGCTGAGTGCTGCTTTTGGAGTAATAATACAAAAATCACAGCCTGTTTCTTTGCTCTTTTACTTAAGCAAATCTTGAAGTTACTTAACTCATTTTTGATTCAGAATTTATCAGTCACTTTGATTTTGTGAATGAAGTAAGTTTCCTGAAAGTGTTATTATATAGAAATAGGGATCTTCCTGCTAGTGAGTAGTTGTTAAAATTACTCAGAAGTGATTCTTTGGTTTTGTGAAACTTCTTTAACTGTTTCCTCTCTATCCTTCATTCCATTTCCTCTGTAGGCCAGCATCGTGATTCAGGCCTTGTAAATCCTTGCCCTGCCCCCCAAAAGATGGCTTTTCCCCACCCTCCTGCTTCTCAGTATTTTAAATGACCTATTGGTGACATCTTCAGGTTCATAGCTGTAACTATGAACTTACCTTTTGGAAGTAATAAATTCCA
This sequence comes from Catagonus wagneri, assembly GCA_004024745.2. Classification (NCBI taxonomy): domain Eukaryota; kingdom Metazoa; phylum Chordata; class Mammalia; order Artiodactyla; family Tayassuidae; genus Catagonus; species Catagonus wagneri. Next base: position 6,548,736 of record PVHT021183555.1, read on the forward strand.
GGTTCCTTAATGTCTAATAAATTTAATAATTTCTTACCATTGTATTCCAGGCCTTTAAAATATACTCCCAACCTATATCTTTGTCCATATCTTACAAAATATGCTCCCATCCTGTATGGTAGTCCTCCTGATCACTGCACTTCTCCACCCCAGTTTATTTTCTGTTACTGAGATAGCATGTACCCAGAGGCAACAGCTAAAATGCTTAGGTATGGCAGGATTTAGTATAACAAGTTTATTCTTGATGAGAATAGAAATTAGTTAGCCATTGTAACTTTGAGAATGTTCATTGTCTTTAGATGACCATTATCAGTAGTCAAGGAGGAGGAAATAAATAGAGACATGTTTTTTCAAGCCTCAGTGTTTGAGGAGAATAAAGGAGAGGAATGAGGAGGAGGAGGTGGGAAGCATAGCTGAAGAGAGGTTGGAATGAGGAAAACTATTGGGGATTTTCTATGAAATGAAAATTGACATGAATTCCATAGTAATGGAAAGAGTTAAAATAAAATTTTAAATGGCATTGCTGTGGTAGCTTGATGGTCAGGAGGGAAAAGTTTGAGAATGACCAAGTACCCCCCAAAAAAGTTGCTATTTTGGGCACCAGCTGTTATCGTGAGACAATTGAAATTCAGGGATAGCCTTGGCTTTCAGAAATTATTGCGGAAAATAGTGTGAAGGTACTTCCCTATAAAAAAAATCTGGAGATAAAGTATAGTATCCTGACATGCAATAGTTCATCATAGTATTCTTTTTTGAAATTCATCTTCAGGAGCATTGTGCCTTCATATGTGTCCTGTTGTATGTACAATAAACTCTCTTGGACAAGATCGAACACAGCAACCTTATGTTGAATCTTCCCTGGAAGGGATTATAATGATAAGATTCAAAGTATTTTTCATTGTAAAGTTTTTTCTTACTAACTCCGAGGAGCCTTTTACCTGCTTTTCTCAGTAAAACTGAGGGATAATTGGGTAGTGTGGAATAATTTTTGGAAGCATTCATTCATGTATCGTAAAAATAAAATGCATAGTATGTAGATGGAGAATGAAACCCTACTAAAAATTTCATGAGGACAACCTGACCAGACGGTATGCAAATAATCCGTCCAGTACCCTGCAATTTTCAGTGATGAGTTTTCTCTTGTTCCTTTATTCCTCACAAGAATTTCTACACCTGAGTTTTTGGGGTCCTGGTACAAAGAGGATGCTAAAGGCAAGTGATCACTGAGAACCAGGAATGGTAGTTTTATTTCCCCCATTTAAAAATTCTTATTTAGAGCTGTAGTCATTTCAAAGACCTTCTCCCATAAATGACACCTTGTACTCTGCTATCATTGAGTTTAAAGTAGAAGCTCTTTTAAGCGTAGAGATCTATGTTTTCAAGTCAGCTATTTCATGTATAACATATTTTTTACCCTTTTGTCTTTTTAGCCGTGTGGTTTTGCCATGTTCTGTTCAGGAGGTGAGTCTTGCTTCTGTATTATTTTATTGATATAATTTATTTGATATGTTAATCTGAAGTCATAGTTTCAGTGTATTAATTACTCTGCAATTTATGTGACAAAGTGAAGTATGACGTGTCAGATATAATTAATTATAAATGAATTTTTGTTAAACTGCCTTGTTTTGGAAGGGTCTAAGAAAATGTAGATGAACCTCCTGCCTAGTGCTGGAATTCTGTCCAATATATCCCAGAGAAATGTTCCAGCCTTAACTTAGACACTTTAGGGCTAAGTCATCTGCTACTTAAAGAAGCAGCCTACTTTACTGTTGGATATTTTAAACATTTATCATTACTTTAAACCAAAATCTGCCTTCCTAAAAAGTTTGCCTGTTGTTTACAGTTTCTTCCACTTGAGAAAAGGGAGGTAAGCCTGTTCTGTCTTGTATGTGGTAACCCTTCAGGCTTTTGGCAGTTCTCTCCTCCCCCTACCCCTTTTGTTCCATCTTCTGTACAGGAGGTCACAACACATTCATTTGGCCTACTATAACACAACCCCTAGACTTCCTCACCAGCTTTTTTCACTACTACTGCATGTGTTATAGTTGCTGTCAACCAAAAACACTATTCGACATGATCTGACCAGCACAGAACCCTGAGAGATGTCTCCTTTGATCTGCATGTGATACAGAAATACATTACCTATTTAGAACTTGCCTGTCTTGCAGCTGTAGCTATCTGCGGTATAGCCAGGAATGAGGATAAAAGCAGAGAAGGCCTCTGAGAAATCAAGATAGGTGTACCAAAACCCATAAAGCCCTTTGGGCCCTTCTGTAACTTCCATACAGTTTGCTTGGTTATCTGGTTTTCTTGGAGCTGACACTAGATTAGAAGCAGTGAGTTGGAAGTGGGACAAAACAAACAGATAACTTAAGACGTGACAGCTGACAGAAGGCAGTCAAAAAAATAAAGTAAAACGCAGGAACTGGAAACGAGTAGCTGTCTGGCACTGTTTAATGCAGACTTGAACATAGCTGCATTCACCTCAGTAGTGTCTGAGGTTTCTGTATTCAAGTGTATTAAAACACTCGAGAAAAGCCAGGCACTCCTGTTCTTTACCTGTACAATTGATTGTTTGAACTTGAATGTGGAAATTGACATTTGTTTTTGTTAAATTTCTTCTTTTGGTTTTAGCTAGTTGGATCAACTTGTTGAAATCGTTTTGTCTTAGCATTGTCACCCAAAATAATCTCAGCTTTTTGTTATATTCGGACTTAGTAAATATGCCTCCTGTCTTTAAAGTTATTCTTAAAAATGAGGATGAAAGCCAAGCAGCATGCTGCAAAATATTAGTCCCTTAATAACATTTTTTGGATACTATTGTTTAGTTGTTTCTGTGTAAATTTTTGTTATGCTCTTCCTGACCAAGATCAGATTTACCCTCTGACTTAGAGATTTTAATCTTGTTTTTAAAATATGACACTGTCGAAAACTGTATTTTGAAGGCCTTAAGTATTGTAGCATTACTGGACGAATCCTGGTTTTATATTACGAAAGCCAAAAGAAGAAATATAGCCCTATCTTCATTCTGAAATTTCTACAAAAACTTATTTTTGATGCAATTAAGATATGTTTGGTTTCAGCTTCCTAAACCCTTCCAAAATGAGAGTGTGTATGTGTGTATGTGCGCATGTAAATTAACCTGCAAGATAGCATCATATTCCCATGGGCTTTTTATTATTTATTTATTTATTTTGTCTTTTTGCCTTTTCTAGGACCGCACCCACGGCATACGGAGGTTCCCAGGCTAGGGGTCTAACAGGAGCTGTAGCTGCCGGCCTTCGCCACAGCCACAGCAATGCGGGATCCGAGCCGCTTCTGCCACCTACACCACAGCTCATGGCAATGCTGGATCCTTAACCCACTGAGCAAGGCCGGGATCAAACCCACAACCTCATGGTTCCCAGTCAGATTCATTAACCACTGAGCCACAACGGGAACTCCTCATGGGCTTTTTTAAATAGAAATATTTACTAAGTTTACAACTTGCCCTATTTTTTTGTTCCTCAAATAAAATGTTAGCTTTGAATTATTAGTTTTTAGAGGTAGCTTTTCTTTGAAAATATGCTTGAAAAAGAAAAATTATTTCCTTTGGCTGTCTTCATTGGGAGGTAGAAATTTAGCCAAATTTGAAGAGATTGGAGATAATGCCATGATTGAGTCATTAGAACAAATTAGAACACAAGAATTTTGCTTTTTATCATTTATTGGAGCTGTTAGAAACTCTGGGTTGGTATAGAGCCATATTGCCCACACACAGGAATTGGTGCAGGCCACTGAGAATTCCCATTCACTTTAAAATGAAGTAGAAACCACTGTCAGCAACTCCTTGCCTTTTATGGTAATACTTGGATATTTATAAATACTTTTAAAAACAGTTTCTGTTTAAGGGAGACCTTCACGCCTAGCAGTTATGAACCTGGATACCCAATACCCTGTCTGTTTAGGTGGGCAAAGGCCAAAGTGGGCATTTCATGTGCATAGGTCATGGATAAAAGACTCCAGAAGTCTACTAAAATTTGGACTACAATGGTTCTTCATATTTGTAGGCTTTTATTATTACACTTTATATCCCTCTTCCTCATTATTGAGAATGGTATTCTGATTGCCCAGTTTTCTTAAAAAGTAGCACTTATGTTCCGGCCATACCATCTTTAGAATTTTATGAAATTAAATGAGGTATAATAGATGTGAAAATGCTTTAGAAGATACAAATGTTTATTATTCAAAAAACTGAAACAAATGTCAAGATGTTGTCTGGATAAATGGATATATTAAAGCACCAGAG
>PVHT021183555.1:6554023-6659925 GCA_004024745.2 Catagonus wagneri
TTATGGTTTCTTGCTGTATGATCATCTGGTGTTTGTCTCTCTAAACATATTAATTTCTAACTTGTCATGTTTTCATATAGAACATATGTACTGAATGGTTTGGATATACTTTATAGTAGGATTTTAGCGTAGGAAGTTTCTGCAGTTACTCCTGACTTAATTGAAATTCTGTACTCTTTGATATTTCAGTATCAAGTTGGGCAGCTTTACTCTGTTGCAGAAGCCAGTAAAAATGAGACTGGTGGTGGTGAAGGAATTGAAGTCTTAAAGAATGAACCTTATGAAAAGGATGGAGAAAAGGGACAGTATACCCACAAAATTTATCACTTAAAGAGGTAAGAAAAGTGTTCACATTTGATGCTTAGTCATTATATTAAATAATCAGGTTTTAACTATACAGCCTACTTGTCAAGCATGCAGCTATCTAACTCATTAATAGATGAACTGAGGTACTTTAAAAAATTTTAATGTGACCAAAACAAACCTTTTCATGTGAGAATATGTTGCATTTTAATTTTTTGAGGATTCCCCCTCTTTATTATTTTTAAATTATGAAGTAATCTGATCATTAAAAATTTCAGCAGATTATAAAAAACTTAGGCCCCACCTCATGTCATCACTTATCTGTAATCCCAGAGAGAAACTTGATAAGGCTTAGTTTATCCTTCCAGATAATTTTCTTATACACACTCAAATTTTTAAAAAACAGAAATATATCAGTTGTGTCTTCTGTTGTTTTCCACAACAAATGGTATCATACTGTACGTATGGTTCTGCCCTTAGCTTTAATTTTCATGCAGTGATATATCACAAACATCTTTCCATGTTATTATTTAATGCCCTTTCCATTCTTTTTAAAGCTGAGTAAAATCTCTTAATGTGGGCATAAGCATTGTTTACTTAAGCATTTTGTAAATGATAAGTCAATTTAGGTGTTTTGGGTATGTTCTAACTTGTCTATTACAACTAATATTTCTGTGAAGGTGGGTGTATATAAGTCTTTATGCCTTAGATTAGTGTTTCTCTAGCGGAAATTTATTACAGTAGGATTGCTAAAAGGCCATGCTCTTTTAAAATTTTGATAATGCCCGATTGTTCTCTTAAGAGTTTGAGTATTTGTTTTCCTATATTTTTTATCTTTTTATTTTTGCCAATTTGATTCGCAGAAAATACCCTCTTTATTAGTGAAGTGAAATATTTTTTCTTATTAATTGACCATTTGAATTTTGAATTTCTTGTGTGACGTGACCGTTCAGATCCTTTATTCATTGTTTTTATCTCTTTCGTTTGTAGAAGTTCTTTTGTACATTCTCCTAAGTTTGGCAGTCTCATCTGTCTTTGGCTTAAATATTTTAAAATAGAAAATGCATGCCAATATTTATCCAAGGGCAGAAGGTCAGTAATGGTTTTTAAGAGCCTATTTTGTCAGTAGTGTCCCCAGTTTACTAAAGGTAAGAGGGAATCTGCTCTTTTCTTGGCTTTTTCTCTTTGTATAAAATAACGCTGATGTTTCGTAGAACTTTTTACAGTTGTAGGTAAACTGTGAGGATGAATGTTTCTCTTATTTTCTCAGTTTAAGGCTACTGCTTGGTTTATAGTGACACATGAATATAAAGTAGGTCATCACTTTATAGAGCCTTAAGTTTTACTTCTCTTTTCTCCTAGAACACAGCATTTCTTTGTTTCCAATGCTGGTGTGAATGAAGGCAGTAACTTTGATTAGTCGGTTATCCATACAGACTGTTATTTGTGGTTTCTGTTAATTTGTTAGCACCCTAAGTGTATCCAGAAATGTGCCAGTTGAGAGAAAATTATGACATTCTAGATGATATGATCTATAATCTATATAGTATTTGTAGTTTTGAATTTACTTATGTATACTCAGTTTTATTTTTCTAGCATTTTACATTTACTCATTTATTGAATTTTACTAATACGTAAAAACTCCCTTTATTGAAAAAATTCAACTCTCAGGACGGGGAGGGGGGTAACTCTGAAATATACCCAAAAATTCATATATAGAATTTTCTGTTGGTTTTTGATGTCTGTATAAACTTGAAATAGATTCATAATATTCTTCATTTGAAAACTAAGTTGGAATACTGGAGAAATGTTCGCTATGTTATTACATGGAAAAGAGCAGTTGCCAAATTTGTGTATAAATAATGTTATATATAATAAAAATCAGAAAAACACCTAGAAAGAGATTCATTAAAACGTTCACACAATCTCAGCCAGAAGATTGAGAAACAATTTTGGCAAGGTATTTAAAAATTCAAAAGGGACATTTCAAGTGTCTGGTTTCCTTGAATCTCGGATAATAGTCCTCTTACAAGATAATGAGATTCTTTCCATTTCCTTTTCCATTTCCTTTGATAACGTAGTGAGGAGTCACTCGTAGTAATTGTAAGCAGAGAATCTAGTACTTTCTGTGTGCTGGTCACTGTACGTGCTCTAGGTGGGAGCCCATTTATTCCCTGCAGCAACCTTTTCTGGTGAGGAAACTAAGGTCAAGCAACAAAAGTTTCAGTAGCTGGCTGGTATGTCACTGCTGTTAGGTAGCAGAGATGGGCTGTGAACCCAGGCAGGCATTGTGACTCCAGAACCTGACTTTTTTTTTTTTTTTGCCTTTTGTCATTTTTAGGGCCGCACCCGTGGCATGTGGAGGTTCCCAGGCTAGGGGTCCGATCAGAGCTATAGCCGCCAGCCTATGCCGCAGCCACAACAACGCAGGATCCAAGTTGCGTCTGTGACCCACACCACAGCTAACGGCAACGCTGGATCATTAACCCACTGAGCAAGGCCAGGGATTGAACCCGCAACCTCATGGTTCCTAGTCGGATTCGTTAGCTGCGCCACGTCGGGAACTCCCAGAACCTGACCTCTTTATCACTCAGCTTTACTGCTGAGCCCTGCGGGAGGGTTAGAATATTTTCCATTTCCTAAAGTAAACTCTACAAGAGTTTGCAGAGAAATTCTTCTAAGGCCATGAATTTCATTACATCTTACTTTCTCATAAGTCTTTAAAGTCTCAAATCTTTAAATAAAGTTGAATTTAACAAGGTACTTATTCCATAGTCCCCAGGTATCTCTAGTTGTTATAACTCCGTCCAAAGTAAAAACTCGTCTCTGAGCAAGCCTTCTCTCTCTCACCCCCCCCCCGTTTCTTTCCTTTTTTTCTTTTTATGACCACACCTGCAGTATGTGGAAGTTCCCGGGCCAGGGGTTGAATTGGAGCTGCAGCTGTGACCTACGCCACAGCAACACCAGATCTGAGCCACATCTTTGACCTATGCTAAAGCTTACAGCAGCAATGCTAGATCTTTAACTCACTGAGCTAGGCCAGGGTCGAACCTGCATCCTGACAGAGACAACATCAGGTCCTTAGCCACAATGGAAACTCCAAGCCCATCTCTTCATTGTCATCCAAAAGTGACCTCTTCAGCCCCTTGGCACTTTTCTTCTGATGTTGGGTCACTCGTAACCTGCTTGGTTTCCTGAGCTCCGATCTGTCCTGAGCCAAGGCATTCCTTTGCTGTTTTCCTTCATACCGATCCTTCTTCCCTAAACACCATCACTTTCTGTCACTTCTCAGTTTGACACATAAATGTATATTTCTATATGCATACATATTTGATTTGTATACCCCATTTACCACAAAAGTTTGAATATGTTTCCTGAAGTTTAATGTATACTTTATAGTGGATGGTGGGGAAGGAGAACAGAATTTATCAGGTAAAGAGTTTTGAATCAGGGCAAGGAAATGTTGTGCAGTTTTGGAGATGGTATTTCAGAGTAAAACTTGAAGCTCTCCTGGGACCTCAGGGATGCGCTGACCAGTCCTTTTGCTATTTTTTTTTTTTAATTCCCCATAAGCATTATACCCTAGCCAGCTTCAGTCAGTGCTAAATAATGGAAAATCCTTAAAGCTTTGCTAACTCCAGAGTGGCCTTGTGCCCCAAAGATTGAAGCAGAGGTTTTATTGAAAATCATTGTTTAAAAAATTTTACGTGGTTCAAGTTAGCTCATTTTTGTAAGCAACAAGAGTCATTTGGCAGGAACTTGAGTTATGTTTGTGTTTAAAAATGAGAAGTTTAAGGAGTTCTCATCGTGGCTAAGGGGTTAACGAATCCGACTGGAAACCATAAGGTTGAGGGTTCGATCCCTGGCCTCGCTCAGTGGGTTAGGGATCCGGCGTTGTCGTGAGCTGTGGTGTAGGTTGTAGATGCAGCTCGGATCCCGCGTTGCTGTGGCTGTGGCGAAGGCCGGCGGCTACAGCTCCTGTTAGACCCCTAGCCTGGGAACCTCCATATGCGACAGGTGCGGCCCTAGATAAGGCAAAAAGACAAAAAAAAATGAGAAGTTTAAATCATCTGAGAATATAGAGGTTGATTGTATATGATTCTTTAAAGAGGTATGTGCATCACTGAATGAATGGAAGAAATTAATAAATATTCATCAAATATAGTAAATTCATTCTTCAGCTAGAATTAGCCACCCACAAATAATTTTTTCTTTGTAGTCCTGAGTCTTAAGTTTTGCATAGTTCAAAGTTTTCTATTATCAAGAGTGACCCTATTTCAGAAGAATGTCAGACATTTTCCAAAATGTATTGTTTCTTCTTTATGTTTCATTTCTCATTCTTTTTGTTATGTGAAAAATACTTCTTTCTCTTTTTGGTTTTTTTAATTCTCTTGAATTTTAGTCTTGTTATACTTTCCCAAGATTACTCAATTTGTATCTGGCTATTTTATTCCTTTCCCTCAAGTCAGGGATTTTAATAAGTCATTTTGTAATTCCCCCCCTTACATCTCTCCGTTTCTTTCCTTTTTTCTTCCATCTCTACCACCATTACATTAATTCTCTCCCTCTCGAACTTCTCTTATTTGCCCGCAGACTGTCTCTTGCTGTTCATTCTTTTGACTGTTATAAATAATGCAGCTAAGAATGTTTGTGTACAAGTTTCTCTGTGGACATGTTTTCATTTCTCTTGAGTATACATACACATACCTCACTTGTTTAAGAACTGCCAGACTTTTCCAAAGTGACTACACTATTTTACATTCCCACCAACAGTGTATCAAGGCTTCAGTTTCTCCACGTCCTTGCTAACACTGGTTTTCAGATTTTTTTTTTTAATAGTAGCCATACTAATGGACATGGGATGGTGTCTCATTGTGGTTTTAATTTGTATTTCCCTGCTGATTAATGATGTTGAGCATTTTCTCATGTGTTTATTGGCCATTTGTAGATCATCGGGGAAATATCTGTTCAAATCTTTTACCCATTTTTAAATTGCATTGGCTTTTGGTTGTAAAGGTTCTTCGTATATTCTGGATATGAAGATATAGTCTCCTATCAGATGTATGAATTGCCATTCATTTTCCCCCATTCGTGAGTGGTATTTTCATTTTATTATATCCTTTGAGGCTTTAAAAGCTTCTAATTTTGAAATTCAATTTACATTTTTTTCTAAGAATTTTATAGTTTTAGTTCTTTCATTTAGATCTTTAATCCATTTTTAGTTAACTTTTGCTGCCATCCATTCTTGCCGTCTCCATTTAATTTTCCACACAAAGCCAGAGTGATCTTAAAACTTAAATCAGATTCTGTCATCCCCCTCCTCTAAGCCTTCAGTAGCTTCCCATCATACAAAGAATAAAATCCGAATTCTTGGTCCCCATGTGATCTGTCTGCCCCTTAACCGCCGTCATCATCCTCATTCTGTGTCCATCTGTTCTTTGTTCACTGCAGTCTGACCATGCTGGAGGCCAGACGTTTTGCTGTCCTAGGGCCTTTGATCAGCTGTTCCCTCGACCTGCTTACTGTGTTTGCTCTGTCTTCGTGTAGCTGCCTGCCACTGCCCCCCTCCTCTGATTGTCATTGCCACTGTATGTCACTTCCTCAGGCTGTCCTTTCTGAGCACCCTTGCCCAGGTACTCAGTTTGCCCATGGCCCTGTTCTTTAACCTCACAGCACTCCAGGAAAGGTAATTCTCTGTCTTTGCCTTTTGTTATTTGCTGGTCTGTTTTCTACTTCCCTCCACAGAAGGTGAGCTCTGGGTAGGAATTGTCCCTGTTTATATGCCATTATTTACATGGTCCCTGGCACAATGAACAGTCAGGAAATACTTGAGTGGATGAATGAATGAGGTCTCCAGTATATTTAAAGTATATTTCAGTTGATTCTAAGATGAAAAATTACTTGCTGTATTTATGGCAAATTAATGTGGCTTCAGAGTCTCCCGTTTTACATTTTGATTGTTTATCCTCAGTAGGATGGAGAAGGACAGGAAAATGAAACTTTGAACAGTTTTGTTCATTTTTGTCTCCAAGAAGATGTAAACATCCATTGGGAAAAGTGCAGTTTGAAGTGATTTGCTAAGGTATAATTTATCTCAGGAAGAGAATTTTTTAAAAAGACTGCTCCTACATCAGGAGATGTTCGTGTACAGTATGGTCGTTTATTATCTATCTTTTAAATCATATAAACCTTTTGTTTTCTTCTACCACTAAGACAAAGTTTCTTAGCACACCACAGGCAGGTTTACAGGCATTGGTATACTGAGGTTAGATCTTAATACACGACTGATAAAACGCTTCAGTTGAATTTTACCCTGAAGTTAAATATTCTTATTGTGCATTCAGAGATGATAGGGGGAGGTACATTTTTGCTTTTGGACATTATACTAAGGCTGATTCTTACAACAACTGAAATCTATATGTGTTTACCATGAAGTCAGCACAATCATTAGTGTTGGTTTATCATGACTAGTTTGGGAGAATAAGAGGAGGAACACCCTTTTTGGTTTATTTCTGAAAGTTAATCTCCATTTTGTGAATTTAGTTACTATTTTTCCCTTTTCTGAGACTCTACAAGCCTCAAAAACAAAATTTCCTACATGTTACTAAAGTGACTTCCGAAGTGATACTGAGATGAGAAAAATGCATACGCTTTCAGTTGTGTATAAATAGCACATTTGGACCGCCTTGTTAGGAATATATTAAAGGTGCCATTAATCAAAATTCCTTGCCTTTAAAGTGGAATTGAAATTCAATTTTGCTTACTTTATGTATATATTTTCTCCAAGTTTAGTCAGTTACTTAGATTCATTGAGGAGAGATGTGTGTTGACGTACTCATGTTAAATGTAAAAAGCCAGTAAATTTGAAACAAAGATGGCTCACAGACTTGGTTTCTTTCCTTTTTTTTTTTTTTTTTGGTCTTTTGAGGGCCACACCCCACTGCAAATGGAAGTTCCCAGGCTAGGGGTTGAATTGGAGCCACAGCAGTGCCAGAGCCAAGCCATGTCTGTGACCTACACCACAACTCATGGCAATGCTATATCCTTAACCCGCTGAGCAAGGCCAGGGGTTGAAGTTGAACCCTCATCCTCATGGATTCTAGTCAGGTTCGTTACCGCTGAGCCACAATGGGAACTCTGGTTGCCCAGAACAACTTAGTTGTTCTTAACTAAGTCAAAACTTAAAATAATTGTTGGAATTCACATGGTAGAGAAAGCATCCTGGAAATAAGATAATAGGCATTTGGAAGCAAGATGAAGAAATACTAAAACTTTCTTACAGATTTGTCTTGTGCTGTCCTTAGGTAACTGACTGTCAATTTTCTTCTGACTGTGTCAGCAAATTTTAGAACTTTGGATGAGTATGAAAGTTTTTTAGAATTTTGAGCACTATAGGAATAAATAGGATAGTTAAAAATATATTTCTGAGCTATTTTTCTCTTGCCTTTTTCTAAGTTGATCAAATGAACCACTGATAATCTTATTTGTCCTCTTGGATGGACAGGTGATCTTGTAGCTTATATGTTTTAAATATTACCTATATGTATTACATTATACCGTGATTTGATTCTCCCCACGTTTAAGAGAATTTTGGTTCCAGTTGTTTAGCAATGGAAGAAATAATTTGGACTGATCGATATTCTTTCACTTTTAATGTATTCTGTCTTCATTTTTCTGAAGTTATACATGAAGTTATTTCTGAAGCTATGCATGAATTTTCCAAAATTTCAAAAGCACCAAGTGCTCAGATTTAGCCCTCCTTCGTATCTTTTAAGGGTGTAAACGTACAGGTTTTTGCCCTTGGAATCTTGCTTATTCTGCATATGTAACAGTAGTACTGCAACTTTTCCAGTGATTTAAGTTGTCACAACAGTGGGAGCTCCAAACTGCCTACCCACCCTATGTACTGTGGAGGGGAGGGGAGGGCTCTCCACACCGCTCCTCTGTAGCTGCCCACTCTATGGCTGGTGTGGGCTTCTTTCCACCTACCTTGCTTAGCACCCAGAGTTCAACACGGAAAGGTCTCTGGTCAACTGGTTAATCTCACCATGGGGCTAGAAGTCCTCTCTGGGTCTCACATGTCTTTAGTTTCTTTTTTCTCTTAGTTTAGGGAATTAAGTTGTGCTTGAATGTTCTCAGGAAGCAGCTCTGATACAGAAAGAAAAGAATTTATAGGGTTTCAAGTTGGAGGATATCATTTTGACATATAGTTATGTAGCCACTTACATGCTGATTACATGAAATAATGAGTTATTGCTTAACTCATAATGTTATTGGGGGATTAAAGTGTGGAAGAAAAGCATTTGAAAGCACCCAGCTGTATGTCAGCTTATAATTACAAGCAGTAGCTCTCACTGTATTGCGCAAGGTGCTAAAGGCACTACTCTGAATCCTTGCAGTAACCCCACCAAGTAGGTAATACGAACTCCATTGACACAGGAAGAAGTTCAGAGAACCAAATAATATGCCCAAGGTCACACAGCTTCTAAGTGGTGATGTTGGGGTTTGAATCCAGTCCGTGAAAAGCCTTTGCATGCTAAACTGCTTTCTGTATAGCTGGCTCCTGTCAGTAAAAATGGTCATTTCACTTGCAGTTATTTGAAGACAGGTAAGACTGATTTTCCATTTGTTAACCCATTGTGTTTCCTGTTTGTGGTGTATCTGTGGATTTCCTTAACTTGTTTATTTTTTGGGAATCTTTCCTGATTGTCTCATGAATTTGCCTAAGCTCATGATGTATTAATTACGTATTTAACCCACCTGTCTCCTCTGACCGTACTTGAGACAGCAGTTGCTATTCATTCATTCAGTCAAATGTCCATAAGAAAGAATTGCTTCCTTTTTTTTTTTTTTTTTTTAAATTTTTAAGGCCTCACCTGTGGCATATGGAGGTTCCCAGGTGGGGGTCAGATCGGAGCTACAGCTGCCGGACTATGCCACAGCTACAGCAACACAGGGTCTTAGCCACGTGTGCGACCTACACCATAGGTCATGGCAACGCCAGATCCTTAACCCACTGAGCGAGGCCAGGAATCAAACCTGCAACCTCATGTGTTCCTAGTCAGATTCATTTCTGCTGTGCCATGATGGAAACTCCAAGAATTGCTTCCATTTAAAAAAAAAAAAAAAATTAATGGTGCTGTTGAAAATATGTCCATTATTTCTCTCTTCACAGCAAAGTTCCTGCATTCGTGAGGATGATCGCTCCAGAGGGCTCCTTGGTGTTTCATGAGAAAGCCTGGAACGCATACCCCTACTGTAGAACAAGTAAGTCTGCTTCCCAGAAACCATCTCACCCTCCACCCTACTGCTAATGAGGAGACGGACTCCCAGTGCCCCCCACCTTAGAGAAGGGTGACACTCGGCACAGCCTTCTGTGGGTTCCCAGGGGGTCACTGCAAGAGCTATGGCAGAGGAGAGGCTGCATTGGGGTCCCTTTGTGAGGTGCACACATTTATTCCCAGATGACAACCACATCGAGGTCCTCACTGACCAAGCAGTGTCCACAGGGAGCAAATAAAATGAGTACAGAAACCTTAAAAGTCATCCTCACTCAGGAGTGTCACTTAATGTCCTTTCAACAGTGTATCATTTATATTGCTGCATAGTAGAGGAGGAATACAACAGACTTCTGAGATAGGTTCCTCTTGTTTGCTACATTAGTCTTATAAATGTTTGGCTTTTGTGACGTTATTCCTTTTAGTTATTTAAAATTAAATTATTGATTCCATAATCTAAAGTATCCTATAGTGTCACTTGCGTAGAAACTGTGTTTTACAGATGTAAACCAAATGTTCTGTGTTGGCAGGTAATTTAATCTTTCTGACATTAAATATTGTTGGCAGACTGTTTTGGCTCCGATTAACATTCTGAAATTTTTCTCCTTTTGTTGTCTACCTGTTCATTATGCCTCAGTTGTAACGGTGAGTAAAACTATTTTTGTGTCACATATTCCTCCATCTTTAAACTTAGCTTTACATAATAATCGTTTTCAACTATTTCTTGCTTTTTTTCTTAAAACTGCCCACTGCTGCATGATTCCTCCTCTGTGCTCTGTGCACCAACTCACGATCTTCCACATGTTCCATTGTCAATGGGCTTTTTCCAGCCTTGGCTCAGAATCCCACTATTGACTTTATATTGCTTCTGCTACTTCCTTTGAATGCCAGGTTTGCTCGCCAGACCTCACAGCTTCTTTACTGTTAGCCCTGTGTGCTGCATGACAAGCAGGGTTTAAATTATTTAAAAGCATGCAGCGATTAGTTTGCCTGACAAATCCAGAAAAATAGGTGGCTAATGATTCTGTGTCACTTGAGGATCAGTCTTCGTGTAGTCAAAGCATGGATGCTTGTGCTGGGGAAAGCTTCTGCAGACATGAGCCCCAAAGAACCGGTGAAAGATCACTGTCATTTTGCTGTTGTTTTCTACAGAATGAATATATGAAAGATGATTTCTTCATTAAAATTGAAACATGGCACAAACCAGACTTGGGAACATTAGAAAATGTAAGTTTTGACTCTGGGCTTTCAGTGTAGAAACCCCTGGAAATTGGTAATACTATGGTCCATTTTGTCATCACCAAACTGATAACCACCTGCATTAGATTAGCACCTGGCCACACTAGGGTGTGTGTCAGATTGTGGTGAAGCAAGCCTGTGGCCAGAAACAAATGGGCCTTACCTGTTGGTCCCCTTGCCTTGGTGAGTAAGTGGACTTTGCTGAAGTTACTGTTTTTATCAACAACCCTCTTTATCTGGGCAGGGAGAACATAGATAAACAAAATTCACAGATAATCCTTAAGCCAATTTTAGCCATTAATTGAATTTTTTTGCCAGAGCTACCATAGCAAAATTGATGGCTTTAATTTGCACCTCTATTCCATTTTGCTAGGATATGGGTTGATTTCAGAGAAACGGCTAAAAGGCAGGATGGCAAAGGTACTTTGAATAATTTACAAAAATGTTGATAAGCTCCTGACTTTTACAAATGAATCCCTAAAGCAAATTACAAAAAACCGAGTCGACTGTAATCATTAACTTTTGACAAGGTTTATCAGGGAACGTGGGAGAGAGCATCTAGTATAGGGTGATGCGGTGGCCCAGTGGTTCTTGAAAGTGTGGTTCTAGACCAGCAGCAGCATCTGGGAACCTGTTAGAAATGCAGCTGCTCAGGCTCCACTCCACACCTCTGAATCAGAATCTCTAGCTGTGGGGTCCAGCAGTCTGTTTTCTGGTGGGTGTTTCAGTTTGAGAACTGTTCTTCCAACCTTATTAAATGCAGTTTTAGGAAAGTAAGTTTATGGTAATTGTGGTAGACTCTTTTCTTCCTCTGTTTGTGTGTTACTGGTGCCAGTCAATAGAACTTTTGAATTATAATTTGCAGTATTTTTGACTTTTCATGTTTTTTTATAGTACCTCTAAATTTTAGAGTCTAAATGAGGTAACTTGGCATGCTTTAGTCTGTATGATTTAATTTGCCAGTTTTAGCTTTCAAATGGGTGTATCTTTGACAGTGTTTAAACAATTCTTTAAGGGGTTCATAGATGGAATTTCAGAAATAAATGATTGAATGTGAGGTGTAGGGAGTTGACATCATACTAGAACTGAATGGCTTGGGATAATCAAATGCAGGAGAGGTTTTAAACCATACAGTGCAGCTTCTTGAAATCTAATTATAATGTCACCTTCTGTTTGTCTAGGACTTAGAAGTTAGAAGGACTTTGTTACATATCATTCGGGTTAAGTGTAGGTCAGATCCCTCCAGCTAATTTAATGAAATAACAATTTGGATTTTTTTATTCCTTATAATGTACTACGAGAGACTCAAGAGAAAAATTATGCATGGAAATAGAGTAGTTCTGCCTAAGAAGAAGAATACACAGTTTGTTTTGTTTCCTTTTTCCTTTTCATTTATAGGTACATGGTTTAGATCCGAACACATGGAAAACTGTTGAAATTGTACACATAGATATTGCAGATCGAAGTCAAGTTGAACCAGCAGTAAGTACTGTGTACAACTCAATGACATTTTAACCTATTCCCTTACATCTAAAAATTATTTTGTTTTTTTCTTGTATGCCCTACCTTTTTACACTAAAATAGCCTAGAGCCTAGGTCTGGGTCTCTGCAGCGAGAAAGAACAGAGAGTAGGAGAGAGATGATTTGTTTTTTGTGTGGATTTACCTTTGCACAAGTGATCACTGAGAAGTCCCAGTATGCCTGGGATACATAGGGGCTTGTTTTCATGGGGCAGGGGTGGGGCGGGGCTAAGATTATTTTACCAAAGAATTCTTGAGCTTCTTTAAGTAACATGGATCCCTTATAAATTTAAATTTTTAGTAACTCGGGGCTAAAGTTGTTATTTGTGGAGAATAGTTGATAGTTGAATGTTCTAGTTTAATAGTTGTGTAGCTTTCTCATTTGAGTCTTACTAGATGTAAATATTTGTATTCTGGGCTTTTACTTAAACAAAAATTTTTTCCCCAAGGTAGGACCCTAATTCCTCACTGCTGTGCCCTTCCCTCTCCAGTTAAGACCCTTGTCATTACTTTGCCCCAATTTGTAAACACTAACTCAGTTTTTATAGTATGTGGGGCACCGTTGTGGATTTTTACATGTGAAAACAACCAGTGTCCCTCTTCCTGCTAGTCTGGAGAACTAAAGCTTTGTCCTAAAAGCCATACCCCTTGTTTTGTCATGGTGAAGCAGTGTTCAGTTAGGATCCCATTCCATTTCATTTTGGGTGCTTATTCCCTCAACTTGAGCAGTGTTGTAAGCTGAACACAAATAATCCAAATAGTAAATGTCTGGTTTTGCAGTTGAAATTGAAAGGGAAGCTTTCTAAAACAAAAATTCGTGACCTTTTCTCAGAAGTCACTGGGGTTGGGGCTGCCAGCAGTGACCCTCTGTTAGGCCCAGTCCTGTTCTGTGAGAAGCACTAAGGAACTTCTGCCATAGAAATTCTCAAGTTTGAGTTTGTATATGTTAAAGAATGGTCATAGGGTGGAAGAGTCCTGAGAGTGGGTCAGTTAAGGACTGGGTCAAGAGAGTTGAGGTGCCTGGAGCATGGTGTGGCCTGCTGGGATTGGGTGCTCCTCGAAAGGCATTCAGGCTGTATTATGGGCGTTTGAAAAAAGTTGTGCTGGCCAAACAAAATGGTCCAGTCTTGTGGCTCAAAGGTTTGTACTCCATGTTGTTCTCCAGCAGAGCACAAGGCACCCTTGGTTCTGCCAGGGGCATAAGAGTAGTTCTTTGTTCTTGTCCTCAAGCAAAAACGGGTTCCCAATCAGTGTTTGCAGGCAAAAGCTCAAAGGCAAAGGACCCAGTTAAAGCCGATTGTGCAAGAGCCCTGGGGGCCATCATTCCCTCCCTCCAACCCCAGCCTGGCCTCCAGAGTTGGGAAAGGGCTCCAGGATGCTTCCACCTGCCAGGGGCTCCAGGTGGAAGGTGCTGGGCTGCAGAGGCTCAGCAGGTGGCTCTCTGTTTGGAAGGATGTCTGGAGTGGAGAGAGAGAATGTATTGGGCCCAGACGAGGAAGGTCTGCATTGTGCATCCATGAAGCTGTGACTGAGAACGTCCGTTCTGAGACTAGACTGGCTTCAGAAGCACATTCTGAGGTCTTGCTGCCCACTGGCTATGTAGTTACTTAACTTCTCTGCCTGTTTTACCTTGCTGGCTGATTATCTCACAGCACTAAGTGTGAGCATTAGAGCAGGTGCTTGAAGTGCCTAGCTTAATAAGCATTGGCCGTTATTGTCATTATTATTAGCAGGAGTTCTGAGAATCTGTATACCATGCATTGTTTGGTGAGTGAATAAGTGTTCACATATATATGTGTGGGTTGTTTTTTCAGCATTTGTAGTGCTTGTTTTCCAAGTTACACTTTAAAGTAAGATACTAGTTTATTTTAATGTTGACTGAATTCACAGTACCTTTTAAAAATTGTGGTAAAATACAGATTAAGTTCACCATTTTAACCCTTTTAAAATGTGAAGATTGGTGGCATTTAGTCCATTCACAGTGTTGTACAACCTTTACCATCATCTAGTTCTAGAATCTCATCTCCCCAGAAGGACACCCTGTACCACCATTTCCTGCTGCTCCCTCCCCCCAAACTTTGGATACCACTAAGTGTTTTCTGCCCCTGTGGCTTCACCTATTTTGGATATTTTATATAGGTGGAATCCTAGCAATATCTAGCCTTCTGTATGTGACTTCTCTTCTTTGGTATAGTGTTTTCAAGGTTCATCCACCTTGTAGCATGTGTCATTATATCATTGTTTTTTATGGCTGAATAGTTGTCCACTGTATGAATGTACTATGTTTTGTTTATGTATTCTATGGGTGTATTTATGTATTTGGGTTGTTTCCACCTTTTGCCTATTATAAATAGTGCCACTGTGAACATGTGTGTCATAGTAGCTTTTTGTGTTTTCTCAGTTGTGAATACTACAAGTACAAATGTTACCATGTAGGGCATCTCAGACCTTTTGACAGTTAAAACCTGGACGTGCATATTTTCTGTTATAAAAGAGGAAAAGGGGACCTCTGTGTGGTGGGAAGTGAGAGTGCCTTTGATGGTTTTAGGGGCTGGGGCTGTGTACAGGCTGAGGTGGGTGGGGGCAGGGGCCGGGACTCTGACCTTCTGCACCGCCTCCTCTGTCCACTCTGCTGGCACTGATGGTTGTCCCCATGCTCTCCCCTCAGGATGCTCCCCATCTATTTGGCTTCCACTAACGTTTGTCATAGGATTATCTTCTGTTGCAAACACCTGGACCACATGGCCATCCTTACTTCTTACCAGATCCAGTTTGGTTTTCTGTTGAATTAATTTGTTCATTTAATTTTGCACTTTTATCTTCCTTGGAAATTGTAGCTAACAATGTCAAAGGAAGCTTTAAGAGCACATCTGCATTTCTCAGATGGTTGTCATAGTAGTTGCCTAGGATCTGGGGCTCAGTCTCTGCTGCTGGCATAGCCCCCAGCAGCTCTTAAGGGTGGGTGAATACCCTCAAGAGGCTTGCAGTCTGGCTGAGACAAGTCCAGTGCAGTGAAATGGGTTAGTGATTTTAACTATTGTGAAAAATGACAGGTGTGTATCCATGGTCCAGAGTGCTTCAGGATTTCAGAGGAAAGAACAATCTTGTGAGGACAAAACTCTGAAAAGACTGAGAAGAGGAAGAGTCATAATATGAGGATGAATAGCGTTTGGGGGGATGAAACCGTCCACTGTCAGTAGTTTTTCCTTCTTACCCTCATTGCTGTGACGTACTCTAAATTCGTTTGTTTTTCCCTCTCCCTTCTAAATAGAAATTAAACTTCAGAGGGAAGAATTTTTGTACTGTTAGTTCCTGTCACCCCAGTCCTAGAACAGTGCCTGGGATATATAGTAGGTCCTCTCTTGTTGAATGAATGCATGAACTGTAGGCAGGCAGAACGGAAGCAAAGGGACAAGTATGTTAGCCAACACTGAGGCGGAGGGGTTGGAGTAATTTTTAGAATTGAAGGGAACTTTAGCTACTTAGGCCTCATTGCTTTGTAGAACCCAAGAGTTTCTTGGAGCCTGTGCTGGTTGTCAGGATGGAGCGCCTAGAACTTGAGGCTGAGGAGTTCTGTCTGCCCCCTCCCAGCACAGTTTCTGCTTGTCCTGTGTTAGTCATTACCATGAGAATTACTTTGAACACACAGTTCTGCAGCTGCAGAGAGTTGGCTTTCAGGGCTAAGTGGGGAGGCCCTGTTTTACAAGTGAGGAAGCTGAAGGCCAGGTAGACTAGGTTTTTCTCAAGGCCATTCAGCTAAGGCCTCAAGTGGAAATTCTCTCAATCCTGCATTCTTTCCACTGACTCCTGATTCTTCCCCAACAGAGGCACCGCTCTGTCTCCCTTTGAGTCTTCCTGTCCTCAAGCTGGTCTGCTTTCCTGTCCTGATTTCTGGCCTCCCTTCTGGGCCTCCTTTTTCTTTGTCCTGCAGTGTCTTCACCTGTGTTGGGGTCAGTCTTCCCCTCTGCTGAATTTCAGCTCTTGTTCAATTCATTGATGTGTCTTATTCTCTACGTTCGTAAACATATTGCCCCTTCACTGAGTGGGTACTTGTGAATATTTGTCAAACGAAACTGATAAACTTGAAGGTGATGAAGAAATTAACCTGAGTCAAGAGTTTTATACAACCTATTTGACATCACTTCCATAACACCTGGGTTAGCCTGGCGTGAAGAAGCAGGCACTCAAATTGCCCTTGGGCATGTAAATCACACAACCTCTGTAGCAGAACTGCAGGTAAACCGTGCCTTTTTATTTCTTTTTACGGCCATGCCTGCAGCATATGGAAGTTCCCATGTTAGGGGTCGAATCAGAGCTGCTACAGCTGCTGGCCTGTACCACAACCACAGCAACACCAGATCCAAGCCGCATCTGTGACCTGTGCTGCATCTTGCAGCAATGCCAGATCCTTAATCCACTTGAGGATTGAACCCACATCCTTGCAGACACTACGTCAGGTTCTTAACCCTTTGAGCCATAATGGGAACTCCATACTGCCCTTGGACCCAGCAAAATTCCACTTCTAGGAATTGATCCCATTCAGTGCAGTGTTCCAACTATATAAACATAGGATTTTTATAAGGAAACAGTCTAAAGTCTTAAGTGTTTCTCTGTCAGTGTGGAAGTGATGACAAATTGTGGTTCAATGTACGGAGTTCAGTGCAGTCATCAAAAGGATGTGAACTCTGTTTGTACTGATAGGGAATTCTTTCAAGGAAAATGTGGAGGGGAAAAGATAATATCTGTTATCTGCATGTATTTGGTTGCTTACTTAGGGACAGTTGAGAAAAATGTGCAAGAGAATTCCCTGATGGTGCAGTGGGCTAAGGATCTGGTGTTGCCATTGCTGTGTTTTGGGTCCTTGCTGTGGTGTAGGTTCAAGTCCCTGGCCTGGGAACTTCTGCATGCTGCGGGTGTGGCCAAAAAAGGAAAGAAACATGCATAGGACAGTGGGGTAGGTAGTTAGATGTCCAGGAATGGTGTAGAGGAGTCAAGGGCTGGCAGAGGTGTGCACAGTGAGCCATCTCACTAAATGTGTTGGTTTTCTGTTGCTGCATGACAGTCACTACAAATTTAGTGGCCTTGTTACCTAATCAGGGGAATGACAGCCCATCACCTTAGCCATAGTCTCTTGGCTAGAAGTCTCAGGTTCCAGGTGCGCTCAGGGGAAGAGATTATACAAGATTGTGACTCACTGTGGGAGAGGGTCATCTTAGGATATGTCTGCCATACGAGTGGTTAATTTTTAGTGCACCAAACTTGCTCTTTGTGGATTAAGTGACTCTAGAATTGGGAGCTTGGTAGCTGTGAATGGGCCAACAAAATGGATTTCAGTAGGAAGACCTGACGATGTGGTGATCTAAGTTCAGTCCGGCACTTTTAACTCCTGGAGGTTGCAGTCTCAATCTAACTTAATTTCTTGGTTTTGATTTTGTTTTTCTTGAATGAACTAATTTTTCTTAAAATGTCTTAAATGGTTGAAGTTTTTTGTCCTGCATATTACTTGCTTTAAAAGAAATAAAAACAGTTGGTGAGTAATTTTGAGAGAATAAGTAGTCAGGTCTCCCAAATCAGGACAAATATGAAATGATTGGAGTTAAGAAACCAGGAAATTGGGAGTTCCTGTTGTGGCTCAGCGGAAAACGAATCTGACTAGTATCCATGAGGACGCGGGATACTGGCCTTCCTCACTGGGTTAAGGATCCGGCCTTGCCATGAACTGTGGTGCAGGTTGCAGATGTGGCTCGGATCTGGCGTTGCTGTCTATGGCTGTGCGTAGGCTGGAAGCTACAGCTCCAATTCAACCTGTAGCCTGGGAACCTCCGTATGACACAGGTGTGGCCCTAAAAAGACAAAAAAAAAAAAAGGCAAGCTAGCAAGTATTAAATTGGATGTGAAGCCTGAAACCCTTTAACTCCACCTGGTGGAGGGTTTCTGCCACTGCAAATTGATTTAATACAAACAGCCCTAAACATTTTAATTCAGAGTTACTATTGACCGTTTTTAATGTTTAACTCTCTCTGCTGGGTTGCTGGTGCCAGACAGCTTGTATACTGCTCTCATTGTAGATTTGCTGGGGTTTGGTCATACTTATGTGTTGTACTTCACTGCACATAGGGTTGTGATTAGACCTACAGTGTAGCTGAATTCTTACTTAGGTGGATTCTTTGACATATTTACATAATTGAAGGGTGACATTGTCAAAATAATTCTAGGAACAAGAAGTTGTTAAAAATCTGTCACTGTAATGAAGAGTCACAGACTAATTTGCTACAGAAATTACATTTAAATTTATGGGTTTGAGAGTTCCCATTATGGCTCAGTGGTAACAACCAGACTGGTATCCATGAGGATGTGAGTTTGATCCCTGGTCTCATCTCACTCAGTGGGTTAAGGATCTGGTGTTGCTGTGAGCTGTGGTGTAGGTTGTAGATGCAGCTTGGATCCCATGTTACTATGGCTGTGATGTAGACTGGCAGCTGCAGCTCCCATTTGACCCCTAGCCTGGGAACTTCCATGTGCAGCAACTTTGGCCCTAAAAAGCAAAAAAAAAAAAAAAAAAAAAAAAAAATTTATGGGTTTGGAGTTCCTATTGTGGCTCAGTGGTAACAAGCCATGAGGATATGGGTTTGATCCCTGGCCTCTCAGTGGATTAAGTATCTGGCATTGCCATGAGCTGTGGTGTAGGTTGCAGATAAGGCACAGATCTGGTATTGCTGTGGCTGTGGTGTAGGCTGGCAGCTGCAGTTCCCATTTGACCCGTAGACTGGGAACTTCCATATGCTGTGGGCGCGGCCCTAAAAAGACAATCAGTCAATCAGTTGATGGGTTATTTTAAAAGGCAGTCAGTCAATCAGTCAATAAATTTGTGGGTTATTTGGTTTCTTCCTTGATGACTTATGTGAAGTCTGCATGGGGTTATTACTGTAGCCACTGTTCTCTGTAGTTTTCTAGAGGATACATCACTGCCTAATGAAGCAAGCTGAGCAGTCTGGAATTTCTGCATAAATGTTTCCACCCAATTTCTTTTTGCTACCGTGCAAAACAGAATTCTTGCTTGAGTGGAAGGAGGCATTGGAGTAAAGTATTAAGATGTTATATTCTTTAAGAAGAAGGCTCCCCCTGCTTGTAATTCCAGCAGCCACGAGCACAGTGTGTCCAAGAGAACATAGCCCTTTGCCCCCAGGTCCCTTCCATCCCTTCAGCCTCCTACCCCTCACGAATTTCAAATAGAACCCAGATATCACTCCTGAAAAGCCTTCCTCAGTAAATCGAGTACCTCCTGGGGCCCGGACTGTACTGGCTCCCAACTTGATGTACTTGTCATCTCTGTTTCTAAGACCTACCTAGCAAGAGGCTCAGTCATGCAGGAGAGCTTATCAATAAATGTTTGGTGGGTGTTAACACCTCTGTGGTGTTAAAAAAGAAAGGGCAATGGGGAGACAGTTTGGAAGAAGTATTTATTCAGATCCTACTTTAGTTCCTTCTTTACTAATTCTAGTAAAGAGATGCCTTCAATTCTAAAAACTGTCCTTTCTCAGTGAGCAGATGCCTTTCTTTCAGATTAAAAAGTGTTTCAGTTAGATCAGATTGTAAGGATGAGTCCAGGTATCCAGGAATAGGACACCAGAATATAAGTTTTAAGTTATTTTTAATTTCTAAAGTTGTTGGTACATAACCACAGTACGAAGTTGAGAATTCTTTAAATGTCCTGATGAAATGCACATGCATACCTTCAACTCATTTCCAGAATATACACAAATGAGTCAGATGACATCTGCTTCTGCTTTTTTTTAAGGTATAAATTTGAATCTGGCCCCTTTTAATCATCTCCAGCACTTTGTCTAAGTAGCTTTCCATGATTTGTATACAAAAGTCACTTCCCAGGAGAGGAAGACTCTTTAAAGTGTAAGCTGAAGTGTACACACGGTTAACATCAGAGAGACCTTCATTTTTGGAAGTAATTTGAAAGAAAATGAGCATTTTTTTAAAAAAAGAAAGAAATTGGAACCACATTTTTAGGTATTTACATATAACCAGAAAGAATTGTTTCAGCCTTCTTCTATGTATATGCTTCCTCTGAAATACATGCTATGGGACTTTATAATTTCTAATTATTTATTTTCTTCCTCTTTTTTTTTTTTAGGGCCACACCTGCAGCATATGGAAGTTCCCTGGCTAGGGGTAGAATTTGAGCTACAGCTGATGACCTACACCACAGTCAAAGCAACGTCAGATCCAAGCCGCATCTGCGACCTATACCACAGCTCATGGCAATGCCGGATCCTTAACCCACAGAGTGAGGCCAGGGATCAAACCCACAACTTCATGGTTCCTGGTCAGGTTCGTTTCCGTTGCACCACGACTGGAACTCCTATTTTCTTCTTTTTATAGCTGCATCTGCAGCAGATGGAAGTTCCTGGGACAGGGGTTAAATTGGAGCTGCAGCTGTAGCCAGTGCCACAGCCACAGCAATGCCAGATTCTGAGCCACATCTGTGACCTACGCCACAGCTTGAGGCAATGCCAGATCCTTAACCCACTGAGTGAGACCAGGATCGAACCCACATTCACTCAGAGATAATGCCGGATCCTTAACCTGCCCAGCCGTAACAGGAACTCCTTAACATCTGTTTTTTAGATCTCAGTCATGATCAAATATTAATGGCATAATAGTATTAAGTAGTTTGGGAGATGTAATATAAAAATGAAGATCTGTACCAAATTGAAGTTTAGCAAGTTTTCTTTTCTTTTTTTTTTTGTCTTTTGTCATTTTGGGGCCGCACCCGTTGCATGTGGAGGTTCCCAGGCTAGGGGTCTAACAGGAGCTACAGCTGCTGGTCTACACCACAGCCACAGCAACGTGGGATCCGAGCCGCGTCAGCAGCCTACACCACAGCTCACGGCAACGCCAGATTGTTAACCCACTGAGCAAGGCCAGGGATCGAACCCGCAACCTCATGGTTCCTAGTCGGATTCGTTAACCACTGAGCCACGACGAGAACTCCCTAAAGTTTAGCAAGTTTAAAGAAAGAATTTTTTCTTCCCCTCATTTCATCATCTTGGAGTGCATTAATTAGAAGTCAAATGTTTTTTTCCAATAAATGAGGCATTTCAAAGCTAAGAGTTGCCCAGTTTTGTAACCTTAGTGGTGTTTTGAAGATGGTATTCCTAAAAGAAAGAGACACACACTAGAAACTCACATGCCATATTGTTTCTGAGCTGCCAAAAGGATGCAAGGTGTGCCCTGGTTGATAAGGTCCTCCAGGAGACTTCCTCAAGGAGCTTTTATTGTAGGTGACCCAGTAAGCTGTGCTCTTAAAATAAAGCTCAGATTTCATTAATATCTCTTCTTTCTTTTGTCCTTTTTCACCCCACCCCCCCCCGCCCTATTTGTTACTCCCCAGGCCCTCATCCTTACTTGCCCATGGTTATCATTGCCATAGTTGCCATGTCATATTTACCCCCAGTGCTTTTTCCAGGTCCTTCTCCACGTTTGCACATGTTCCCTCTGGGCAGTGGTGGGCAGGGGGTGTCACACGCTCGGTTCAGAGCTCTATGCCTTCAACTCTGACGCCTGTCCCAGTAGCCAAATCTTCCTCCCTGGTCTGTTGTCGCTGTCGCCACTGCTGAATCCAGAATGGCTCTATGCCTTCTCCTTCCAGTAGAGTACTTCTGAGCAGTTTTTTCAGCAGGATCTATTGGAGCAAAGTGTGGCTCCACTCACTAGTCAAATTTCTTTTCCTGACACCCCAAGAAATGCAGGTAGTCCCAAGTGAGAGGCCAGGGCTCTGATAAAGTTCGCTGTTCTTGCATTGTCTAGAATCACCTCTGCTCCAGTCCAGTCCACATGTCCCCCCCCCTCCACAACTTGTTTGCACTCTTTTGGAGAACACTCCGCCATGGCCATGAGGCTGCCCTGTACATGTATGGATCTCAGTTGTGGCTGGATCTGCCCATTGGCCCAGTTCTTGAACATTTCTTTGGAGGTTACAGGCTTCTGTTTGGGGCCCTGGTGCCCGAGGGGAGGGTGAAAGGGTGTGGTGGCTGAATCGTAAGCTTGCCTCTCAACTTTAGCTAGGTCCTGAGCCAAAACGCTTTTCTTTGAGGCAAGGTCTGCCCCTGGGAAGCTTGTTAGAAATGCAGTCTTAACCTCCTCCTAGGTCAGAACCTTGGGGCCTTCTGGCTCTTTCTGTTCAATTCTCCGGGTTATTTCTGCTCTCTTGGGAAGTGCTCTAGTACAGTTGTGATGGTGAAGATTGTAGAGGGGGTGATTTGGAATTTTGGAAGCAGGAGGAATCTCAGTTGGAGACCGTGGTCCAGAACATTCACACTAGTCATCATTTTTATTGTAAAGGAGTTTGAGCTCAGGGAAGTCCTGTAACTTTTCTCAAGCCACATAACCAATGGAAGGGGAGCCAGGACTCAGAAGCGGGGCTGCTGACTTATTTTTTCCAAAACTTTTTTCCAAAACATCTCACTATATAATGTTTCCTCCTTTGCATTACATTAAGAGGATTCTTAATTTAAACAAACAAACAAGTGCCCGCTCTTCTGTCCTGTCTTCCCTAGCTCCTTGAAATAGCAGTTTTCATGAGTGGCTTAGTTACTTCCAACTGTAATTGCTGAATCACAGCATATTTGGAAATCTGCATACAGGCAGTAGAGTAAAAGGATTGGAGACCCTAAGATGTCTTTTGTGTGGGTGCTTATAGAGAACACCACTCTTATGTTCACCATTTCTTTTATGTTCATTTAGCAAACATTTATTGGAACTTGCTATGTGCTCCCTATTTTTCCAGATAAAGTAACAGTGATTGTATCTGTCTGAAGAGAGTGCAAGATTCTTAATCACTGAACATGTTTCTAGGTGACTTGGAGTTCCCTTTGCCGTTTGTGTATTTTGGTGGTGTTGAGTGCCCTCCACCAAAGAGCTTTTTTCTCAAAACTGACAGATCAGCGCTGGGCTCCAGAATACTGGTAAAGGCCAGTTTCAAAGGCTCACTGGATGGAAGATTTGGAGTTTAGTGCTTTACTAAATGAAGAGTCCCCAGCATTTAGTTGTGTATCAAAAAACAATAATGGGTTCGTTGGGCCCATCTAAGCTGCTTGTAGAAGTCCCATGGTGATGTCGATCTCTAGGAAAACAAATTGGTTTTTAAAGTTTGTGCTTTTTTGCTTATTCTTTCTAGCATTGACCATTTGTTCTTTGGTTATGTCCCGTTTGTTTGGTGAATATGTTTTGGTGAGCAGAACAATGTCCCATTTTTGTTGAGAGCAGAAATATACTAAGCTGTACCTCATTTTCTGAATCTTGGTTGCCTGTGGAAATGAACATTTTAAGACTTGCCTTTTCCGTGCATTTAGCTGCTTTCACTTTGAACACCATTCCATTATTATTGAACAATCTGGCACTTTATAATTGTTTTAAGCCATGAGTATATATTATTTTAAAGTTATTTTTTTAAACATACTTATTTCTAAATGTCAGCCTTGGTAAAGCTGATGAAACTTGGAAAATTTATTTAGGCATGCAAGTTTTGGTCACACTTTTAAGCAGTGCTTGTTTCTTGTGCTCTAGGAAGGATTCAAGCATATCTTTTCTTTTGATCAGACATTCTGCGAGACAGTGCCCAGATGTTATACATTTGAGTAGGTAGTCTCGGCAACATATGCTTTATTGCCCTGCCTTCAGAAAAAAACTTCATAATTTTAAAGAAATGTAAAGATCATAAAATATGATTTCTAAATAATCTTTATAAGATTAAATTTTTTCTCTTTAAAATTAGAAACATGATGAAATCAGGTTGGAAAAAGTTAAATACTAGATCAAGCCATATGAAGTTGTTAATATTTGTCAGCTTTTGAGCTACAAAAATGACATTTTTTTGGGACAACGTACTTCATAATTAACCTTTGGTGGCTGATAACTCTAAATGGTCAGTACTGACTGTCGCTCCAGTTTATTCCCTCTCAGAGCTTTCAGAAAGATCCAGATCTTAGATGTTCCTTTCGTTCCGACTGTTCCCTCTTACTTCTAAGAAGAGCTTTCTGCCTCCCAGAGCTGTGGCTACCCCATTCTTTAGCCCTGAAAAGAGCTTTTGTTTACTAGAAGTCTGTGGCTGAGCTCCAGCAAGTGAGAGGAGAGCCTGTGGCTGCCAAGTGCTTGGGGTCTCCTTGGCGTGAGCAAACAGTCTGTAGAGCACCTCTTCTTCTGCCATCAGAATGAACCTAGACACTCATTTCTATCTTAAAAGGGTGTAACTAACCCCTGGTGTATGTGCCAGAACTCCAAAAGCTCTTTATTAAAGTGTGTGCGTTAATAAAGAGGTAAGAATTGTGACCCAGTTCCTAACTTGTAGCAGTAGCCTCCTTGAACTCCACATAGAACCAAAACAACTCAGATACAGGTTTTGAGGTAGCAGTGGTTTTGCTTTTGCTTAAGAAACATCCAGTTGTCAAAGGCTTGTCTCATCTCCCTTTGCTATGCTGTGAAGCAAACCATTGTCAAGATTCTTTTTGTAATGAGTTACAGAGATTTTCCCCCCCCATCCTCAAAGAAGATATAAATAAATGTAAAGCATGGTTCTTATTAAAAAGAAATGTGAAAATGTTTCCCACTTTATTCTGCTGCCTTACATGGTCAAGTACTTTCTGAACACTTAGATTTGCATCCAGTGGTGAATTTAGAAAATGGCCTATGTACTTAAAGGCATAGTTGGATGGCAGTGCCCTCTTGTGGGAAAAGAATGCATTGCTTATTTCATGCTTAAATCTTAGAAAGGATTTTAAAATTTCTGTGAAAAATCTGCATGTATGAGCTTACATTACACAAATACCTTTTCCACTAGAACCTATTATTTATGGTTACTTCTAATCTCGTCTACAATTTCACATTTTTAAAAAAATAGGGAGGAGGGTGGAGGTGGCTGAGTGTGAAGTAGTTTCAGTTCCTGGGTGGGGAAAAAATGGGTGAGAGAAAATGGGTTTTTTTTAGCAGTTAATTGCAGACATTTTTAAAGAAATTAGCATTAAACAGCTCCAAATCAAGCTTTTAAAGCATATTCCTCATAAAAGCCCTTTTCAGCAGCGTAAGCTCTTTCTTAGGGGAGGGTCTCTAGGCCGAGAGAGATCCCTTCAGGTTTTTGTCTCATCAAGTGATAAAATGTAGATCGCATCAGTTTTGCAGTAAAGTATAGTGGTGCCTGGGTGTCTACTGATTAACATCCGAGTCTCAGTTTTTCTCAGCCACCATGGGCAAGGGGCTTCCCTTCCTCAGCCCCCAGTGGCAGTGGTGGTACCTTTGTTCCAAGGTTGTGAGGGTTACCGGGAGAAGGTGTGTGCCTGGCATGTAAATAAGTTTTCCAAAAATAGTATTAAGAATGATGCTGCATATCAAATTTTGCTCTTGCTGTTAAAAAAAAAATCTTGTTTTTCTTCAGTTATTTACTATTTAGTGTTGTTAAATTGGTGCTAATGGGATTAATGGGGTCCTGGGCCTTAGGAACAGCTGTACCTGAAGCCTAGATCATGAATCAGAATGGACATTTTACTGAAGAAGGCTCACCCTGTGGATTTTCAAAAGGATGTGACCGTTTTAGTTAAAGGAATTTGATGGAAAATGTTCTGTAATCTGCTGTTACTTAAGGAAATAAATGTATGTTATGCTAAAACTTACCTGAACATATTATTCATGTTATGGGCATATGCAGTTTAATTTTAAAATATATAATATTTGATAGTCATCTTTAATAAAACTGACTTGTTAGTATGTTGAAACTTATTCATTGGTGTTAAGTTTAAAATATCTTTATTTTTAAATACTATAATATATAAACATAATAATAAATATAATGTGACAGAAACAAATACGTTGTATATTTGTGCCTGAAATGCAGACTCACCCAAACCAGTAGCCTCCCTACCCCTGGGCTACCCACCAGCCCTGGGCTATCCAAGAGCCCCCTTTATGGAACCCAGCTGTTTGGTTTGCGTGCAGGATTGTAGGATATGGAGTCTGTCACGTCAGGCTTTTGGTTGTAATTTCTTTTCATTGCTGACATTGGGATTTTTTTTCTTTTTCTATTAATTTATAACTTTCCAAAGGATTTGTGGGGGAAGGCTGCTCTGCCTTCATAAACATGACAGCGTTGGCAGGCTCTGGCTGTGATTCGGATGAGAAAGAATGGAAGAGGCGATTAGTCTAGCTGTGCTCCAGCCCAGCAGTGCTCTAGGCTCTGGCCACCTTTCAGCACAGAGCTCTTTTGACAGCCTCTGCCCCCTTCCCTGTCTGCCCTGCTTGCCCACCCCACGCCTCTCTCTGTGCGGGGTCTCTGTGACATTAAAAAGATTACAAGAGAGTGTTCTGTTTGGGTGTGTAGGTTTGACCGCACTTCTCAGTTCTCAGGGCAGTTGTTTAAAAATTCAGCTTTTAGGATTCATTGGTGGAAAGCCAGTGAGGATTAATGACAGGGCTGAATTAGCGAATATTTTTTAATGCAGTTTTTTTCCTCTGAGGTACATTCAGTAACAGAAACTAGGCCAACAAGTTATTGACAATTAGTGGTCCTTTGGGAATCTGCTTTAATGAATAGATAAGAATGATTTGTAATTAGCATAATAATTATATGCAAATGAATGCTTCTGAATTGCTTTAAAACACTTCTGAACTGTTTAAACAGCCCTCCTGAGATCTTGTTACTCTATTAATTTGTGTAGCAAATCTTTTTTTCCGTAGATCATGCAAAGATAAACTTCAGTCCAGCCCCTGTCCGAATTATTATGAATTCCAAGGTGGTAGGACCTGAATTAATGAGATTTACTTATACTATATTAATGGTACTCTATGGGAACCTGAAAGGGTGAGGAGTCATGGGGGAGATGTAATTAAAAATAGAAAAGAAAGCTGCTTTTTTGAAAATAACTGTTGAAATGAGTTTCTTAAACAAGTTAGTAAATGTTATTTCTCTTTACACCTCTGTTACTTGGCTATTGCAAAATTTAATGAAAACTTTTTTTTAATGGGCTTACTCTTCGGAGTCTGGCTTGAGTTTTCTCAGCTCTGGTTAGTTATGCACAAGGATAAGCAGTGATAAGATCTGAGAACTCCATTTTCCTAAGTGCCACAATACTGAAAAATGCAGGGCAGTACCAATAAATGATGCCTGTTATTTATCTTGATATTTAATTCAGCTTTTCCCCCCATCCTGGTCTTTACTTTTAGGATGTGATTAGAGGAAATGAGTTTTACTAATAAGTTGAGCAGCAATACCATTGCGTTTTAAACTTAGTGATTATCTCTGAGCTATTTGAATAGACACCTAATTAATCATCTTATGCTAAAGAAAAGAATTTTACAGCAGGCTGCAGGATTCTAATCTCTTTCGAGTTTTTATGTTTACCCTATGGAATTGTTTCTCTTTGGGGGGAAGGCAGGTGTTGAGTTGGACGTGGATTGGGCACTCTTTTCCATAGTTTATGCGTAGCCTCACCTGTGGTAACCCAGGCATGGTTCTCTAAGCAGTTTCTGGTGTTTGGAGCTCATCCTGATTTTTCCACAAGCTGTCAAGAAACTCCCGACAGCCTGCCCCCACCTTCTACTCACTTTCCCATTCATAATCATGAGTCCAATCTGGGCTAAAGGACATTTGGGTTGGCCCAGCACAGATTTTATACTTGTATTTTGGGGGCCAGCCACTATGCTAAAAGATTCATAAAACTAATATTCTTTGTCTTCAGAATGAATCTGGTTTCTGTTGAGAGTTTCTGTTGAGAGCTGTAGTGAGTAACAGATGTACACCCAAGAGGTAGCACAACTTTTGTATCCCAGTGACAGAAAACAATTATTTATAAGAATTTAATGAATGTATTCTATGGCTCCAGCATGGAGACTCCATTTATTTATCATATTATATTTTATTTGTTCTCCAAAGGGTGTCTTGACTTTCACTTGCTTCCTTTTTACTAAAGTAAAATAAGAGTTTTCAATTAAATAGAGTTGTATTAATACTAATCTGAATCTGCCTTATCCTGATACCATTGTGTTTTTCTGTTGTTCAGTCACTAGGATTGGTGGGGCGAGCAGTGTCTAGGGACATCACACCTAACTTGATAATGATGGTTTTACTAAGCCCTTACCCTGGCCAGGCCTCTGGGCATTAAACAGATAATTAAAATTTGATCATAAAAAAATTTTAAACACAATGCACCTTAGCAATAAGATTTTTCTACTTTTATACATGATTTTAAAACTCATTTTAAAAATACATTTCCTTGGCCTAGTGAATTTGCTTTCTTTTTTTTCCCAAGGATTACAGAAAGTGCATAGCAAATTCAGCCTTCAGAATACCCAGGAGCTGAAGACTCAAGTAGGCTACAGCTGTCTTCACCCACAGTATTCTAAGAGAACTAATGAGATGAGAAGTCTGCAGCTGGTGGCAAGCACAATAAACCATGAGCCAAGGGCTTCTCTTCATCAGAGCCTCCCCTTTCCCCATGGGATCCCAAAGGAGACAGAATACTAACAAAGCCAGCAGGCTGTCTCATTCCACACTATTGCTCATTTGCAGCTATAATTGGTAGCTGAGGTTGCATTCTGTATGCTGAAACTGTCATACATGAAGGAATATATTTGTTCATTGTGATACGGATATAAATCGGCCAGTTTTCAAATACAGAAGGACCAAACTAAATATCCAACAATAAAATTGTAGCGAAGAAGATACTGTTCAAAAAAATTAAATGCTTGTTAATAGAGAGAGAAAACTGAGGTTGATAAAAGCACACCTGATTCCAGTGTTTTATTATCTTGCTACTTAATTCAACTGATTAAACATTTACGCATCTAAACTAACATTAGAGAGCACAAAAATTCCTAGGTTTTGACAAGGTGCATTATCCTCATCTGTCAGGGTTAAGGTGCTATTGTTGATAATTGGGTTTTGTTACATTTTCAGTATGTCTTTAATGTTTGCTGCTTTATATTCAGAAGAAAAAAGCAGAGAGGGAAGGCTAGCTTTAGAGATATATATGTGTATGTATGTTTGTGTATGTGGTACTTTATATGCACACACTTGTACCTCATAGGCATATCCCTGTAGTGTCTCTGGTGCTGCTGCTTGTTGGTGTTTTTGAATATGTTTTGCTTATCTGGCATTTGTGGACACCCTTCCGCCATCCTTCTGTGTGATGTTTAGAATGAGCCCAGGACAGAGGCCCTAGGCGTGTGTTCAAGTCCTAGGGTGGATGCGCCAAACCACCTCCTTGTTAGACAGTGGTTTCTTCATCTGTGAAATGAAGCATCTTGGGTGGTCTTCAAGGTGCCCTTCATCTCAGAAAAGTTATTCAATGAACAATTAACACTAATAATGAAGGCTCAGAAATAAACTTTCAGGATCGGTATATTAGGTCCAGAGTGTATTCTATGTTCTTCACTTAATTAATCTATGTCAGATAGGTATTGAAAACCCCTGAAGTTGTTGCCCTGCTAAGGAGCTGGCTGAGGTTAGGAAGGAGAAAGGGGTGTTGCTCAAAAGTCCATTTAATCCATCCGCTTACATTTTCACATTTACTGGTGCCATAATCATGCTAGGCCCATCTCCTGGGGCAAGTTACCCTCCCCCCTAATTAATTTACCTCTATATGAAAGTAATTTATGCTGATTACAATTTAGACCAAGCTCACTTTCCCCTTTTTCCTGGTCATGCCTTGGTCTATATACCACCCTTATAGTATAACCGTCAGCCCTACTGATTGATAACTTATGTACACTTTGTTTTGTGGATTTGTTTTTTCTTTCAGAGCCGGCAAGTTTAGAATCCGTAGAGTTAGTTCTGCAGTCTCTGTTTCATCAATTTTAAGATCCTCTCCCCTCTGTTTTCCCCCTCATATTTTAATGTAGTGAGAGTCAGATTTGTCTTCCAGTTGAGGCATGTTTTATTGGCTTAGTGTTGTCCTTATTGGTACAGAAATAATGGAGCATCCTGTAACTTGCAGCCTCTTAGATTTCAGGAAATGTATTTTACAGCTCATGTCAGATTCCATAATATCTCAAATTGTGTAAAAAAAACAAAAACTTGAGCTTTATGCCCACAGTACAGTTAGCTTCAGTTAGTTAAAAAAATAATAATTTTCTTTCATATGGGATGAGCTGTTCAGTGTTCATCTCTGGTCAGGCCTCTGGGCATTTGCAGATAATTAAAATTTTATCATAAAAATTTTTAACACAATACACTTTAGCAGTAAGACTTCTCTGCTTTTAAACATGATGTTAAAACTCACGTTAAAAATACATTTCCTTGGCTGGCATCTGTTGGTTTCAGTTCCGACTGTAAGTCCTCTCTCCATTCTTTGTTGGCAGTTAACCTTTTCTTTCTTTGTCTCTCTCTTTGCTCCCAGCTAGGCTGTGACTTTCTAAGCCAGAACCAGGTGTTGGCTCTCCTGTCTGTAGACTCCTTGGACCACCTCTGAGCTTCCTGCTCCTACTCATGGCTGTTCAATAAATAGACCTTGAATCCAGGAGATGATGTCAAAAGTGATTATTTGATAGATTGTTAAATATTTTCACTTTGGGGAGAAATTGAGCTTGTCTCTAGGTTTCCAAGCTTCTGACCTAGAAAAAAAAACTGTTACAGCCTAACATAGTTATTTATTAGTAGGAAATCTGATTTTTCACTGTGAATCCAGGTTTGGAGATCACCTGTGCAGTTGATTCTTTTCTCAGACAGCAGTGAAGTTGTTAATTTTTAGGGTGCAGTTCTAAATTGAAATTTAAGAATTCATGTTAGATGACAGTAATTGAACTTTCTGCTGATGTGCCCAGACACACCAAGTAACCAGTTGTTTGACTCCTTGCAGTCGGCTCATCCCAGTTTGTTGTTCCTGGATAAGGCTCACTGACCTGAGTGAGGCCTGTGGCTGCTCCCTGTTGCTATTTTAAAGCAGTAAGACCCAGTGTGGCCAGCTAAGTTTGCCGTGTAATGATCTTAATCCTTTGTGGGGCCTTTTTGTAGCTTCTTAGAAGATAATGTTTAGACAGCTTTTGAGTTCAAAGTTACATATTTGCTCAACTATCTTAAAGTTTTGTTGTTTCCCTGAACCTCACATTTCTCCTTCACATAATTTATTTATAACTTTCTCTTTAGGAATTATTAGCATGCCATATGGATTTCCTGAGTAGCTGTTGAGTTGATTGGTTGCTTCTCAGCATGTTTTCTTTGATTGGTGAAAGTTTGTATTATGCTTTGGAGTGTGTTCGGTGCTTGCACTGCCCTTATCTCTAAAACAGTGATTTTTCATAATGACTTCTCTGGGCATTTTTCTCAAAGTATGTGGTCCCTCCACAAAAACTGGAAATGCTTTAGAAATTCTTCTCAGGAGGGAAGGGGCTCTCCCTTTGTAATAGTTTCAGCTGAGCTCTGTTCACTGTTAAAACTCATTTCTTTTTCTAAATCTTGTTAGCGCTTCGGAAATGATTTTTTAAAATATCTATCTGTAGACTGTGTGTATATATGTGTGTAATGACAGAAAAACTTGTAAAGCAGAAGGATTAAAGGGATATACTCCTGGAGTTACCATTGTGGCCCAGGAGGTTAAGGACCTGGTGTCTCTGGGGATGTAGGTTCGATCCCTGGCTTTGCCCAGTGGGTTAAGGATCTGGTGTTACTGTAAGCTGCAGCATAGGTCACAGATGTGGCTCGAATCTGGTGTTGCTGTAGCTCTGGCATTGGCCCCAGATGCAGCTCCTATTTGACCCCAGCCCAGGAACATCCTTAGGCCACAAGTGTGGCCATAAAAAAAAACTGACCCCTTTCATGTTTTCTATTCTGTCAGGAAGAGGATATTAAGGGAAACAGTTTACATGCAAAATATACACACAAGAGCCTTGCATAAGACCTGGATTTTAGGGCAGTTCCCTATGGCATAGTATAACTGAGTCCTGTTATATACTGACATAAAACCCTTCCCTTGGCAGTGCGGGGTGATATGAATGTAGCCCTAAGGTCTGTGTACCCATGGCTGTCCATAGACAAGGGCTGGGAGAGGCTGGGCTCCTGAGGCATCCACCACAGACACAGCCGTGATAGAGCTCGGGTATGCCACAGAACCCATGGTTCTTTTTTTTTTTCTTTTTAGGGCCGCACCCGCGGCATATGGAGGTTCTCAGGCTAGGGGTCGAATCTGAACTGTAGCCGCTGGCCTACACCACAGCAATACCAGATCTGAGGCGCATCTGCAACCTATATACCACAGCTCACAGCAGTGTTGGATCCTTAACCCCACTGAGTGAGGCCAGGGATTGTCGAACCTGTGTCCTCATGGATCCGTCAGATTCATTTCTGTTGAACCACAATGGTAACTCCCAGAATCCGTGCTTCTGATCTGTGTTTCTAGTGATGGTAGCTGCTCTCCAGAAGGCACTAGAGACTGGTGTCATCATCTGTGGATATTGTCAAATGTGATACAGGTCTGCTTATTTCTTTTTTTTTTTTTGTCTTTTGTCGTTTTTTTTTTTTAGGGCCGCATCCACGGCATGTGGAGGTTCCCAGGCCGGGGGTCTAATTAGAGCTGTAGCTGCCAGCCTATGCCAGAGCCACAGCAACGCCAGATCTGAGCCTCGTCTGCGACCTACACCACAACTAACGGCAATGCCGGATCCTTAACCCACTGAGCAATGCCAGGGATCGAACCCGCAACCTCATGATTCCTAGTCGGATTCGCTAACCACTGTGCCACTACGGGAACTCCCATAGGTCTGCTTATTTCTTGAGTGTGGTTTTATGTATACCAAAATGCCAAAACTGATGAAAAGTGCTGGAAGATTTGTTCTTAGAAATATCTGTTCAACAACCAATTATGGTGACTGCCAGTCAAGCCTTTCATTACTTTTTATTATGTAGTGGTTTTACCTTAAGGTAAAAATTTAAAGCAAAGAGAACCAAGCTGAGAGCTTAATGTCTATATAGAAGCATTTTCCTACATTTATACAAAGCATAGGAAGCCCATTCAGTTTCTGTCATGTGCTTAGTAGCTGAGAAGCGCTATTGTGGCAAGGTTAAAGCATTTTCTCTGTTTTCTTCTCTGCCTCTGACTTTGTTTTGCTTTTCAGGACTACAAAGCCGATGAAGACCCAGCATTATTCCAGTCCGTCAAGACCAAGAGAGGCCCTTTGGGACCCAACTGGAAGGTACTGGATGCTGACCTCTCTGACAGGCAGTGTCTTGGCAGCAGAACACTTGACAAGTCCCAAGCCTAGAAGAGGTGGTGACGTTTAAGTGAAAAACAGAAATGGCACAAAAATAGTTGTCTGTGATAAGGACTCACAGCCAGCTGCAGTTGGCCAGCAAGTCTGTGCTGCGTTAACACACAGAGCAGAGCCAGACTGTCACTTTCAGCATAATGCTATTCTGATAACTCTTAAAAGAGACAAGTGATTCAGTCTTTGGGGATTATCATGTTGTCTTTTGAGACTTGAAGCAGTACAAAAATCCATGTTAAATGAAGGTTGATAGTTTAAATTTAGTCTTAGTAAAAACTGAAGAAGTTCCCCTTCCCTGGGCTCGTGTTCCTGGCCTTTTAATAGTTCTATTTTGGAAAGAGGGCACCAGAGAACAATTTTGGATGGCAAGTAGTTGTTTTCTAATAATAAAGAGCATATATTTACTTTATTCATGGATGTGAGAACAGCAATGTTAAGGTAATAATTTTAATTGCTATAGAAATATAATGGATTTTAAAGACATCTACTAAACTAAATGACAAATCCTTAGAGAAGGCTTAATGTATTGATGGCAAGTTATTACAGCTAATTTGACAGGAGACGAGAGCAGAAAAACCTAAACATGCCCAGAGCAGATTTTCCACCAATGGAATTTTGCTTGGTAACCGATCTGTTTATGCTGAAGCCAGTCACAGGTCATCGATAAATGAAGTCTAGGTGTTAGTTGTTGCTTGCAGGTAGGGGATTACTGGAATAGCCCCACAATAACCCAGTGAATGGTTCTCCATGGACGTCTGTTTTGGACTGTCTCGCACATCAATTAAAATGAATGAGTCTGATTTTTTTCTACAAGAAATGATTCATAATTTTTTTTTTCACATTTGTTCTCTGAATAGGGATTGGTTCAAGATCTCCCAGTTTAATGGCCATGACTAGAGACTTTTAACTTAATACCCGGAAAGTGATATATGTCACTTAAAAATTAAGCAATAAATTTAGTATGCATATTCGAAATTTACTCTAATGGATTGAAAAAATAATTCCCACTCTCTTCATGATTCCTAGCTGTGAACTTTAGAATTCACCCTGAGTTAGAAGAGAAGCTTTTCTCTGGATTTAATGCTGATCTTAAAGGAGGGCACTGTGCTAGAGTGAACAGGGGGCTGCTTCTAAGGTTGCCATGTCTTCAGAAAGGCCTTCTGCCCCCAATAAGTACCAACTCTTGAGCTGAAGATACTTTTCAGGGAATAGAGGACCATGAGGTTGAGACTTGGAAGTGGATTAAATATTGAATTCTCTTCCAGTTGTCAACTTTTCAAGTGTAAACTTGAAAAGGCAGTGCTTATTATGTGATGGGCTGTGGTACTTGGGTGCAAATCTTTCCTGCAGAAACTCCTAACTAGTTTTATAACAGACAGCAAAAATGATTGGTATTATGACTTCTGCCAGATTTCTGGCTTTTAGGAACTTGGAATATGATTTTTATTTCTTTTTTATTTATGGTTTTTACCTTTTTAACTAGCATTGCTTTGTCTTTTATTATCCAGTAGTGGTTACTTAAAATTCTAGAATAGGTTTAGTTTTTAGAAATGTTGTGAATTTTACATTTTTTCATGTTTCAGTATAGCAGTTTTTTGCCCCACTTTGTGTGTGTATTGGCGAGGGCAGGCAGTGTTAAAAAATAGCTTATTTCTCTAGGAGAATGCTGGCAGATAGTGATACCTCTACCCATTTGCCCGTTGGCTGTTAACTTGAGCCAAATGGTGGTCAATGCAGCTATTCTCATAAATTGGGTTACTGTTTAACTGAATTTCATTAAGTTACCATGATCTCAGAAATAATTCAGGTAATCAGAAATAACTAATTCAACCATCACTTACTGCTGCGATAGAAAATAAAAGAGTATGAAGGATTGACTAGCTGATAATATAGCATATAGCAGACTAGGAACCTATGGACCGACTCGATCTTCTCAGCATCTCTTAGAGCTGTTCAGCAACCCCTGTTTGCTGGGCACCAAAGGTGGTGCTGGGGAAAGATGACAGTGAAGATTGCTGTACTTCTGAAATACGAGAATGGGGAAGAAACATTTGCTACTTAAGGCAAAAGGGAAGAAGAAATCTTGTTGTGCATCCACTTACCCAGGATTGTATATAAGAACCCTCCAGTAAAAGTGTTCCCTGGTAATTCCACACCCCTCAGCAGAAACTCAGCTTTCCTGTACCAACTCCAAAGTGTAGTCACAGCTAAATGAACACTGCATGATCTCTTTGAAGCCTACTTATCCTGCAGTGGCATTTTCCTTCTGAATTACTGCAGTATTTACTGCTTGTCTGCACCAGACTGGATGAGGGAAAAGTGGTGTAGAGTGCCTTTGTGCCGGGCACTATACAAGGTCGTATTTAATCTGTACAGTTTTCCTGTGAGGTAAATACAACTGCTTCATTTTGTAGATGAGAAACTTGGGCAGAGAAACAGATAATTAAAAGAAGAAACAATACAACATCTGCCATTTCTATAGAACCTGATTTAGGGCTAGTCACAGAGATGTGTAAGGCATAGCAGAGTCTGGCTCTTAGTCCAGAGGCCCCAGCTCACCAATCTGCACCTTTTTTTCCCCCTCTTGCCTCATGGCAGTTGTGTGGCTCTCTTATTCCTGGTGTTTGCCAGAATTTGATACTTCCTGTTAATACCAGTCAAATGTTTCCAGTGCTCAGGGAATCTCTTGGGTGACAGTGGAACTAAGGGAGATCTCTTAAAAACCCATCGTGAATCTGTCTTAAGTTGTGACTTGAATAACTTAATCCTAACTCTGAGCCTCGGTTTCCACATCTCTCAAACTGCAATGATATCAGTAACTGCCTCAGAAGCTTTGTGTGAGGACTAAATGAGGTAATGTGTTAGGTTCCCAACACAGAGGAATTGCATAATAAACGGTAGCTTTTATCATTATTGTCGTGCTTTTGTCTTTGAAAATAGAAGGCCTCTGTCATCACTTGGTCTTAATGAGAGCAATAAATATGCTGCTCTGTTTATGGCTGTTATTCCTTTCTTTTGTCCAGGGTCTGGGGTTCCCTTGGTTCTAGTGCCTGGGAGTTGTAGACATGTCCTGGTTCACCTGTTCTCACCCCTTGTGGTTTGTATGTTTAATGAGTGCTTGACTTGGGTCAGCCATAAAGCAGAAGCCACACCATTTAAAGGGTCTTTGCTAGTAGGGGGTCATGGGGCCATATTCTCATATTCTCTGTATTTGTTAAGAGTACAAACTTTGCTTTCGTTTATGATATGATACATACCTTTTTTTTTTTAACTACCAACCCTGAGATGCAGGCCTTCGCTGTGTGTAAATTTTTCCTCCAAAAAAAGAATTTTTAAAATCTGAGCACATGAATTATTTTTTGTTATTTAGGGTTCAGCACTTAAGTGACTGCATTGTAATGGAAGAATGATTTATAATCTGATAAAAGATTTTTGATTCAAGGCAAAACCATGCATTCCTCATGGATATGAATGTCTTCTCTGTAGCATCACACATGCATGTTTTTGTGTACACATGCATGCCCATGTTTTCATTTTGTTCCAGGTGTTGTGATGTTGGCATGACTACCAGTACTGATGGTTTATCAGTTTATATGAGTATTCCTTTTCCAGTTTGCCTACTCTGATGGTTGAGGAGTTGTCATTTTAACCAGTTTTAACACCACCTTTGAGAATTATGGCAAGGTCTTTTTTCTTCTTCTTCTTCTTCTTCTTCATTTAATCCAGACACCTCCTGAAGACTTAAGCTTCTGTCTACATATATACGATAGTTAATAATTAGGCCTGTAAAGGTCTCTGGAAGAGGCTTTGCCAAAGCATCTGGCCCTTATACAGGTCTTGACATGTCAGAAGATTCAGCAGTCAGTGTCTGAAAGTTGGGGTATTAGAGGATCAGGTCAAATAAGGAAGGTGATGCAGAAATTGTGGTGGCCTTTATATTATCTTTTTATATACCTATATAAATGTACTCTTTCTAATCATGAAGACCTTCACTGTAGTTAACTCTAGTCTAAGGGAAATCTCTAGCAGTTGGAGCCTAGCCTTTCAGAAGTTTGTCATACCATTCACTGCTCGCTCAAGCTTTAGGCTCATTTCAGACCTACTGTGGAGGCCATTCTGGATTCCAGGCCGGTGGAGGACAGCCACCTCTGAGTTACGTAGATGCTGATTTGTTTTTAGCTATGCTGCCAACACTCCTTTTCTCTTCTCCCTTCACACCTGTGAAAAGAGGGTAGGTTTGATTAGTGGTGGCCTAAAGTAAAGATACCACAAGGTTCTGTTGGTGAGGGATGGGAAGAACAGAAATGGGGATGAGGGAGAATTTGAAACCCCCTCTGTGGAAATCTTGGAGGTAGAGACTGGCAGGAAAGCAGCCCATATCATCCATCTGTCCATCTGAGAGGCTGATGAGCACTGCCTTTTACTGAGAGCCGCTGAGGAGGAGGGCTGTGTCTTCATCTAGACCTGGCTCTCAGTCCCAGAAAGGATGTCGTCTCACATTTGAAACTGCATAGTTGCGAGTGTAAAGAGGCTTAAAAATTAGTGTCTAGGAGTTCCTATGGTTGGTCAGTGGTTAACGAACCTGACTAGTATCCAGGAGGACTCGGGTTCAATCCCTGGCCTCTCTCAGTGGGTTAAGGATCCAGCATTGCCGTGAGCTCTGGGGTAGGTTGCAGATGTGGCTCAGATCCCAAGTGGCTCTGGCTGTGGTGTAGGCTAGCAGCTAAAGCTCTGATTTGAGCCCTGCCCTGGGAACCTCCATATGCCACGGGTGTGACCCTTAAAAAAAAATTTAGTTTCTAGTTAGACCACATAGTGGATTATGTATACTAATACATACTAAGACCTTAATGCATGGCTCCTTTTTTTTTTTTTTTTTGAGTTCTTGGTTTGGCAACTAGGTTTTTAATTCAGTATTTAAAATAGGTATTTTATACTTGGTATGTTTTAATTATGCAACTCCTAAGAGGATACCAAAAAGCTGTTGTGTGTCTTGAAGAAGCTAAGGGCCCCAGGAGTGATACATGATTAGTTCCTGCCTTGTCTCAGATGCTGAATGCCTCTGTTCTTGGGCACAACTGAAGGACTCAGGTGAGGATGGATGGAGTGTCTTATACACGTTTGAAAAGCGATTACAGGATGGACCTTTTAGAGAGTGTCTTACACTGTCAGGGACATAAAGTTTTCCTTATGAGTTTCACTTGAAGGTTGAACTTGTGATTTCGCTTGCACCTGGTGTCATTCCTAGAGTAATTAGACATTAGCATGAAGTACATGTCAAAATTCTGATTAGTAAAATGGGTGTGAGCCACAAAAATATTAAAAGTTTGGAGATGTGGAAAATGTGATTGATCATCCACTCAACCTACGATTAGTTTAATCTTTTGAATTTCATTCCACATTTACTTCTTCCACTTAACAGCATTTGCCCAACCAGATAGGAATCTCCTGCCTCTGAAGCTCTTTGTTGATGACTTGGTATGTCCTGTGTTGGGGTGGCGGTTCCCACGTTCACACTCCCTTCCTTCCGCATCAGTCAACGAATTCCCAGCCATGGGCTCTGTGTCTGGCTCACCTTGACACATGCAGTGCGGAGCACAGGGGTTTGCTCACAGTAGATACTTAGTAAGCATTCGCTGAATTCAAGTTAACTATCTTAAACCAAATAAAAATCAGTGTTGAACTTCCCATGCACTTGTAGGGAATGTAATGTCCAAGTAGGCCTGTCCTCATGGCTATGAAAAATCTAAACCAAATTGAGGGAATGGCTGTGAGTTACAGAATCCGGTTTTGCTTGAAATTTCAGTACACATACTCTATACATTCTGTAATCTTATGTTGATATTTACTGATGGATGCACTGGCAGCAGCCCCAGCAGTGTATTTATTTTTGACTTTCTTAGTGAAATCTGGGTTGGAAACTTACATTACGAAATCAGCAGCCAAAACTGAGCATTCAGATTGCCTAAAACGGAAAAATTAAAAGATGGAGTGTGAATCTTATAGAACTGCTGTGTTCTTGCAAAATATTAACTCTGGTTAAATGTAGGCTGTACCTATTCTGTCTTTACCCCAACATATTTTAAATAGGAAAAAGTGTATATGGAGTTGACATGCAGGATAAAACTGTGAGAGGACTACCTTTTTAGAAAATGAGTTTCCAGAATGCCTTTGGGTCTTACCCCCATCTTTACCTTTGTATATATTTGTTTGTTACAGATAAAGAAACTAGTTCTTATGGAGAGCATGGGCTGACTGCTCACTATTCCAGTCAAACATGCTATGTTTTGTTTAGTACGTTGTGTGGCTTCAGTATACATTACTTTCCCTTAGGCCCTGTCCACATACCTCAGAGTAACCTAATATGTGTTGTTAAATTAAAAACACAATTTGAGTTTAGATGTTTCATTTATAGTTAGAAAAGTGAAATGTAAGGAATTCAGTGAATACACAAGCTATTTAAATACAATTTTGGAAACATTTCACAACTAGTGTTACAGATGAAATTTGAATTAGTGAAACATTTTAGGTTTTCTTTTGGCAATCAACCGTTTTTTTACCTTTTATTTTCAATTGTCCTTTTAAATTTTCATGCTGTAATCTGTATAAAACTGGGATTTTCATTAGCAAAATAATTTCATTTACTCCTACATTAGGAAAGAGTAATCCTAAACTGCCTTAAGTTAGGGGATGTTAGGTTTGAAATTAGGTGTGAACAATCTGAATTCAGATTTTGGC
This sequence comes from Catagonus wagneri, assembly GCA_004024745.2. Classification (NCBI taxonomy): domain Eukaryota; kingdom Metazoa; phylum Chordata; class Mammalia; order Artiodactyla; family Tayassuidae; genus Catagonus; species Catagonus wagneri. Next base: position 6,594,357 of record PVHT021183555.1, read on the forward strand.
TTTATTTGCTTTGGGGTTATTTTTTCAACTGAAGAGAAAAGAATCAGAAAACATTTGTATTGTTTAAGGCCAGAGAGGAAACTTTACCCTGAGCCTCCCAAAGTCTGGGCAGACAAACTGAAACTCCTTTGGGGTCTCTAGATTCTAGAAAACATTGTTCTGAATGTGGAATCAAAAGCATTTGTCCCATTGAGATTTTTTTCACATTTTTTAAAGGTTTCACATTTTTTCATAAGAATATTTCTGATAACTCTGAAGAGTTGATAATATTTTACTCTACATATATACCTTGTTTTTGCTTAAGAAGTTTAAGATTAGGAAGAATTAAGTATGGACTGGACTAAAGTTAGATATAAAAGAACTTAATTCAGCTTTTAACTTGACTTTGTTTAGCTTTGACTTCTAAAACATCAAAAAGAAAAGAGAAAGGAAAACATTTAGATTGTAGTCAAAGACAAATTAAGGTTTAATTTAGGGCAAAGTAAATCTTTGTCCTAAAATACTCAGCTGAGGGCAGAAACTTTTTTAGAGCCTGTTTTTTAAGCATGTTAGATTATTTCTGATTATGATACATATTTATGAAGTTTTAAAATTAAAGTCAATTGTAGACTCACCATTTAATTTCCACTGTTTGTTATAGTTCCTAATTCCTGGAGTTTATTTTATTACACATGTTTGTACTGTACATAGATTTATTTACTTAAAATGTTTTATGCTTTTTTTTTCCTTCACATTCCTTGAAAAGAAGGTTTTTAATGGCTGTATGCAAAGTAGCCCATTGCTTGGAAGGTTTATGAGGTATCTTACCAGCTCTTTCACTGGATGTTGAGCTTAGTAAATCCAAGTTTTTGCTCTTATAAATAAATCTGCAGTGTTGTTACTTTCTTACCTGATGAATTGGGATACATTTCTGAAAGTGGAATTATCAGGTTAAAGGGTTTATGGTACATAGGATATGACTAGTTTGCAGACTTTTTAGTTACGGAGTGTCAGGGGAGTTCCCGTCATGGCGCAGCGGAAACGAATCTGACTAGGAACCATGAGGTTGCAGGTTCGATCCATGGCCTCACTCAGTGGGTCAAGGATCTGGGTGTTGTCGTGAGCTGTGGTGTAGGTCACAGATGTGGCTTGGATTCTGCATTGCTGTGGCTGTGGTGTAGGCCGGCAGCTGTAGCTCTGATTAGACCCCTAGCCTGGGAACCTCCATATGCCATGGGTGTGGCCCTAAAAAGCAGCAGCAACGAAAGATTATGTAGTGTCAGACTCCACCTCAGAAAGATTATATCAAAAGTATCCTTTTAGCTTTGTAGTCAGGTTCACTATGTTCTGTTTCATCATTAAGTATAGAGGCTTTTAAAACCATTTTCTTAATTTATACACTAGTTTAAAGACCATAGCTCAGAGTAAGGGGTGAACTGGGTGAGATCTTAAATATCACATATGTATTAATAATAATAATTGATGAAAAATATATAACTTCTATGTTCTCATCTTTCAGGGATCGTTGAGATTATGTTTCTGTAGGTCACCTTCTGTGTCTCAAACTGAGGTATTGATACTGTGGAGAATTAGGCCAAGAAATAGGCAGTTTATTTTTTAATTAGTTTACATATTCTTCCCTGAACTTTTTTTCTTTTAAATAATTACAGATTGGACAGAAAACAAAAGGCATATTGAGACTGAGTATACATTTTATATCTGATGAGAGCTCAAAGAACTGGTTCTTTTTTGTCCCATCACTTACAGTTTTTAAACTAAATTCTGTAGACTAGTGTTACTTTATAATACTGGTAGTACCCTAATTGGTTTGAACAACCTGCCAGAATCACTAGAAAGAATGTGAGAAACAAATTTGGGTAATTGTAAGTCACGTGTGTGTGCTCTGTTCTTGGAGCTCCAGTTTGGTGTAGGCATGTGTGTATTAAATTTAGCTCACTCTTTAATTAGAACCATGCTTCATCCTGCTGTTTTTATAAAATGGTGGGAGAATTCTGAAGAGTTGGTGTTCTAGAAACACCCAGTTTTCACTTAGCACAAGGTATCCCATAATTTGGAGTTTGAGAATGAAGCTTTAAGAAGCCCATAATTTATAGGACCTAGGAATTTTCCATCTGGAAGGTATCTTAGCCTACTCAATGATGCATCACATGTTCTCAACCAAGAGGAAATTTCAGCATAAGTAGGTGGGCAGGGGGATATTTTGTTAAGAGCAGGCATATTACAGAATAAAATGTAAAATTATACTAAGTTTTAAGACAAGCCATTGGATGTCAGACAGCTTGTGCTTCCAAGCCCTGGGCTGGCCCTGACCCTCAAACCAAGCCTACGCACCTGTACTTTTAGTAGCACATGAGTGGAGGAGGAAAAGCTCTGGCAGAGCCTAGCCTTTGCTTTTACTGAGGGGGAAGTAAAAAAGCCTAGGGAGGTAAAGGATTCTACCCACCTTACACAGGAAGTTACTTTGCATAAGGGGAACTGCAACCCAAGTCCCCTTGCTCCTAGTCTAACACTACCATTGGCAGGTATGTGTCACAATTTAAGTGCTGTATTCTACATACGCCCAAATTGTGTTTCATATGAACCTTTTCAGTGACTCATTGGATTAGAGAGTACCTCCACCCTGGCTGGCTCACTACTTATTGAAAAAATGATCTGTAAAAGACCAGCCTTGTCATTATTTCAGCAAGGCTGGGCACTCAGAAGCTCACTGTGTCCTGGGGAAGCTGTGGGCTTCTGCATGCACCAGAGCCCACCTTAAGTTCTGGCCCTGCAAGTCATGGACAGGAGTGGGAGTTGAAGATAAGGCGATTTTAATCCAGGGCCACAGCGTCCTCTACAGAAGGATATCCCTTCTGGTAGAGATTGTTGGTTCCAAGGGTAGTTGTTTTATCGTTACTTTCATACATAATTACTCTCCTGTCCTCCAGCTACATGTGTGCCCTCTGACATCACCTAGCATAGATTGGGTTGCAGATGGCACCCACTTAATACTTAGTGAATTAAACTTGTTCATAAATACCCAGATACACATCTATACTGGATTTTTATACTGGTACTTTGTTTAATGACAGAGAAATTGGAAAAATAGAGCTAAGCTAACCAAGTCCTTCTGTTGACATAGAACTCACCTACAGAAGGACAGTTTGCTGTATGTAATGTTTTTATTTAAATGCTTGTGGTGTTGCCTCATTGATTTAACCCACGTACCAGGTCATTATTTAGAAGATGAAATGTTATTACAGAAGAAATTATCTAAGAAAAGTTAATCAATCATGCATGACTCTACAGAATTTTGAGCCCTATTAATAATATCAGAATAGAATTTTTTCATATATTGTATCATAGAATTCACTTGAAACTAGAACATTATTGAAAGTTTAGGGGGAATGTGGTCTGGTTTCAGTGATTGCATAAATGAAGAATGATCTAGAGGTTTAGAATAAGGCCTATAAATTCATCATTTTTTTAAATTTATGTAAGTATGGCTGAATGAAAATAATATTTGCTCACACACAGTGAACTTACTGGAAGTGGGGTGTGTGCATGAGTTGAAGCTGACAAGAAGTGGCTGTGGCACACAGTGACTGATGCCAGCACTATAATGTCTTGGGTGCTGTATGAAGCTGAGAGCAGTGGTGAAGGGAAGAACCCTTATAAAATGCTGCTTTGTCTTTTCACTTAAAGATCTAGTATTTATAAAAAGGACCCCCGTAACTTCTATTCTTTTGAGAAATTTTATTTAAAAATTGTTTTGCAAATTCACGGGAGTAGATACAACTCTGAAAGAATAAGGAGGAGAGAGTGAGTTAATGTGCTTAAAGCCCTGAGACCCACCAACTAAGTGCAGAGTGTACTCTACCTTACTTAGTCCTGAGACGTAGCTCTCATCCTGGAAGTGCAGAACCGGAGCTGAGAGTTTACAGGATGGCCCTTTCCCTTAAAGTACCTGCTTCAGTGGAGGCAGGTCCGTGTCTGCCTTTGCTCGCAGCTGTGGGCCTCTCCTGGGCTCTCTCCTCAGATCAGAAGTGTGTCCGTCTCCTACACACATCACCTGGGGAAAATCATAATGCTAAATGATCCATGGTGAAGACACTGAAGTATGCGGTGAGTTACTGGTTCATCCCCCACTCACCCCTCTGCCCCCAAAATAAACGTGCAATGTATTGTACTTACTAGGACAGAAGCCTGCACTGAGTTTCACAGAATCTTCAGCAATACTGACACCCAGTTTTCATAACGAAAAATTTCGAAAGCAACCAGAAACCCCAAAGAATAGAACAGTGAAGACCTCCACTTAGATTGGACAGTTACTACTTTGCCGTACTTGTTTTTCCCTCTTCCCTCTTTTCTTGCCTCCCCTTTCTCTTCTCCATTCAGATACTTATTTTTTAGTGTGTGTGTGTGTGTTTATTTTGTTTGTTTGCTAAACCTGAAAATCCAGAGTGAATTTTTATATTCTGGACCTAGAATGACAAGTTTTAAGGATCTACATTCTAATTGCTTTTTTATGCTTTCCTGTGAAAGTAAATTGCAAACATTGTGTTTTGTCTTTTGAGGCCAGATAAGTCCCCCACCTTTCTCCCTTGTTCTTTTCATATATATACATTTTTTTCCTTTTTTTAAACCATAAATGTTGATTCCCTCCCTGACCACACCATTTAAACTATGAGTTTGGATTTGTCTTGTAATACTTGTTAATGAAAGCTCATTTTTGCTGCTGCATCCCTTTCCATGTCCCCCTTCGGTTGAACACACCTCAGTTAATAAACAATGCCCCTCCACTTGCAGACACGGAACACAACTAAGCTTCCTCATGGTATTTTTATTGAGGCCCAATAAAATGGATGAGGCCTCACCACATCCACAGTGGGAGTGAAACAATGGCATTATGAGAACCCTCACATATTAAAAGCTCACTATTGATAGGACATGAATAGAATTTGGTATTTAATATGAAATCTGAATAGTGTAATTTGAGGCAGAGTGCTGCGCCTATTAAACCGTAGAGCCAGGAAGTAACTTGGTTTCTGGAAAGAGGGCTTGCAGCAGGGGAATATTGCTGCTTTTGCTGAAATGATTACGAATTTCCAAATACCTGAATTAAACACATAGGAGATTGTAATTTTCTTGGTGTATGTCTATGATATTGTTACGCAGCACTCAATTTTAATCAGAATATAAATATTTGTCACAAGTTCTCATTTTCAATTTTCCTCATGTAGAAGGAGCTGGCAAACAACCCTGACTGTCCTCAGATGTGTGCCTATAAGCTGGTGACCATCAAATTCAAGTGGTGGGGACTACAAAGCAAAGTAGAAAACTTCATTCAGAAGGTAAAGTCTCTTCAAAATGCAGTGGCTTAAAAATTTAGGTTAATATTTGAGGTAGTTATAAATGGGATATTTTATCTTTTGTCATAGTTTTCCTTTAGGTAAAATTATTGTCCCAGTATATAATTCCTCCCTGCCCTCCTTTTTCTCCCCACAAAAAACAAAGACAGATGCCAGCAGAGGTTTTAAGGGACTTTCTTTGGGAAAGGGCATAGCAGTTTTTTGTACAGAGTGCTTTCTTGATGCTTTGCCTAACTCTTTTCAGGTAGCACTTGTCCCCACGGAGACCCAGGGTCCCAGCATTGGCTGGAGGGAGAGGCCAGGCCTTGACCACTGAGGCTCCTCTGTCCCAGCTTAACTGGATATGCCCTCCACACAGGACTCTCCGGGAACACACTTTCTGTGTACTTTGCACTTTTTGCTGGAATGTCTCTAGAGGGCCTCACGGAGAGTAGTTACTCTGAACCTAGGGTGACATCATCTGAGGATCCAAATTCTAATTACCTCATTTTTAATGTCTCCTTTATTCAAGTGAAAGTAACACGAGGCTTTTGGTCTAGGGAGAGGGGAATATTGCAATTGCATAGATATACACATAGTTGTAAACATGTGAGGAATGTGGCAGGTTACTTTGGTATTTAATTTTCCTTAGTGTGGATCATCCCCCCAATTATCATTATAAAAGAAGCCCCTGTTACACCTCTGAACTTCCCTCAACTAGTTGCATCTGAGTGTCACCATAACTTTTCTACTTTTAAATTGTAACTGCTCAGTTTTTTTTAAAGGATCTTAAAGTGTTGGAAACTTTCATTATTCTTGGGCCTGCTTACAGTTGGCCACAGTAGACACTCAATAAATATTGGATTCCTTTCTTCCTTTTGGATCATAATAATAGATTAACAGTCCAGTTCTGATAAATAGAAGTCACATATGTAATTGATGAAGTCCCTTCTGTTCAAGGAAAAAAATTTTAAAGTTGAAGATTGTCCAAAAGTACTAAGTACTCACTGTTTGTTGCACTTTTCTCTCTTCTTGGTAAAGTTTAATAAAATTTAAATAAGCTAGCAATTAAAGTCACTACGTTTATATATATTAAGCCACTAATGTATATATATGATGGAGGGCACCTGGTAACATTAGAGCAGAAAAATTAATGGAGTGTATATAATTCTTTTTTATTCTTTTTAAGGCCGCACCTGCAACATATGGAAGTTCCCAGTTTAGGGGTCAAATTGGAGTTGTAGCTGCCAGCCTGCGCCACAGCCACAGCAATGCCAGATCCTTAACCCACTGAGCAAGGCCAGGGATCAAACCTGCATCCTTACGCAGACTATGTCAAGTTCTTAACCCGCTGAGCCACAGTGGGTACTCTCGGAGTATGTAATTCTTAATTTAATAAAGCACTTTATTCTGAAGAACCCAGGACTCTCTTCTTTCAGTACATGAGGTATTCTGCCTCACAGTACTACTTTGAATTGCAGAAGAGTTAAGAATGACAATGTATGGTTTCATAGCAGAAGAAATCTAGTTGACCTTTGATCACTGACATTTAGAAAAAGGTAAAAATAAGTCAAGTTCAGCAGGAGATCATGTTGGATCAGAGTACACCTACCATATTTATTTTCAGTTTCTGATAAATTATGCTGCCTTTGCGGGGAGGATTGTTTCACATTTCACAGGGAGATTTTTCTTTTTACTCTGTTTACAAAGTGTTAATAGGATGGAATTAAGATTTTCATTAATTGAAACAGCAGTCTTTTCAAACCAAGAATATGCAGATTTCATTGATTGGGGCATAGAAGGTTAATATGTCATTAATGTTAAGAGTTATGCCATCTCATACTACTTTCCTTCTTTGTTTTAAAAGCAAGAAAAAAGGATATTTACAAACTTTCATCGCCAGCTTTTTTGTTGGATTGACAAGTGGATTGATTTGACAATGGAAGACATTAGAAGAATGGAAGATGAAACTCAGAAAGAACTAGAAACAGTAAGACTTCCTGTTCTGTGGAAATTCTCTAATTTCCCCTTTTTAAGACTGTGTCTGTGCTTAATAAGTGTAGATTTATCAATTAGGAAGCATGTTATTGAAGGCCATTTCTTAATCTCTATATCCTCATCAAAACCTAGTTTTTTAAACACTAATATCCTTTTGTTCTGATTTCTCTTTTGTTGAGCATCTTTCATTAAAGTAGACTAGAGTGGTCTTATTGTAGAATTTGTTACCTGTAAAATGTCCAGTGGTTTTATATTCTTTTCCATGCTTTAGTTCTCTCTGATGGTGCCCAGTTCATAGTCCTTTTAGGCATTTATTTTATGAGGCCAAGTTCCTTTGTCATTTTGTTATTGCAGTAAGTTATTAATGTTATTAGCACAGCAAACCCTAGTTCCCTCTTCTGTAGACAGGATAAGGCTAGTGGTATTGTGGTTGATTCCAGAAATGCCTCCTCCCCTCCCACAATTGGCAGTGACTCCTTTTTTCTTACAAGCAAAAAAATTTCTGTCGGCAGAAATTCAGGTGATCCTTGGGCTAGCTAGAGGTCTGCGTGCCACATCTCAGAGTTAAGCCCACCCTGGCTCCTTCCCGAGCCATGAGCACCCCCCTTTCTCCCTGACTTCCTCTTGCATGTGTCTGGTTTTGCTTTTGCTCTGGGCTGTGCTTCTTTTCAGTTGAAAGTAAGGCCCCACGGGGGAAATGAACCCAAGGAATGTCCAGGAGAGGCTCGTGGTTTCCATGTAGTCATCTAGAGTCCTGCCAGCAGTCCCAGCTTGGGAAGCCCCGCAGGCGGGAGTGTTTGACGAACGCCTGTGTGTGAGGCAGGAACTCCATTTAATCACAGGAGAATGGCAGCAAATCAGATTCTTTGGCACAGAAGGAAACCTATTTGTCTGGCACATAGCATTGTAAAGAATCTCTGTTTAAAATTGCTTACTTTTAGTGATTACAGCAGATCTGCTTCTAATTAGCTTTATACAAACCTTCTGAGAGGACTAGGACATATTTTCTTTATAAGGCAATAAAATGTTTTAACCTTATCTTATACATAAAGTAAACTTTAAGCAGCCTCCAACTTATGAATGGATTTTGTTCCAAAAGTTTTAAGTTCGTTTTTTTGAAATTTGGAACATGTTTTCCCATAGTGACAACAACATAAATTGGAATTTGGTTTGCAAGCCAGCCAATAGAAGCCTCAGTTTCTCGTGTTAATAGTATGGCTCTGAGTTCTGGATCTCTGGAGTAGGGTCATAGAATGGCAAGCATGAAATACCATTTCTTATACTTTTTTTAGGTTGGCCCCAGGCAATATATTTAAACAGGCAAGAGAAGTCATGGGTACTTGCTGCCTTCCTTCCAATGCCTCTCTCCACCGTCATCTTCCTTTTCTCAAGAGTCAGATGCCCTTCTCTAAGCAATACCCCTTACTACCACCCAGTTTTAGCCCTTTTCCTCCTGCCTTGCCTGGTTTTGCTCCTTCCAGGTGCTCCAGGCTCCAGATATAGCTGCCAGCTCTGCCTCCAGCCCCTCCAAGCAGCTGGTGTCAGCTAAACGTTAAAAAGAAAAGAAAGCAGCCAGGATTACACTCATTCTCACTGAGTTTTTTGGTACAGCCATGGCATCTCCAAAAAGGATTTGCCAATACTAAGATAAAACAGAAAATGGACTTATTGGTTTGAACTTCCAGGAAGGAGGCTTTCTTTTGGTTTTGATTTCTGTGCTGAGAGACCCTGCATAGCAGGAAGAAGAGTGGCGATGGTGGAAGGGTAATAAATGGAGCCCTTCCCTCCCTGGTTGGGGCTCTGACCCCTTTGGACAGAACTTGCTGAAACCTCTCCTTCCCCCAGGGCTGCTTACTTCTCAAGGCACCAAGAGGAGAGCCCTGACAGGAGGTGGTGGCTCTGGCTCCCACCTACGACAGTGTGCCTGCAGGCTCAGCTGCTCCTCTGTGCAAGTCTGTTACTCGTGAGTTGGGAATTGCACTTGAAAAGAATGTGTAAGATAGACAAGCAGTTACACAGGAGCACAGTTTATTAGAAAGCATCATTATTGTACCCACATGGCTTAAACTGATGGATTCTCTCATGAAGTTGGTAGAAATCTGTCATTGGTTCAGGGTTGGGAGTACATGGCAGTTTCTTTGTTAAATATTTCAAAAATACTTCAAGACAAATTTTAGGGTTAAGTGCTGATTATCCTAATGTTAATCCCATTTAAGTTATTTTGCTCTAGGTTGTTGGAAAGAGCTTTATCCCACATCACATCCTTGCTGCTCTGAATCCCAACAGTTGGTCTGTGAGCATCTTCTGACTCTAGGCAGCATCATGCCTGCAGGCCAAAATGCCTACCCAGAAAGCATCTGCCTCCTGAAGAGGCTTAACATTTTCAAGGCCTCTTCACCACGGAGGAATTTCCCCTCTTCTTGAGGTTCTCTTTCCCTGACACCTGGTGATAGAATTTGATGTGCTGTAATTCTCTCCTTAATTCACAAATATTTTAAGAATTCAGAGTTCCCGTTGTGGCTCAGTGGTTAACAAATCTGACTAGGAACCATGAGGTTGCGGGTTCGATCCCTGGCCTTGCTCAGTGGGTTAAGGATCCAGCATTGCCGTGAGCTGTGGTGTAGGCTGCAGACACAGCTCGGATCCCGCGTTGCTGTGGCTGTGGCGAAGGCCGGCAGCTACAGCTCCTGTTAGACCCCTAGCCTGGGAACCTCCGTAAGCCGCGGGTGCGGCCCTAGATAAGGCAAAAGGACCAAAAAAAAAAAAAGTTAAGAATTGAATTTCTTCCACATGGGCTTTGGCCCTGAAGAGGACTAGCTTCTTGAGAGGTTAGGCCTTAGGGGAGCACCCCTGCCTGTGAGGGTCCTGTCAGGCCAGCAATTGAAGGAATATTTACGGCAAATGTGCCTCTTCTCAGCTAGCCCTTCTGGGGGACGTGGGGATAAGATAAGGGTTGAGCTTTGGAAATGTGCTTATTGCAGTTGTTCCTTTTCTGTCCATTCTTAATTTTCTCAGTGAGTTGTTTTTGTTGTAGGCTGTTGATATGAGTGCCTGTCCTTTGTGAGGTATCCTGTTTTTTGTTGTTTCTCATGCATTGTTCTTGTGCTCGCTTGTTCTTCCTTTCATCCTACCTCTTTTTCATAAACTTCCTATTAAGAACTCCTCTGAGGGATGCTGGTCTCCGAAGCCAGAGGTGGCTGGCCACACCTCAGGACCTTCCTGTTTGGTCCAGGGACTATGAAAAGATGAACGAGACCATCGAATTAGGGCATTTTCTCACACTGTATTTGGTGAACAGTTCATGTACCCTTGGCTATCTTTGATAATTTCACACTGTCACTGCAGGCTTTTGTTTTCTAGATTCAAGAATCGATACCCGCTTTTTTGTGCTATGTAAGAAGAGAAGGATAAGTAGAAGGGCCTCAGAACTTCATTTTCAGTGTAGATATGGTTGTAAACAGGCAGCGGTCACTTCACAGTCTCTTCTAGATCTTTTTTCTCCCCTTGCTTACTAACCCAATTTAGAGTCTGATTTCAGCAGCTCATGATTTTATTTTACGTTTAGATGCGTAAGAAGGGTTCCGTCCGAGGCACGTCGGCTGCTGATGTCTAGATGAGTCCCCTGTAGGGTCAGAGACAATATCACACTGTGTAAGTGAAGACCTGGGTAAAAAGAATGTTTAAACACCAGTACCTCTTTGGTAATGGGTAGTTAACTTGCTGAGCAGAGACTAAGTGTTAAATGTGGTTTTTAAATTTTTAGAATTTAAGAGATATGTATGAGTTATTACTCTGTAAGAATTTTATCTGTGAAACAAGTTGAGCTTAGTAATCCCAAGTTAGTTCTTAGTGTTACGGGGTTAGAATCCAAGTGCTGCTAAGTGTACTTCTTAGCAGGCAGCATGGTCCTACAAACCAGCTAATTTTTCATCGATAGCTAGTTAATTGCCCTATTTATTTCTCAGTAGGACCATTTGTGTTAGTAAGGAAATATGTTAAAGCATTTTAAATCAGAGATCCTTCATCCCATGCCTTAAGAGCAGATCTCAGTAATTCATTTTAGTTGAAATTTTTTCTGAATACTAAAAAGTTTGACTCTTCAGTTATCTTTACACTTAGTTTTAAAATGTGTAAATACTCTTTGGTTTTCATTTACAATGTAAAACATCTCTATGGTCCTATTTCTTTCACACAAACTTATATGCCCAGATAAGAGATTTTCCTAGAGGGGGGAAAATAAAAGAGCCTCAAAATCTACCTCACATATTGAAACCACGATGAATGATATAAAATCGGCAGTACCGTTGTCATTTGTTAATACTGAACTATGGTGTTTATTGGGAAAAATGACAAGATCACTCTTCTCACCCCACTGTGTTTCTTTGCTGCCCCTTACACAAGCTACCTGCTTTTTAATTAATTTTGAACGCGGGAGAGATGAAATGTTCAGTCCTAAAGAGAAGTAGTACAAATAAGAATGAACTCTACCAGAATCCTTCCAAAGCCCTTTTTTTAAAAAAATTCAGTGTTCATTTTTAAGATTTTTGGAAATTTATTATTACTTTTGTTAAGTTCTGAGTTTCTGTGATTTATTTCCACTTATATATTTTCCTTCTGATGAACAAAATATTATGCCGTTAGTAAGACCAAAATCTTCAAGAGATTAAATGTTAAAAAGGCAGTACTACCAGAAGTTTTGCTGTACTGAGGGTTTTTTTTCTGGAGAATATTTGTAACAAAACAAACTGTGGTTTGTCATTTTTTTGTCTCTCTTTCTCTGTATTTTAACACATTGTACTGTCTTTCACTTTTCTTACAGTTACGTAATCAAGGTCAAGTAAGGGGAACAAGTGCAGCCAGTGATGAGTGAAGAAGAATCTGACTGTGTCTTGCAGTGTTGACGTTTCCGGACGTGTGCTTGTGGTTATGTGCCCACAGGCCCAGGTCCCAACCACGTGTGTATATATGTTTGTGTGTGTCTATCTGTAGCTGTATATAAAACGCATGTAGAGCTACAGATCAAAATACACACACTTGTGTATATATGTACATACAAACATACTGAAGGGATTAGTACAATTTCTCCAAAGTACTGTACCTATCTTCGCAAGAATGCAAAAGAAAATATTTTCAATATATATACCTGGAACAGATTTTAATAATTATCAGAGTAATACCATTAATGGACGAATTGACTGCAGTGTAATACTAGCTGGTATGTTTCATAAATGGCAAGTTGTGGACCAATATATATAGCCTTTTATTACTTTTCTGTTCTTTTAAATCAGTCTCTCTTAAAAGTTTTAATTTTAGTCCCATAATCAACAGACTCCCGCAGAAAAATTTATTAAAAATCTTTTTGGAGTTCCAGGGGATCTGGAATGTAACTCTGAATGTATTTATAATCATTTGTTTCTGGATTTTCATTATTATACAGCCAAATTGGACAATATCTATTAGTAAGTAGTAGAGTTACAGGCCAGTTTTTACTTATTTGCCCCGTGGAAAAGATCCTTTTAAAAAAAAAAAGTTCCATTTTTTTATTGGATTTTTGTATCTTACTCAAGTATTTTTCTACATCAAACCTAGCAAAAATGGAAATGACGGTCTGTGATTTATAACAAACACTATACAATTTTCAAACTCCTGTTAGGCAAACAAAGAAATTGATGAAGAAATTAATAGCACTGTAGGCTGTTTAGAAAAATTGGAAATACAGCACTTCCATGGAGTCTTTTTCCTGAAATGACTGTTTTCTGAAATTACAGCTTGGAAACTATGCAAATGATCTAGATTCCTCACAGCTTACATGGTAGAATATAGATAGTGATGACGTTTTGCTCTTTTCATTTTGAAATACACTTTAAGGGGGAGAGGCTGTCTCGGAAATAGGAAGACTTCCAGAGGCAGCACAAGGCTTGTCTGCACACAGTTAGGAGGCCCTGCCGGGGTCCGGGCACCTCCACCTGCGGGGATGTGCTCACGTAGGACGTCACTGGAGCTTGTCCTGAGTAAGTGTGAAAAGGCTGGTTAAAAGCTGCTGCTGCCTCCTTTTTCTTTCTTTCTTCTTTTTTCCTTTTTTGTTTTTTTTTTTAATAAGAAAGGAACAATAGGTAAGATTTTTTTTTTATCAGTGTTCTCTGTCCAAATCCAGTTTTTATCCTGTCAGTCCTGGAAGCTTGAATAGAAAGATATTGTTGAAGCCTTCAGGTTCCAAACTGTCTTCTTTAACCTCCAGTTACTCCTCCAACACGCCAGCCCCTGTGGTCATATCACATTAGTAATCTGATTTGCTGACAGTCTTGCCCTCCCTGCTTCTTGTTTCCCCATGTGTTCTGTGTCCCCACTGAAGTGATTGCAGTGACTTAGACAAGGATATTTAGGATCAGTGCCACGTTGCAATGTCCTGTTATCCTCGGCTGCAGACCCCACATTGCATATGTCCTCTGTGTACTCAGGATCAAGACTGATGTTTACTCTCCAGGCACTGTTGTAAGATAGGTTTTGTCAAAGCATAATCATTGTCTGCAGAGTGTTTGATGCGAGGAAGATTATTGCTCATTTTGTGAAATAAAGAGTCTAGCCCTCTCCTTTTAATGAAGTTAACTCTTGCTGGCGTCTGTAGCATTGCTGGGAGCTTGGGCGCACATGGAAATGAGCCCGGCGCATGGATTTTAATGTTTTCCTAACAACTGTGGAGATTTGAGGGAATGTGTGGTGAATGTAAAATACCTAGTTTACTTGGCAGTCTCTTGTGTAAATTACAGTAAAACAAAGTAAATGAAATTTAAACAAAAAATAAATTTGATCACAAAATGCCACTTGTGTGCCTGAGTGGTGGTTTCCCTGATGCCACGTCTGGTTCAGAACACTGTGGACCACTTCTATGCTGTTTTCTCAACAGTTCTCTAATTTTCAGCACTGTTGGTTTGGGAAAGACATTTTTTTATTGGTTTTTTATTTTTTATTGCAAACCTCTGTTCTCGAGGTGCACCTATACCAAATTAAGTTGTTTGATTTCTTCAGTAATTCTGTCTTTTAAAAGCTGAGCAATAAAACAGAATTATGTATTAGTCTCAGGTTTTTTTAGCAATAATTTTTAGGGCAGAAAATTACAGAAAACCCAGAGTATTTTTAAACTCATTAAGGATTTTGCCACTAGATTAGATTCTGATCATTTCAAGACTGTGGCTTTTTAGTTTGGGGCCGTGGTCTCTCATCTCTTAGGACTTTTTGTTACACCCAGTCTTCTGTTTTTTAGGCACGTAACTATTTTCTCATGGTGCCGACTTACGTTCTAGACCAGCTCAACCTTCGGAGGTGGCCTGCTATCTAGATGGATTTAGTATTGTATTTCTGGTGTTTTATTATTGTCATTGTTATTATTAGCCACTCCTGTGGCATGTGGAAGTTCCAGGGCTAGAGATTGAACCCACGCTACAAGCAGTGACAACACCATAACCTTAATCCACTGAGCCACCACGGAACTCCCCAGGGTGTTCTTTTGTTTTCTGAGGTGATTTTCATAGTGTTTTATTTCAGAGGTAACGTTTCTGTTCATGTGGACAGTCTCGTCCATGCGTCTAGCAGTGTGAACACTTACACACCCAGCACTTGGGTCTCTTGGAGGTGTGCAGAGTCCAGTGTGGGAGACGGACATGTGAACAGATAGGTTACAGTTCGGTCTAACAAGTGGTCCGTGGACAGTAGAGAGTTGATTGAGAGAGATCTTAGGCATCATCTACATTGTACAGGTGAGAAGCCAGAGTCCAGGCCAATAGCCGCTAGGCAGCAGGGACCCTCGGAACCCAGGGTGCCAGAAATGCCATGGCTTCAGTCAGAGGCCCTGCTCCCGGTCCTCACAGAGTCCTGGACTCCATCTCCTGGGCACCATTGTGCACCGTATCCTTTAGCATATGGTGTTTTCTCTTTAGTGTGAATTCTCCCCTGCTGTTCCATCCATCTACCAAACTGCCTCCTGGTCGATGTAAAATCACTGTGGAAATAACACCTGGCTTTAAAAAAAAAAAGCCCACTTCTCTCTCCCCTTTTCAACTCTTTTAAGCTAAGTTCCACAGCCCAACCCTCCCCTCAGATGTTGCAAGGAAGTAAGAGACACTTATTAACAGCTGTTCTCACCATTTCCCGTCAGTAGTCAAGTAGACAAGAGGTCAACATGGAATTCTTTGTTCTTGGCCAGTGAAAGAATATCCTGATTGTTCTTAGACCCTCAGACCTGATACCATTGAGAGCCACTGAATGTTAGGGGGTAGAGTTTGATGGGTCCAAAATTGACTTTTTCAAGTTGTCCTCACTGTCAGTTTTAGAGTTTGGGACTCCCTATGATTAGAGGGAGGTAGGGAAGGTGTTGGGAGTTGGTTAAAGATTTTTCTGCTGATCCTGAAGCACCTACAGGACATGCCTCCTAGGAACCCTGCTAGTGTCAACTTGGGGTTCTGTTTTCTGACTTGGAAATATTTAAGCAGCAGTGGTCCCTTCAAAACCAGTTCTTGAACCAGGTTGAGTTATCAGTGCCCACTAGCTCCCTTCTATGGGCTTGGGTTCGGCGTGCCTTGTTTTCAAAGGACAAGGAGAGAGCTTAGAGAATTCCCACTCTTCCTGGAAGATCATTGAGAAGACTGCCTTCTCTCCAAGTAATCTTCAAAGCCCAGGGCCACTCTACGCAGTCGTCCTTAACCTGGAGTGACCTCTATCAGTCCACACCCCTCACTTGGCTCCTACAGACTCTGCTACTTTGGTTAATGCATGCTGTCATCTTTTGTGTCTTGTTTTACGTCCCAAGTGAGCTGGGGAACTCCACACAGGTAGGAGTCACAGTTTACCCCAGAGTCACCTCTCCCAGTGGAAAGTTGGACTCTGAAACTGCTCCTTTTGACCATGACACTTTCCTGCCTTCGCTGTGCAAGGCCCCTGTTGAGTCCTGGAGGGGAATGTAACCAAAAAATCAGTAAGATCACATTTCAGGCCCTCAGAGAATCCAGTCCTGACAACCAGCTGCAACAGGAGGTAGCAGTTCTGCTCATAGGACAAAATACATGGAGAGAACAGACGAGGGAGCTCCAGGCCCACATTTCCTCCTCAATTTCCAGACATTAAACCAGAGCTTTAGTAGACTTCAAACTGAAGGACTGAGTCTAAAACCAAGCTCCTAAGTCTCTACTCCTTCCCCTAAATGTGCTTCCTTCTGCCATCAGATAACTATGTCACTGTGCTGCCCAAGCCAGAAGTCCTAGTCACTGAGTCTTAATTAAAAGTGCCCCCAAATCCTGCTACTCTTGAATGTCCTGGCCCAAGCTTTGTTCTAAAGAGCCGTCCTCACCTAGGGCAGGGGTCTACAAACACAGTAAATATCAGGCTTTATAGGCCATATGGCCTGTCACAGTTATTCAGCTCTGCCCTTGCAATCCAAAAACAGCCACAAACAATATGTAAAATAAGCGTGTCTGTTCCTATAAAACTTTATTTACAAATGAGCAGTGGGCCAGATTTGGCTGCTAAGGCTATAGTTTGCCAAGCTCTGGTCTAGAGCATGGATAGCTTTAATCAGGCTCTGCCAGAGGTGACTTTCTAAAACACCCCTGATGGTGCTGCACCTCTGCTTGCAAACCTCCATGGCTCCCTGAGGCCCAAAAGACCAGTGCAGCCATGGCCAGTGACCAGTGAGAGCCTTGTTCTCTTTTAAAGTGGAGCCAGTGATGCTCAGCCACCTCATGGCCACTGGACGGTCAGGAATGGGTGAAAGGAACCTAGTGAATCTCGCTGCCTGGCGTGGATGCTGTCCATCAGAAGGCTCTAAAGTTAGAAAAAGAGTTGCTGCTTTTTGCCATCTGATTCCCAACCAGTACCGACTGGAAGTTGAAGGGTAGAGCTGTGGTGTGCTAACAGAAGCTGCTGATGTATAAAATACAATGATAATGCTGGTTAGTTAAACTCTTCTCGATTGGCATATTTTATTTTGCTGTATGTCTGTTGTCCAGAAAATACCATCTGTGGCTGTTAAAATGCTATTCTGTGGAAGAGCTCAGAGGATGCCCTATACATTTTCCACGGTTAAAGTTTGGCTCCCTAGATACTATTGCTAACACGTTAACCTGAGCTTGGCTCCGTGGCTCCTGACCAGGCATGGTAAGGCCATGGCCTTTGCCTAGAACAGCAGCTCGGAGTTTCTCTGAGTCCATGACACTCAACCTTGGATCAGATCTGTTTACTCCTTGGATTTCTGAGAAGCAGTAAAGCACCATGACATGCCTCCGCCTCGTTGATCCCTTATATATTCTGACACCACCTGCTAATCAGTTGCTAGCAGAATTGCCTTGCACTCCAGATGAAGCGAGCTTCATGAAGTGGAACGGAGGAGTGGCTTGCAGTGTTTATTAATGTATGTGCTAAACAAAAGCCTCGCCTCTGGGCATCCCGTTGCTCACTAGCTCCCTGCAGCCCAGAATACTGATGTCGTGTTCTCTCAGAGTGGCCTCCACTTTCCCATGGCCCAGGAATCCCTGAAACAACTCATCCTGCCAAGGGGCGCTCTCAGTGCTTCCCATCCACGGGGTTCTGTAGCCCTTACTCCACAAGTGTCATTCCCAGAGGCACTGTGTAGGATGGGGCTTAGGATCAGGCCCAGAACAGCTGTTGGTTCATTTACATCAGAGGGTGGCAAACTTTTCCTATAAAGGACTATATTGTAAATAGTTTGGGCTTTGTGGGCTAGACAGTTTGTGTTGCAGCTATTCAATTTTGCCTTTGTAGCTCGAAAGCAGCCTCAGACACTGCATAAATGAATAAGTGTGGTTATGTTCCAATAAAACTTTATTTACACAAACAGGTGATGGGCTGGATTTGACCCAAAGTTCACCAACCCCTACTTTAGATTCTTCCCTTAAAAAACAACCAGCACTTAATAGTATATGTCAGGCATTGTTCTAAGCATCACACAATTGCCCTCTAAGTTTTACTCCTACCCTGTGAGGTAAGTGCTGTTATCACCCCACCCCCACCCCCCGCCTTTTACGGACGAGGAAACTGAGGCCCAGGTAAGTGTAATTTTTCTGGTTATTATTAGAGCAATGGGGCCAGGGTTGTAATCCACGGGCCACTCTGGAGTTGCTTCTAACCACAGCCCATCATCCCATCTCTGTGTGTTTGAGAACTACAAGTTTCCATGCCTGCAGCATTTACTAAGGGTCGATATGAGGAACGGCTGAAACGATAAAAATCCTGCTGAGGACGCTCTGTGTTCTTAAACACCACTTAGGAGCAAACTTCCATGACCCAGTCTTCCCAGAGCTCAGAGCCAAGAAAACATTTCTTCCTAAACAGTGTTGAATTTCCCCCTCAGTCTTGGTGTCAGGAAACTCCCATGTTGAATTTTATGTCCAGCTGAGGCAACCTCTGTAAGCAGGCTTCCTGGCATCACTCTACCACCACCTTCCCAGTCACCCTTGTCACCCCTCATACTTGAAATCTGTGATGGTGCTGTGAAATTTGAGGGTTTGCAGTTCTCCTGCATACACGCCTCCTATGTCAGTGCCCCCAACTCCTTGGGAGGAAGGGTTTAGTGACGATTCTGAAATGTTTGTAGAAACACAGTGTCTGTTCTGTAGAGGTGAGACATCAGAAGAATTGCAGTGACTCTTCAGTGGCAGGAAATCTCTAGGCCTGGTGAACATCTGGAGGGGAGCCACCGGGTTTGCCTTGTTAGCATGGTGGGCTTGTGGGTAGTCCCTCCCCATTCCCAAGAATTGTCCTCAGTATTTCACTTTACAGGAGAATCTTATTTGGGACTATTTTTATAACGCCAGAGCCCCCGAGAGCCTTTCCCCATATGTGAATGCCCAGCCATGCCTTCTATCACTGGGGATAAGAATTTTCAATTCAGCATCTGGTGGCCCATGAGCTCACTCCTCTCCCTAGGTGCGTGCCAGAAAGCCGTAGGGGAGGATTTCAGGATTCCTCCTGGCCCCTTCCAACCCAACAGGCTCAGATTTTCCACTTGTGTGATTGAGGTCAGCACTTACATTCCGGCTGGTGAGCTCCCCACACATGCGAGCGCCAGGCCTCAAGCAGAGGCTTCTCCCGCTTGCCCTAGAATTCACCCCCACCCCATTAGTTCTCACCATCCTGTCTGCCACCCAGGATCCTGAGATGGGGGCTCCATGGGAGACGGGACCGCCTGGCCCAGCCCTGGCTCTGGGCCACCAGGCTGAGATTTGGCCCCTCTGTTTGCTCGGGCCTTAGAGTGAGTATGGAAGAGTCGTCTGGCTAGGTGAGGAACTGGATTACAGTTGCCTGCAAAGAGCTCCAGCCCCTTCCTGGGCAGCCCACCAGAGAATGTGAAGGTCACTGCCATCGGGTCACTGCCACTATCTCTCCAGAGAGGCCTCCTTGACACGAGCACTTTGACATCCACCATCCGCATTCCAAGCCTGCCACGTCCACTTACTGAGCAATGGGCCTGCAAGTAAGTCTCTTGGCCTGAGTCTCACTGTCCTGCCAGTGAAGGCTGGGATAATAATTCCAGTGTGGAATGTGGCCACAAGACAAGAAGTGTGTAAGTAACGCATGAAAATCTCTCCAGCACTGGTTTTGCCCCTGGGTTGTTTTACTAATCAGCTAGGGTGACCAGCCATCCTGGTTCACACAGGATAGAAGGGTTTACGGAGAGGCTGGACTTTGGGTACTAAAACCAAAACAGTCCTGGGCAAACTAAGACAGTTGGTCACCTTATTTTTAGCCCCAAATGTCAACATTCTGGAAGCCAGCAGCTTTCATTTAAAAACAAATGCAGAAGCTGAACCCAACACCTTATAGGAAACAGGCAATCTTATTTTATAGGCTGATGTGCCCCAAACCAAAGGCCTCTGTCTCCCCAGTCCTGGCAGCACACAGCAGGTTTCGGGGGATGGGGGAAGGCTGTATGGAAGGTGGTCTCCGAGGAGCACTGGCCAGGAGGGCCTCAGGTGGTATGACTAGGCAAGGAGGAAGTGAGCCTCTTCTCCGCCCAAGCCTCCTCAGCTCCAGCTCACAGTTGTGCCCAGATGCCATCCTGGCCAACAGGAAGTTCTCGCACTTCCCACTGGTCAAGAAGCCTCCCTCAGCTGAAGAGAGGCACCACTTCCTGCAGCCAAAGCCTCTCTCCCAGAGGATGTGGGTCAGATTCTTCCATCTTTGATTCCAGGACAGAGACCAACCTCCTTGCTGTGTGCTGGCCCAGGACCCTCTCCATCTGTGCCCTCACCTCCAGGCTCCAGCCACTCTTGCCTCATTCCAAGTTCTGAGACCAAAGTCCATGGTGCCCTCTAGGCCCGGAACCCTCTTCCCTCCCCAGTTCTTCCTTTGACCTCAGCCCAGGGGCCACATCCTCCAGGACACTTGCCCCGACCTCCCAGCTAGGCCAGCATCCCTACTGGTGCTGCCATCTCTGCCAAGCCAGGAGCTCCACAAAGGCAAGTCCCAGGAGCACTCGCAGCACTCGCCACTGCAGACTCCAGGCCTGCCCACTGTCTGCCACAGAGTCATCCACATTCCACAGATCTGTTCTGAATGAAAGGAGCTGAGAAACCCCCAATTTAACCCCTCTCCTTCCGTGCCTTTCCCACTGAGCAGCAAGCAGACTCTCTTGACCATTACCTGTTAAGTATTCCCCTGGCCCTGCCTGCAGCCCAGCCAAGGCCACATTCCAGTAAGAGCCATCCCGCCTCGATCCCCTCCCATCCTTGGCGAGGAAATATTTCTGTTTTATGACTAACTCTGCTCCTCATTTCTCTCGCGTTATCTTAATGAATTAACTGGGTCCCTGGCCCCCCGCAGTTTATGAGCTGTACAGCGGTATCTGCGATCTTAGTCAACCCACACAGTTGTTGTGCTGGTTCCTATTACAGTAATTGGCATAAACTTTATTCTTTTGCAGAGAGATTTTTTGGCCCGCTGAGACTGCATAACCATCTGCCATAAATTGAGACTAGTACGGCTTATTTTGGTGAATGCAAAATTGGATCCCATTCTTTACTCTGTGGCTTGATTCAACTTCCAGATGGTTAATCCACATGAAGTAATAGGAATGCACCACAGCTCTGCTTAGCTGAAGATGGAGACGTAATATTTATTTGCTGATGTGGGGGCCTTCTGAATGCTGCCCTGTCGGGATGTCAGTATATAATGCAGCAGCACAAAAATGTCAGCTTGTCCACAGGAGCGACAGCGTTCCTCTGAGTTGCCGTGGGGGACCCCCGATGTCAATTTTTTTTTTTTTTTTTTGGTCTGCCCTTGACCTAATCTCAAGACGTTTTGTTCTCTCCTGGGCTGTTTCTTATCAGCTATGTCTGCCCATGTAGCCAGCTTTGCATCTGCTTTGACTTTAGTGCCTGTGACATTTTCATTAATACTTCTTCAAGGTTGAGCCTTGATTCCAAATATCCTGCAGCTCATGGAAGCCGTGGCTCAGCTGTGCCCAGCTGGGGGCTGCTGGGAAATTCGGCCCGTGGTATCAACAAGCTCAGACCTCTCTACCCAGTTGGGTTAATCAATCCGTTTTCATTTCTACTTCTCCCCACACCAGCCTGCCACTCTGGGGGATGGGATGCTCTGAAAGCAAGTCAGCCGAGTCCAGGGCTTAAACCCCAATTGTACTTCCATTCCTAGGAAAGTTGACTGCCAGATCTGCAGGGATTAGCCACCCCAGGCCAGCCAAACCTGCCCTTGCAAACTTGCCCTTGACTTCACACCCTGGCCAAGTTTCCCCACCTACCCCAAGGAAGACTGGGACCCTCTCCCCACCCCGCCCCGGGGAAGACTGGCACTCAGGGCCTCCTTTCCTTGCCCGGGTTCCTGGGAACTACCTGCATTGGAATTATCCTAGGATCAGGTTAAAAATGCAGACTGCTGGACCAAGGGGGACCGACTGTCCCAGTCTGCTCAGGACTGTCCTACTTTTAGCACCGAAAGTCCTGTGTCCTTGAAAACCCCATCAGATCTAGGCAAACAGGGATGGTTGGTCACCTAAACCTATCCCTAACCCTAGCCCCACCCAGCCCCCAGAAGGAGAACCTCTGAGGGCTCAGGCCTAGGGATCTAGTTTTGATCAGTTCCTATGGGTGATTCTGAGGAGCACCTGAATTTGGGAACTGCCAGTACCCTCAGGGCCCATATCCTCTCACTTTGCATGAATGCAGCACACGATACCTTCATCACTTTCTTCAATAAGTGTTTGCTTCCCTCACTGTGAGGTCCTCAAGGGAAAGGCTCAGCCCAGGCCACAGAACACAGCCCAGTTCCCAGCTCTGCGTCTGGCCCACAGTTGATATTCAGAGCAGACCGACTGAAGAAATAATGGGATACAAGCAAATATCCATGGTAGGGAAAGTGACCCAGACCTGTTTCCCACGTACTTTTCCAAAGTTCTAGGGTGGGCTCGATTAGAAATTAGATCAAGGAAATTCTAGTAGGGCAGGAATTGGATCTGGGATATTTTTTTGAAGGGAGTGAAAATCTCGAACGTTCCAAGATGGAACAAATAAGGAATTAGATCTAAGAAATTCTAAAATGGAATGGACTGGAACCGTGAACACTCTAAGAAAGAATTACTTTCTTCCTTAATCGTTACTGGAGCTTCAGCGGGCAGAAAGAACAAGAGGCCAGTGCCTTGTACCTGATTATCAAAGCCCAGCATCCCTCACTGCTTTCAAATGTTTAAAGTCTGTAGCTCCTCAGATAATCACAGCTGTGCATGAAGATGGACACAAGTGTGAGGTCTCCAGGCCGGGTGCCGACCAGGGAGCCCAGAAAATAGGCTGAGTAGAGGGGAAGGAGTGGAAGTCAGCATCTGGTCCAGGCAGGATCCAGCACCAAGAAACTTAAACCTTCACCCCTCAATGTGGGCAGGGCTCAGCCAGGTGATGGTGGTCTCCCCAACACCTGAGTACAACCCCCAGCTTTACTGAACTGCCCTGTTGTCTCAGACGGCAGATCCTTTCACCTCCTGATTTAGTTTCCTCATCAGTGCCTTAAAGATGGAAAGACTCCTCTTTCCTCTGGTCATGGCTTTGAAGTGGCTGCAAACATAATGGACTTGTATGGGTTTTATCTGTCTGTGAAGACACTGAAGTTGACCCAGAGTCCTGGTCCCGCACACTCTGTTCATGATAATCCCACTGGTAAGAAGGAATGCCAGTGATGAGTGCAGTCTTCGACGGCAAAAGGGAGCCCAGGGATCACCTTAACAGGGTTCAAACCTGCTGGCTTAATTAAACCACTGGATTTAGTGGCAGTCAGCATGCTCGTCTAAGTGGATAAAGGTAAGCCCAGTGACGGGGCTTCCCTGGAGGGAGCCTGGGGACCAGCTCAGCAGGAGATGTGCCTCCACGCGCCATCCCTCCTCCGTTCCCCCTCCAGCTGGGTCAAGTGTGCCTCTCAGGTCTCACATCCACACATCCGTTCCTATGGGCTCCGCCTTGAATATATGTCCAGAATGCAATCCTCTCACCACGCCTGCCACAGCGACCCTAACCCAGTCCAGCCACCGTCCTCCCTCCCTAGGGTGTTGCTCAAGACTTCCCCAACTGGCCATTTCTCCTCCCATAGAGAAGCCAGAGCGGTTCTTTTAGGTATCAAAAAGGCTGCATCCCTCCTCTGCTCAAAGCTCTCCCATGTAAATCAGTGACCCGCTAGACCCCGCTATCTGTCCCCACTCCCTCCTGCTCCTCTTCTCCCTCACTCCACTCCAGCCACACTGGCCCCTGCTGGCCAATTCTCCAAGACACCAGACGAATCACCTCAGGGCCTTCGCATTGGCTGCTCCCACTGCCTGGAACATTTCTACCCAAGCCCCTCCCAGCTCCCTCCCCTGCCTCACTCAGATGCTCCATGTCCCTGCTCCAGGAAGACCTTCCCAGGCCACCTTATACAAAAGAGCCCTCTCCCCAACTACCACAGCTTGTTATCCTTCATAGCACTTACCACCACCTGCACTGTGTGTGCTGTATGTGCATGTGTGTGTGTACTGCCTGTCTCTTCCCACTGGGTTTGAAGCTCCCTCCATGAGAGCCAGTTTCAAGCTGTGGGCATGGCACGGTCCATGTTGGTGCCCCACTAAGCATTTGCAAATAGGTAACTCCGATGTTTCTCCCTTGTTAGAAGAGGGTAGTGACTCTCAGCGAACCACGTGGTAGATGCAAAGATCTCAGTACAACCAAAGAGGGCTGTCCAAATATAATGATGGCCATTAGTGTCTCTCCACCCCAGAACGGTGATTCTGGAGCATTCTGTGTAATTGGAGAACAATTAAGCATATGGCAGTATTTCCACCAGGCTGTAGATCTGATTCTGAGCTTCCCTGATGAGGGCTCTGGTTTCTCTCTTTTTCCCTGTAACAACAAACCTGGATGCACCATCGGGCGGGCCCCATGGTCTGGATCACAGGGGAATACTGGGGAATGAGATTCATGCTAACAAGATTTAATCCTGAGACATTGGGCTATATATCCAGTGGTGATTTCCTGGATTTTGCAGCCAACATAAATAACAGCGAGAGGATTCCCGCTGCGTGACGTGAGGTGCGTCCTGCTGGTCTGGGGCAGGAAGCTGCCCAGCCTGGGCTGCTATTGATGGATGAGGCACGGCCCCTGACGGAATCAGCAGAGCTGCCCCCTTCTCCCCTCTCCACTGCCACTCCCACCTCCCATGCCAGACCACTCACTGGCCTTCTCAGGAGCACCAGGCACTTTGCAAAGCATCCTCAGGGTAAGAAGGGCCCACAACAGAGATGAAAATTAAGATATATATTTGGCACCCGATTCAGTCATGTGCTGAAATTCCTCATCTGTATGAACAAATCTTGACTTTTCCAGCTGGACTGTGAACTTCCTGGGGGTGAGGTCTGCATTTAGGCAGCCAGCTTGTGGAAACTTGGAAGTCATCTTTGGCACCTCATTTTCTAAAAGGAAATGAGGTGTCTGGTAGGGTAGGGTTAGAAATAACTAACATTGCGGGGGAATGGGCAGATAAAATAAGAGATGTTCTTTGTTCACAAAATGAAGTATTATATAGCAGTTAAAAGGAGTGGGCAAGGATGACTCTTGAAAATTAATATTGAGAAAAGAAAATTGCAAATGAGCCGCAGAGGGCAGTATCACTCATGTTCATTAAAGGCCACCTGCCCAAGGCAATGTCGCTAAAGGGCGGCAGATGTCCTGGAAGGTTGAACGTAACATTGAACATGTAATGCCCATGTCTATGGTAGCAGGGAGGGGAACAGAGTCGGGGGCAGGGTCTATCTACACTGATGATGATATTGAGCCACTCACAAAGTGTTCTTGAGGGAATAAGTTCATTCCTGTGCACTGGCCAATCAAAAATAAGTAAGTCGGATCCCCAGCATCTCCTAGCCCGTGGTGGCACAGCCTGGGCCTGGGTCACATGTCTTAGTCTACCTGCTCAGTGGGTTTTCAATAAATACCTGTTCCATTCATGGCACTTCTGCCTTCGTAAAACCGATGCGCCAGGAACACTTTCTTTCTTTCCTTCCTTCTACTTGCCTTCTTCCCTTCCTTCCTTGATTCCACTTTCCTTCCTTCCTTTCTTTCCTTCTACCTTCCTTCCACTTTCCTTCTTTCCTACCTGCCTTCCTTACTTCCTCCCTCCCTCACTTCCTCTCTTCCTTCCTTTTTCTTTTTTGGCTGCCTCTCAGCATATGGAGTTCTCGGGCCAGGAAGCAGATCTGACCATAGTTGCAAACTATGCTGCAGCTGTGGCAAAGTCGGATCCTTAACTCACTGCACTGGTCTGGAGATCAAACTTGCAACCCAAAACTCCCGAGATGCTGCTGATCCTATTGCACAATAATGGGAACTCCTAGGGGCACTTTCCCAGCCAACGGAAGATCTTTCACTGAATTCTGAATGTGAAACTCCACCACTTAGTGCATTCTCCCCTCTCCCTGTGAGATTCTACTGACCCCCCGATTTGCAGGGAACATTGGCATGTCTGCTTGTTCTGGATGTTGTATCTGTTTTGTTGGCTCTATCTCCTCATTCTCACTACAGGAGTCTGATTCCGCCAGAGCACATCCTTCCTTGGAGGTGGTCCCTTTCTTTTCCATAACTGAAGTTCTTCTTTGGTCCTTTTTTCCTCTTTTTCTTTTTTATTCAACCCACTTGTCTTGAAAAACTTGTCTATGCCATGAGCTCTGCTGGGTGGGATTCAGATGTCAAAGCAAGATAATTCCTCTCTTCACAGGCTTCAAATTCAATATACCCCCCTTCTCCAGGCAGGTCAACACGTGTAGGGCAAGACCAGAGGTGGAGAAACAGGGTTGCCCAAAGAACGAGGTTCTCCTTTTCAAGTAGGATTTTTCACAAATGCCACTGACTACCAAGTTTGCCTGAAGAGGAGGGTAGGTGGAAGGGAGAAGGAAGTGGAACCTGGGTTTATGAAGAACGGTGGAAGGGCCTGGGAGTCTACATTCCATTTCAGAGAGGGAGTCTCTCCACCTGTCTGCAGCCCCCTAGGATCCAGTAATGCGGGTTTGGGGGAAGAAGGGCCTCAGCTGGGAGTACACACAGATTGAGACAATCAGGGGGATAATTTGGGCTGAGTCACCTTGGCAGAGGCCAGGAGGAGAGTGCTGGGTGGGTGGGGTCCCTGGAGAGTGTTGGGTGGGTGGGGTCCCCATCAGCATAATTGCTCCTGACTTCTGCTTCTCTTTGACATGGCAGTAAAATAAGTTAATCCATGGCTTGAAAAGGGCTGAGCTTCCTCTTGCAACACGGCATTAACAGCAAAACCTGCCTGAACCTGACATCAGACTATGACCTGGTGAGGAAAAGAGCAGGGAACACAGAGACAAAAACAGGCAAATTATACCCCTGCCCCGAGGCTCAGTGCCTCAATCTGGAAAACAGGAAGAGTGCTGTATTCCCTCAATTCTAAAAAGTTCTTTTTCTCTCTCTTGCATTTTAGTGTCTCTAAAATTTGGATGTGGCATCTTAGATTTGGTGACATATGCTGATAAGAAAGGAAAAATACAAAGTCACTACCATTTTTTTTTTTTAACGGAAGTTCCCAGGCCAGGATCAAATCCACACCACAGCAGTGACCCAAGCCACTTCAGTGACAATGCCAGATCCTTAACCCTCTGCACCACAAGTGAACTCCTTTTATTTACTATTTATTCATTTATTTAGCTTTTTAGGGCCATACCTGTGGCTTATAGAAGTTCCCAGGCTAGGGGTCGAATAGGAGCTGCAGCTGCCGGCCTACATCACAGCCATAGCAACATGGGATCTAAGCCACATCTGCGACCTACACCACAGCTCAGGGCAACGCCACATACTTAACCCACTGAGCAAGGACAGGGATCAAACCCACAACCTCATGGATAATAGTCGAGTTCATAACCCGCTGAGTCACAACTGGAACTCCTTATTTTTTCAATTTCTAAGCATCACTACTGTTTATGGAGTGTTTACTCTGTGCCAAATACCATTTCTAAGAACTCTGCAGTTTAATCCTCTCAACGACTTTCTGAAATAGATACTGATTTCACACCCATTTTGTGGATGGCAAGATGGAGGTTTTAAGGGTGATTCACATGCCCTAGGTTCCACAGCCACTGAGTAGAGGATGCAAAATCTGCTGACATGTTTTGTGAAAAGGTAGTGTATTTAAGTTTTCAGCGTATGCACAGTAGGTGCTTGATTATTCTACCTTTCTAGGCTGTCTCTGTTCAGATCATAGCACCACCAGACACATGGAGGTTCAAGAATAGTCTGCTCCTGTCAGACTGATGGATGGACAAACTTCCTCTAACTGATGCCCCGGTCTCTCAACCCACCTTGGAGGTCACCTGCAGGCAGCGTCTGAGCTCTCTGGCCAGGTGAATGGGCAGGCCAGCTAGAAGCCCTGGAGAGTAACACTCCCCCCCGACCCCCGGCTTAGGAGCAGCCTTCAGCCATAGCAGGATGGGCCTTGGGTGATAAATACCCCAATTCCCTCATCCCACTGGTAGGTGCAGCAACATCCCCTCTCAGAGGTCCCCACAGGAATGTGCCCCAGTTGCACACAGTGGAAACCCACTGTGAATGCATCCTTAATAATGACCTTCCTCCTTCCTACTTCCCTGGCCCCTATTCCACTTCCTGGGTCACCTGGCAAACAAAGTGCTCACCTCCAAATCCTTGCCTTGAGGCAACCCAGATTGAGTGCCTAGATGCCTGGCAAGGAAGGTCGGGGGTGGGGGTGGGGGCATCAAAAGAATCAAGTGACAATACAAGAGACCCATAGGAGGATGAGGGGGTTCTGAGATACCGACAGCAAGTTGGCACCAGCTACCGACAAAGCACCTAGTTCTGTAGCTGGAGGTCACTCAGCCCATGGATCTGCAGAAGCTGCTGTTAGAGCCACAGCAGCAAAGAGGCAAGGCCACAAATGCAAATCCCTCACGCACTTCTGTGAACAGGGATGGGGCTGGCTCTAGACGACATTTAGAAGTTGGTGCTGGAGTTCCCATTGTGGCTCAGTGGGTTAAGAACCTGACTAATATCCATGAGGATGAAGGTTCAATCCCTCGCCCTGCTCAGTAGGTTAAGGATCAGGCATTGATGCAAGCTGCAATGTAGGCTGCAGAGATGGCTTGGGTCTTGCTGTGGCTGTGGTGTAGGCTGGCAGCTGCAGCTCTGATTAGATCCCTGGGCTGGGAACTTCCATATGCTACAGGTGTGGCCCTAAAAAGAAAAAAGGGGAAAAAAAAGTTGGTGCCACTCTGATACCGTGGAAACCATCCTGGGCTTGGAGACAAGCCTCCCCAGATTCAGATCCCAGCTCTTCAGCTTTCAAGCTCTGTGACACATCCTGCCCGAGCCTCACTTTGGTCATCTATACAATGGGGGTAGTAAAGGTCCCCGAGTCACAGATCAGAGAGAGGACTCGTTGAAATGACATATGTAAAGTGCTTCACACAGAGCCAAGCACAGTATAATGCCTTCTGAGTCATTTCCACCAGCTTTGTGAAAATACCTGACTGTGGAAGCACTCTAAGAATTTAGGGATTCTGTACAAGAAGCTCAGAGTCAGTGTGTGTTGGCCATGGGGCAAATGTTAGCTGGAACCACTGGTGTCAAGAGTTAATCAACATTTATTTTATTCCCTGGACACTGCCTGTTCTCTTGTCACACTGACCTTTTTGGGTCCTGCCACAGGGCCTTTGCACGCGCTCTTTGTGCTGCCTGGAACACTGTTCCCCTTTCTTTCCTTTGTTACCCAGCCCTGCCTTCAGCTCTTAGCCGATTTGGCACTTCTTCGAGAAAGTCCTCCATGACTCCCCACATTCTCATGGTATCATGTACCTTTCCTTGTCATTGTTCAGACTGTATAGCTTCCTGTGCTGCTGAATGTCACCCCTCTCTTTGGTGGCATTAAGCTCCATGAAGGCAGGGGCTGTGTCTTATGTGCTCAGGACACCTCTCCCTTCCTCCAGGCACAGATTCTGGCATATAGCCAACAGTCCATAAATGTTTGAATGAATGTCTGAAAAGGGGACTTGTGTCTAAAGAAAACTCCTCAAGGAATGAATCAGAAGCAAAGAATTCGGAGCTGGGGTAGGGGAAGGAAGACAGTTGTGTTTGCTTGCCTGGAGGGAAGGGGCATGTTTGGGACTGGACAAGGTGGCTTCAAAGCCCAGCTCCAGCTCTTACAAGTCTGGTGACGTTGCCCACAAACCAACTGTCATACTCCCGTGAAACAGGGAGAAAGACATGTACCTTGATGAGCTCTCAGGAAGAGTAAATAAAATGAGATCCTGGCCTAGCGCAGTCGGCTCTGTCTGCAGACAAGTTCCTTCTTCCACTTGCCATAAAAGGAAGAGCTTTTGACCCAGCTCTAGAATCCTCTGTGGAGCCTGGAGCCTGGGAATGCCCTGCGGTTATGAGGCTGTTGCCTACCACGAGGTCATAATTGCTGGGTCAGATTTAATTGTGCTCTAAAGAGCAGATGGCAGTTCCCGTTGTGGCTCAGTGGTTAACAAATCCGACTAGGAACCATGAAGTTGCTGGTTCGATCCCTGGCCTTGCTCAGTGGGTGAAGGATCGGGTGTTGCCGTGAGCTGTGGTGTAGGTTGCAGACACAGCTCGGATCCCGCATTGCTGTGGCTGTAGCGAAGGCCAGCAGCTACAGCTCCTGTTAGACCCCTAGCCTGGGAACCTTCCATATGCCACGCGTGCAGCCCTAGATAAGGCAAAAAGACAAAAAAATAAAATAAATAAAGAGCAGATGGCCATGCCGGGCAGCTCTGACACATGGCTCTATTTCCCTTCCTGGCAGTGTCACCCCATAAAGACACAGGGGTCTTTGTTCTGAGACTCACACAACAGTCAGGCTGTGGCTGTGGCCGTGTGGATATCTTTCAGGCAATTCTTACCTGCCATGGAGGCTTTTCTGGACACTGCTCCCTCTTGGTCTGTGATGGGAGACTTGAGACCAGGTCTTAGTAGGGACAGGGTGGACGTAGGAATGGTCAGGGAGGAGGAGAGAAGGCCCCTGGAGGGGAGAGTTTTGTCCAGCTCCCTGGTGGGCTGCAGAATTTGCAGGCCCACGTGGAGATGGACATGGAGGTTCAGGGCACCAGCTCAGAGTCAGCTGCCTGGTTTGTCCCAGCAGCCACCACATGCAAATGGCTTTACCTCCCTGAGCCTCAGCTTCCTCATCTCTAAAATGGGAATGATAGTATCTATAGGATGAAGGGATACAACTGGAAAGAAACTTTAAAAACAACCCGAGGTTGGCCCCACAGCTCTTTCCTTCCTTGCACACTTGGCTTGTGGCTGTACGCAGAGCATACATTTTGCTTTTCCTGACCATCTATTACATCACAAGTCCCCACGTTTCTATATGCTTCTCGCAGTTTACATTTTTTTTCTTTTTGGCCAAGCCCAAGGCATGAAGAAGCTCCCAGGCTAGGGATTGAACCTGAGTCACAGATGTGACAACACTGCATCCTTAACCTGCTGCACCACATGGGAACTCCTCGTGGTTTACATTTTTAATAGTGGTTAACTGTACGTTACAGTTGTGTCTCAGGAGTAACTATGGCACGTGTGCTCATATATACACACCCCACACACATGTACACATAAATATACATACACACATGCAATTTTTCCACCTGTGAGGTGTTCAGCCCACTCCTGGATCTCCACCATGGTAATGACACTAGAATAAACCATCTTCATACAGATTGTTTGTTTTTGCCACGTTTGAATTCTCTCCTGAGGATGAATTCCAAACTGGGAGACGCCTGGATCTTGCTCTGTCGTTCTGCCATTTGGTGGGTGGTGGTGGTATTAAGGACCATATTTCCAGTGGGGCTGTTCAACAAAGAGACAGATCACCTTGGTGGCAGTGAGCCTCCAGGACAACTAGGGCGGCCATTCTTTGATCTGACAACTATCTGTCGGGCTTCACAGTGTACCAGGCCTAGGTTAGGTGCTGAGGACACAGGCGACACGGCCCCCAGCTTCCTGGAGCTCAGAGTCCGGAGAGGAGACAGAAATAAAGGACAGCAGCCTCGCGGCCTGTGCTGTGCTCTGCAGGGGTTGCTCAGGGCCGTTTGCTCCCCTGCTCACTGTGAAGACCCTGCTCCAGGCAGCCACAGCTCTGCACGTCGGAATGAATTGTGCCTGGGCGACAGTTCATTGTGGTATCACATGCTTCACAGACCTCAGCTCCATGACCTGTAGCTATTTTTTCATGCCTCACATGTGAAGTGATTTGTCTTGGGGGGGCTCGCAGTCCCCCCCATTCAATCCTGACCCTAGACTAGAGATTTCTCGAGGCTTCCCTCCTTTTAATATGTGCCTGCAGAAGGCTTGGATACTGAGACTGGGCGTGTAAGAGAGCAGCTTCTAGAGATACTTAAGTTTCTGAGAGTCCCTGGGAGGCTTCTCCGGGCAGTTTCCAAGGAACGCGCGCAGCTCTCACCCTGCAGGGGCCACACAGGGAACTGCCGGCCTTTGAGGTTGTCTGAGTGAAGCCTGCAGACCTGACTGCCCTTGGGTTGCTGCGTGACCTTTCACCAGTCACTTCACCTCTCTGCTTCCACTTCAGGCCAAGGGGGATGATAATTCACTGGGTTCCAGCCCAAGGTTAGGTTAATTTGCTCCCTCGCTCCATGGTCTATTCTGGTTCTGAACACTAGATCAGGCAAACTCGATCATAAGAGTTGTAAAATTATGGGGGTATCAGGGAAGGCCCAAGAACAGACATTCACCATCATTAGAATGCAACCTGGATGAACACAGGCTTACCATTCCTTCCCACACCCTGGCTAGGAAGAGATATCTTACATTAATTGGGAGCTACTGCCCACCTATTGGGAGACAAACTGGAGACTGCCATCCCCTAGACAGTAGGCATAAGAAGATGACATTAATCGCTAAGGACAAGGCTCCCTGGAGAGAGCAAGTCAGCCTCCTTGGAGTAAATCCCAAGGTCCAGGTCAGGGATGGGTGGGGACAGCTGCAGGAGCCAGTCCTGTGGTAGTCCATCTAAAACCTGGACATACGTGGTCAGTGTGGACAGCACCCTCTCCATCCGAAGGCCTTGTTGAGCACTGCCCCTGTCATACAGGGCCTAACCGACCAGGGACTTATCAGACCAGACCCATCAGCCCATAATACCCTCATTCTCCCCATAAAGAAACCCAGTGGGGAATCCCAGACGGTACAGGACCACAGGGCAATCAGTAAAGCCATCAGGGATATACATCCGGTGGTCCCTGGTACCTACACCCTGCGGGCCATTCCATCATGCGGGCCATTCCACCATCCACCAGGATCTTGTATTCTCTACTCGACTTACAAAGATGTTGCCTTCTGCATTCCACTAGTCTCAGAGTCACGAGAAATGTTTGCTTTTCAGTGGCAGGACCCAATCACACAACAAAAACAACAATACTGCGGGACAGTCCTGCCCCAAGCGTTCAAAATTCCCCTGCCATCTTTGGGGAAACTTTAGTTATTAAGACTTAAACTGTCTACATCTGGAGGTGGGAAACTTCCTCCAATATATAGATGACATTCTGATCACCAGCCCTACTGAGGAGGCCTCCGACAAAACGCCGTAACCACCCCGAACCACCTGGCCGATAAAGGATTTAAGGTGTCGAAGAAAGAGGCTCAATTATCACAAACTAGGGTGACCTACCTGGGCATCATTCTTCTAGAAGGTTGAAGCCCACCCCAGGAAAGGAAAGCAGTAATCTGCAGCCTCACTCCTCCTAGAACTGGAAGACAGCTTAGGGGTTGCCTAGGGATCACCAGGTTTTGTCGCATATGGATCCCTAACTATGGTCTAACAGCTGGGCTGGACCTCTTCAGGAAACACTGACAGGATGTTGATCCTTTGGAATGAAATTCAGAATGTGAAGGGGTCTATCAAGACTGAAAAAGCAATTGTTTTGCCCCTCAGCCCCTCACCTGCCCTCCCCCATTCACCTAAGCCCTTTCACCTTTACATTTAGAGAGAGGACCCAGAGCCGTTGGGGTACTCATTCAAAAACAGGGACCCCCTTACCCAGGTGGTTGCTTATTTCTCTAAACAACTGGACCTAGCAGTGGGAGCTGCTACAACCCGGCTAAAGGAGGTAGGAAAGTGAATGTTTCAGTCAGTGCCTGGATCCCACAGGAGGTTCAGGTGTAATAAGTTTCAAGGGAACAGAAAGGAACCATAGAATGGTTACACCCCAGAAGGTTGATTTCAGCCCAGGCTGTGCTTTTAATTTATTTTTTTCTTTTTTGGCTGCCCTGCCACATCTGGAGTTCCTGGGCCAGGGATCAGATCTGAGCCATAGTTGCAACGTAAGCCGCAGCTGCAGCAACGCCTGATCCTTAACCCACTGTGCCAGGCTAGGGATCGAACCTGCATCCTAGTGCTCCCAAGATGCCGCCGATCCTGCTGCACCACAGCGGGAGCTCCATAACCCAGGCTGTGCTTTTAGACAACCCAGTGGCCACCACAGAAACCTGTCATGTGGGAATTCCTGCTCCCCCCCCCCCCGACAGCCCACAGAAACCGCCCGAAGCATGACTGTGCGGAAACCAGAAACACCACCCTACCTGGGAAGGGAGCACCCATCCAAACCCCAACGAGTAACGGTTCCAGGACATAGCGGTTTTAGGAGGGACAGAAAGAGGCTGGCGGAACGCACAGTGACCTCCGAGACTCCAGTCACAGAGACACACTTCCTTCCCACAGGGACTTCTGCCCAAAAGGCAGAGATGAAGGGACAGGAAAGGTCTTTTTTAACAGATAAATATTTTAATGTATTGTCACCTTCATTTTCATCAGAATACAATCACAGCAGTTGAACCTCTACCATAGTTTGGCTCTTCCTTCTATTTACAAACAGCTATCCACCTCTCACAACGTCTGAAATGTTTGCACAGGATCCAGGAGACATCTGCCGCCTACGGACCCAAGCGCCCAGTCTGTGACACGTTAG
Source organism: Catagonus wagneri (assembly GCA_004024745.2). Classification (NCBI taxonomy): domain Eukaryota; kingdom Metazoa; phylum Chordata; class Mammalia; order Artiodactyla; family Tayassuidae; genus Catagonus; species Catagonus wagneri. The sequence goes on from PVHT021183555.1 coordinate 6,629,193, forward strand.
CCACTTCTGCTCCCGGCTTAGTGGTCGCTCAGGGATGAGGAGCAGTCACGGCCGAGGCCTGGCGGCAACGGAACACGTCTAAAGGAGGCAGGAGAAGGTCGGGCTCCTCCACCGCCCCCCCCTCCAGACTGTGCCCTCAGGGCCCCCAGGGATTGAGGAGCAGGACCAAAGCCGGAGGAGGGGTTTGTCACGGACAAAGCCCACTAACAACTCCTGGGAAATAAAAATAGAATCTGCATGATAAAACGGCATCTAACCTTTTTTCGTCCTTTCCCTCTGTGCTTAGTCTAGTCTCACTGGCTCCAGCATGCAGAGGCCTCCAGGCACCTCAGACCTGAGTTCCCGGTGCGAAATGGTTGTGCAGACACCTCCACTCAGGGGGCCATGTGCAGAAGCGCCCAGCGTCACTCAGCTCGGCATGGCGGCAGCGGCCCCCTCCGCGAGGAGACACTGCACACGACACTTAACTCAAGATGGCGGCCGCCGGCGGTGCGCAGAGGCTGGGGGCGGGGCACTACAATCTGGAGCTGCAAGCGCAGAGCTCTGCTCCACCCACAAGAACTCCGCCCCCTCCCCTCTGAGGCTATAAAGAAGCCCCGCCCATGGCCTGTTGTGTGTGGGAGTGTGGGTCCTAGGTTCTAGAGTTCAGCTCGCGCTTCTCCATTCTTTTGTCTCAAAGATGAAAACTTCCCTTTGCTTCTGAACCAAGCTTGGTCTTGTTCTATTGGCTGGAAAGACACTGGGCAGAAGAACCCTGGTTGGGGACCGATCTGGGAGGGTGGGTTACAAAAGCACAAGTGAGATCTCAATGACTGTTTAAACCCTCGGGATAAATTCAAAATCCCTTAGCCTGTGGTTGAAGCCCTCCAGACCTGGCTCTGTCAGAGCACCGTCCTTTCCTACTCTGGCTCTCCAGGACATTAGATTCAGCTCTACGCTCACCAGCCTCCACAACTTTGTGCCCTTCCTCTTGCCAGTCCCTCAGCTCAAATGTTGAACTTGCCTGTCCATGCTCAATTCCAAGGACATTCTCAGCAGAGCTTGACTGAATTTTGCACATTGGAATATTTTGCTGGTAGGATCATTGGGAATATGTTTTACAAACTCAGGTCCCAGCTACTGAGTAGGGGTCCCTGAGGGTCTTCTGCTCCCCTGTTGTTTGACTCCCCCTCTGAGGCTCAGTTACCTGGTCTGTAAAATGGGCATAATCTCCCTGAAAATATAGCTAGGGTGGGGGTGGGGGGATGAAGTGTGACAATATTTATATAAAGCCCTAGCATGTCAAGGGACACTTAGCACAGGCTCTAGAATGGTTATCATGGTCATCATCATTACTTTTTATGGGGCGGCCAACTGCCCCATCAACCCCAGACTGAGGGGTTTCCTTGATGGTGAGGCTTGTTGTTTTAAAACTGGGAGGTTTCAGGCAAATCAGAATGAGTTGGGTGCCCAATATCTCTTGCTTCCTTCTCCCTGGATCAAAGATCTTGCCTGCCTGCCTTGGCCCCACTGGCCAGTAGAAATCACTAAATCTGGGGCCCCAACTGAAGAAGGGCTGGAAACTCAGTGAACTAAAGCACACGTTTTGCAAAAATTAAGAATTGGTGTTTTCCTTCCTGGAGTGCTATGGTTGGCATATTGCTCTTTTTCCCACTGAAGAGGGTCACATTATGAGAAAGCCACGTTGGTCAAACTCTGGCTTGTGTTTTCTGAGTTCCTGATGCTCCAAACTATACATCTAAATATTCCCTCCATTAGAGTCTTGGGAATTTTTTTTTTTTGTCTTTCTTTCTAGGGCCACACTCATGGCATATGGAGTTTTCCAGGCCAGGGGTCTAATCAGAGTTGTAGCTGCCAGCCTACACCACAGCCACAGCAACATGGGATCCGAGCCACATCTGCAACCTACACCACAGCTCACAGCAACACCAGATCCTCAACCCACTGAGCGAGGCCAGGGATTGAACCCACAACCTCATGGTTCTTAGTCGGATTCATTAACCACTAAGCCACGACAGGAACTCTGAATTTTTTTTTTTTTAATGCATTGAGTTCCTGGACTTATTTTGAGCCAAACGTCTCCTCACCCAAACTCCTCTGCCTCCTTTTAAAACACAAGGCCACGTCCAACCTCGCAGGCCCAAACCGCGCTTACATAACTCCTAGTGACAGTAAGTGTTTGTGAGGCCAGCGGAGCAGGGCTGGGGCCGCCTGCTCTGGAGCACAGGGGACATTTTGTCCTGCAAGATGATGCTGTTTGGGGCGTGTGCGTGCGCGTGTGTGTTTTTCCCCTCTGAAATTCAAAAACAGCTCCTTTTGCTCAAGCTGTCAAAAGAAGAAGAAGAAGGAGAAGAAAAAAGTCTGCAGTAATTTCAGTGTTGGGCCCGGATCAAGAATTGCAAATGCTAAGAGAATATTTTCCAAAGTTGGGAATCAGAGCAGGAGTCTCCAAGTTACAGGAAATCAGAGACTGACTTTGTGTGATTTCCAGGGGCCCTGTCTCTTGGCTGGTTCCTCAACGGTGATGTCCTTTTTTTTTTTTTTCTCTCTCTCTGGCCATTATACACACCATGATCTGGTGCTTACAGTATGTCCGAACTTCTATTCCTTATCTCATTTTTTCCTCACAGATAGGTGCTCTTCTTATCCCATCTTGCCTAGGAAAAAAAGTCAGGCTCAGAGAAGTTGAAGGGACTTGTCCAAGGTCAGAGTATGGATTACTGGAGAGCAGTGATGTGAATCCAGGTCTATCTGTCTCCGAAGACCAGACTTTCACCATTGCCTGATCCTTGTGCAAATAGATGCATTCTCGTCATTCATGGGCTTTCTTGCTGAATATCCAGCCAAGACAGCTTTCAGGCTTCCAACGAGTCCTCCCAAGGAGGCACGTGGTGTTTCCATAGGAGGAAGTCATGTTCAGAGGGTGGCACATACATGGACAGTTTGGGCCTGTGATGAATGATACTTCTTTGATGGAGAAATCTGAGGCCCGTAATCAACCCCAAAGGGTCGCTTAACTCAGAATCTACCTCCATGAAACAGGTCAAAGAGGGAAAGGAACTGCCATTCAGTGGAACACCTACTATATGCCTGATGGACCTTCTGTGGTTTAATTCTTGCAAGAACTTCCAAAGCCAGGTGCCGCTGTATAAACCCACTTTAGCACTGGTGACAGGGGGCTCAGAGAAGGGAAGGGATTACTCAAGATCACACAGCAAGGAAGCAGTGGAGCTAGGATGGAGCCCAAGTTCCCTATTCAACAGATGTGTCCTGAGTGTTCACTCTACGTTAGATGGGGTCCCTAGTGAGATGCAGGTGAGTGAGACATACTCCCTGTCCTTAAGGAATCCAGTTGAGGCCATGGACTGGTGACTTTACAAGATGAATGCACTGAGATGGGGTTGGAACAGAGGGCCAGGAGACCCCAAAGGAGAAGTCAAGTCAAGAAGTCAGGGAAGGCTTCTTGGAGGCAATGATTGTCTACACCAAGACCTGCCCGTCTGGGAGATAGGAAGATCCATGATGATAGAGGCTGTATTTATCCTAGTCACTGCTGTATCCCCAAACGTGGTGCCTGGGATATCGTAGGTGCCCAAAATGTGTGCATTGAGTCACAGGATAAATAGGAGTTAGTTAAGGTAAGAGGAGGTGGTTGTGGCAGGCAGAATAACAGCCTCCCATCATGTCCAGGTCCTAGTCCCTACAACCTGTGACTATGCCTCCTTGCATGGTAAAAGTGTCTTTGCAGATGGGATTAAGATTTGAGATTTGTAGATTGAGGGGATTATCTTGGATTATCTAAGGGAAGGGCAGTGTAATCATAGGAACCCTTCAAAGCAGGGGACCTTTCCTGACTGTTCAGAGGGAGTTGCGACTATGGGAGAATGCTCAGAGAGATGAGATGCTGCTGGCATTGAAGACAGAAGAAGGCCATGAGCCAAGGAATGCAGCAACCTCTAGAAACTCAGAGAGGTGGGAAAACAGAATCTTTCCTAGGACTTACAGAAAGAAACACCTTAATTTTAGTTCAGGGAGACTTTAATCTTTAGCACTGCAAAAACTTTTAACTTCCAGAAATGAAATACTACATTTGTGTTGGTTTAAGCCATGATGTCTGTAGTAATTCCTTACAGCAGAAACAGGGAACTAACACCGTGGAAGAGAGTTCCAGGCAGAGGGAATGGCATATGCAAAGGCCCGGAGGTCGGAAAGAACATGCAGAGCAGGCAGGGGGCCTGAGGCTGGTGTGCCTGCTGCTACTCCTTGCCTTACTTGCTAAGACAGATCGCCAGCGAGGTGGGTGGGCACTTACCAGCACAGGCAGGCATCTGAAGGCTCACTTCTGTCCTCTGTGTGTACACGCATAGGGTGTACTCTGGAAAGCCAGCCACAGTGAATGCCCCTCATCCCTGGCCTGCCTTTGTGAGAACAATGTGGAGTATGGCCCTTTGGGAAAAGGAAGGAAGCTTGACCACTGTGAGCATGGAACCCAAAGGTACTGTTCCTCTTTGTGCTCCTTGTCATAATATGATTTCTTTAAACAACATGGTCTCCTGCAGGAGCTGGCCCTGAGCCCTGTGAGGTCTGTAGGGCTGATGCACAGAGAAGAACAAAGATGCTCAAAGAGGTGCGCTGACCTGCCCGAGTATGCCCAGCAGGTTAGGCGGAGCTTAGCTGGGGCTTTTGTCTTCTACTGCTCTTTTCCTTTTCTCTCACATCACCTCTTGCCTAAAAGGGGACTGACATATAGGGGTGTGTGTGTGTTTGTGTGTGTGTGCGTGTGTGTGTTTGTGTGTGTGTAAAAATATCACTTTAACCATTTTAAAGTTATTGATTCAGTGGCATCAAGTACATTTACAGTGTTGTGCAACCACCACCACTAACTAGTTCCAGAACATTTTCACATCAAAAGGAAACCCTATTCCCATTAACTCCTCGTCCCCTTCCTCTAGCTCCTGGTAACAACTAATCTTTCAGTTTCTATAGTTTGCATGTTCTGGACATTTCATATAAATGGAATCATCCAATATGTAGTTTTTCATGACTCTCTTCCTTTACTTGGCATAATAATTTCAAGTTCATCCTTATTATAGTCCGTATTAGTTCTCCATTCCTTTTCACAGCTGAATAATATTCCATCACATATGTTCACCACATTTTGTTTATCCGTTCATCCGTGGATGAGCATTGGGTTGTTTCCACTTCTTGGCTGGTATAAACATTCATATACAAGCTTTTGTTCATACCCTTGTCTTCAATTCTTCTGGGTATTCCTAGGAGTGGAATTTCTGGGTCACATGGGTGGCTCTATGTTGATTTATTGAGAAACCTACAGGTTTAAATTGTGCCAGCACATTATTTGGTGCACCATTGAAGGTCAATCAATCTTTGAAGATGTCTATTATTAAATTCCAGGCTGCCAAGCACTGCTGGTTTGGGCTGGGCCTGCATCAGCTACTTAGGTGGACATGCCCTTTGTCTTCCGGGACCATCAGCGAAGCATGTGAATGTGATATGTCCCCTGAGGAAGCACTGAGATATGTAATAGTGGGCTGTAGAGTAGGAGGTGACATCCAGGTGAGCTGCTCCAGGTGAGGGAGAGGCGTCGGCTGGGGAAGAGGAACAGCAGGAGAATTCCAGGCAGAGGGGACAGTGTTGCAAGGACATGTAAGCTGGAGAGAGATTTCCATGTCACCCAAACTCACGCTCTTCTATAAGTTGGGAGAGACTGAGGCCCCAAGAAGGGAAGGGACTTGTCCAAAGCTTATCATGGCTAAAGTCTAAATTATGGCTGGTGTCTACACCAGCTACTGATGGCGGCCTGAGAGGATCCCAGCCAGTTTTAAGAGAACGGGAGGGGTCTCATTGTGTTGTCCCTTGAGTCCTCCTGCCAAGTGTGTGTGTGTGTGTGTGTGTATGTGTGTGTGTGTGTGTGTGTGTGCGCGCGTGCGTATGTATACATATGTATGTACACGTGCCTCTGTGTGTGAAGTGCTTGGTGGACATTCTTCCACTGCAGGCCTGTCCCCTGGTCCTGCTCCTACGAATGATCTTCTATTAAGCTCCCATCACACCCACCCCAACTCAGTTCTTTCTGGACCCCAACTAACACAGGCACAGAGTAAGTTCTCAGTCCATAAACTTGGAGAATCTTTTCAGATGCTTTTGATGCACAGGGCCCTGATCCAATAAGAAAAGTCAGAAGCAAGGGTCATACTGGGCATAGGGTCTCAACTCCTGATTTGATTTTGCACCAAAGAGATCAATTGGTGGAAACGTATTCAGCAACGAGTGGGGAGTTGATGACAACTTTTTTGTTGTTGTTGTTGCACCCAAGGCATATGGAAGTTTCAGGGCAGGGACTGAATAACAACCTGCAATAACAACCTGCTGAGCCACCAGGAAACTCCATTTTTTTAATGCAACTTTTAAGGGGAACACCTTCTTTTTCAGAGGTGGGCGCTCTGAGTGGGCGCTGCTGAGGTGCAGATAGAACAGCGGTTGGGGTCTGCCACAGCCTCTGCCTAGTACTGTGAGAGGCCAAGTTACTTCACCCCTGAATTTTGGCTCCCTGTTCCCTAAAGGGAACCAAAGTGTGGTTTTGAGAATTAAGGTAAAATAAAAGAGCTGCTTGCATTCATTTGGTGTCAAGCTTTTTAAACAGGTCATCTTGCTGGGTTCTCATAGTAGTTGGTGAAGGTAAGGGAAACTGAGGCCAGAGAGAGTAAATTTGTTTTTTTAAATCGTGATAAAATTCACACAAGGTAAAACTCACTGTTTTAACCGTTTTGAAGTGTTGTAATTCAGTGGCATTTAGTCCACTCACAATGTTGTACAACTACCACCTCTATTTAACTTCAAAATATCTTTATCCCTCCAAAAGGGAACCCCATATCCACAGTAGTCACTCTCCTTTCCCCTCTCCTCCAAGCACCAGGTCATCATTGATCTGCTTTCTGTTTCTATGGATGTGCCTGTCCTGGATGGTTCGTACTAATGGAATCATATAATTTGTGACCTTTCGTGTCTTGGTTCTCTCGTAGCATAATGTTTTCAAGGTTCATCCATAGTGTAGCTTGTATCAATATTTCATTCTTTTTATGGCTGAATAGTATTCCATTAAATGAATGGACCACATTTCGTGTATCCATTCTTCTGCTGATGGGCACTAGGCTGTTTCTACCTTTTGGCTATTATGAATAAAGCTGCTATGAACATTCATGTCCAAGCTTTGTTGGAACACCTGTTTTCAGTTCTCTGGGGTGTCTACCTCAGAGTGGAATTGCTGGGTCATAAGGTGATTCTAAGTTTAACTATAGAGGAACAGAATTCACTTTTAACTTCCCCTCGGTCACATAGCTTGTGAAAATCTAGGCAGAGCTGGTGATTCTGATTCAAGTCCAAGCACTTTGCCCAGGCGCTCTCCTGATGCTGAGGGATATGGATGCATCAGCCACTACACAGCCCTGAAGAACTGTCACTGTCATTTATTAAAAACTCAAGGGTAGGTGTGGTTTGGAACCAGTGGAGTTGTCCCAGAGGAGGTGATACCTGTTGGCAGAAGTTTGGGGGAAGTGCACCCATGTGAATTTGAAGAAATAGGGTGTGTAAGGGGTCAAACGGTCATCAGATGTCCTCCTGGGTGACCGGTGGGGCAAAGCTCAGAGGTGGGGCTCTCCTCTGCGTCTGTGACCATCGACAGCATGAAGAGGGGACACGGGAAGCAGTTTGGAAAATCCAACAGACCCAGTTCAAACCTGGCTCTGTTACTTGGGCTGAGACTTCTCTAGACCTCAGTTTTCCCATCCATAGAATGGCACTATTGCTCTACAGAAGTGTCAAGGTTTGAAAGCAGCCAGCACAAGCGGGTTGACACCTGTCCAGGGCTCTGTAAATCACAGCTGGCATTGTTGTTATGAGGGCTGTTAGGATTATTTTGCCATTGAGACTTCCCAGCCCAGGTCCAAAGGCCAAGTCTGCCCTGAACTAATCTTGTTCCTGATAAGAAAGCACGAGGCAGATTCCATTTAAACAATCACCCCCCCTCCCAAATTTGAAACATGTTTCTTAAACAATTTCTGAACCGTTTTGCAGCATGAGCTCCTCTGCACTGTTAATATCTTTAGGGATTTAAAAAATATATTTGCAACAAAGAGGCCTTTGTGTGCTGGGCTGGGCAGGCTGGCGGGGATATTATTCGAAATCTGATCGGCAGACGCTGGCCACAAACCTGCTGCATTGTGCCCCAGCCGCCACAGCAGTGACGGCAGCCGGATTAAATTGGGCCTTTTGTCGGGGCAAGAAGGGCAACCAGCCACGTGACACAGCAGGGCTTTAACCCTGCAGGGGCTGACAACCCCCTCCCCTGGTGTGTCCTGGTCCTGGTGTTCCATCAGCAGCCTGGGGAAAGGGTGCTAGCTTTGTCCCTGCTCTCCAGATGAGGAGGAGGTGAGGGACTGGGTCAGGGACACCCAACATGTGAATGGCACAGCTGGAATTTGAATTCAGTTCTGAATTCAAAGTCCTGAGCTCCTCTGTGGGCCCAGGCATTGGGTTTCAGGTCTAATCATTTAGCAGTTGCATGTTCAATACCTAAGGCGCATAGCCCCGGTTCCAGGCACTGGGGATCCAGTAATGAGTAAGACAGAGACAGTGGCTTTTTCATTCATTCACTCAGTTTATTCAACTAATATTTAAATTGAGTTCCCTCTATGTGCCAGGAGCTAGAGAACCAAAAGAGGAACTGTCCAACAGGTAATCCGCTTTATAATTCACACACCTCTTCTCATGCTGCTCAAAGGAGCAGGTATGCTATTGCCTGTTGCTTATTCCTGTTGCTTCTCCAGAGCCCAGAACCATGCCTGGCACATAACAGTTTGCTTCAAAATGAAGCAATTTTACGTACGTGCTTTTTGGCAGCAGTAACCCAAGTGGCCATCAGTGGAGGAATAGTTATACAAAAGTGGTCTATCCAGGCAATGGAATATTACTCAGCCATAAAAAGGAATGGAGTACTGACCCAGGCTACAACATGGATGAACTTCAAAAATGCTATACTAAGGGCACAAAGGTTATTATATTGAATGATTCCATTTGTAAAAATTGTCCAGAATAGGCAAATCCAGAGAGACAGAATGTAGATTGGTGGTTTCCAGAGGCTGCAGGTAGGGGTAGGGTAGAAGGAGTAAGGAGTATTATGGGTTATAGGGCTTTCTTTTGAGATGATGGAAATGTTTGGAAATAGATAAATGTGGTGGTGCAAAGCACTGAATATACTAATTGCTACTGAATTGTTTTCTTTAAAATGGTTAATTTCATGTTATGGGAATTTCACCTCCATTAAAAAAAAAAGTGACTGTCACTGTGACTCAGGAAGGATAGGATTTCTTCAGCTCCATTTTACAGATGAGAAAGTAGAGCCTCCCAGAGGATGCTGGGCTTGCTGGGAGTACAGAGGCTAGCCTGTGGTTTTTCTGGCCGTCCAGGCCTGTCTGCCCCATGCCCCCTGCGGTGGCCTTGGAGAGAGGTCTGCTTCCTCCCCCAACCCTCGGGCCCACGTCAAGCCCTCTACGTGGTTCCCACAATGATCCAAGGTCACGATGAGTGTGGGGTTCTCTGGGAAACTTGTCTCAGCAAGAGGACCTCAGAGAGGTTTAGGGGTTGGGGGCCTGTCAAAAGAAGTTGAGGGCTCTGTTGTTACTGAAACATTTCCATGGGGCAGTGTGAACTAGGCTCATCAGCTGTGTTCAGACATGCCTCCAGCCGCCAGGAGACACCCCAACGCCTGTGCCTGGGGGATTTATGTTCCCCTGGCTGTCCGAAGTGCAGTGGAGAAACATCTGTAGCGAGATGTGCAGAGGATCCCAGCCCTTTCTCACCGTCCAAACCCCGGCTTCTCCATGTGAGTGCAGAATGCTTTGGTCACTTCCAGGTTAAAATTAGATTCTGCAGAACTTCAAGTGCTTCTGGGGTGTTTGTCTTTGGTTGGAGGGGCTGGGCTGACATTTCTCTTCCTGTGGATTGTGGGAAAGGGGTTCTGATTTTCTGGGTCTAAAGCATTTCGCAATCAGGGGTAAGATTCTAGCCCAGGTGGAAAGTGGTTTCTGAGTTACTGATGCTCCAAGAAGCCCCCTGACTCCAAACTGTACCTTCTTCACTGTGCCGTGTCTTGGCCAGAGGATGTGAAAAATCCCGAAAAATGAGTGGGGTCTCAGCTGGCTCTTTTAAGCCAAGCCACAAGTTATGGAAATATTATTGTCACCACCCAAACCCAGCCCTCATCCTCTCTAAGCCAAGCTATTATTGCACACAGACTTTTCAAAAGTCTTAAATATTTGTCTGTAGCTTTAAAGCTCTAAGAGTTACAATATTTTTTGTCTTGGGTTATTATTATAATTGTTTTAGTAACTATTGGCATACAATTGATGAGAATACACAAATGGATTATACATATTAGAATAAATATTATAAGACACCATGCTGAATCTGGACAAAATTGCATGAAATTCTTATCTATGAGTTTTATCCAATGGATCTTGGTGTGGAGGAGGAAAAGCTGTTGTTGGTGGAAAATATTCTCATTGATATAAAAGAACCGGAGTGGACTGATTTGAACTGTGTACCCCCCAAAAATCCTGAGAGCCTGTGAATGTGACCTTATTTGGAAATAGGGTCTTTGCAGATGTCATCAAGTTAAAATGTGGTCATACTGGAAGAGGCTGAGCCCTACGTCCAGTATGACAGGTGTCCTTATAAGGAAAGGGACATTTGAAAACAGAGACACACAAGGAGAGCGCCATGTGAAACTGGAGGCAGAGATCGAAGGGATGTGTCTACAAGCCCAGGAAGTCGAGGACTGTTGGGAGCTTCCAGAAGCTGGAAGAGGCAAGGAAGGATTCTCTCCTGGAGCCTTTGGAGAGGGTGTGGCCCTGCCCAAACCTTGACTTTGGACTTCTCTCCTCCAGAGCTGAGAGCGAATAACATTCCCTTGTTGGAAGCCATCCAGTTTTCAGTACTTTGTGATGGCAACTCTAAGTCCCTACCCATCTTGCTTCAGCTGCTTAAAGATGATTTTTCTCCAGCTGGTGACATGACATAAGGGAGGGCATTGAGGTGGGTGGGAAAGAATGGCTTAAGTTAAGAAAAGGAAAGGAAGGAGGGAGGGGAAAAAGGAAGAAAGGAAGGAAGGGAGGGAAGGAAGGAAGGAGGGAAAGAATGGTTTATGTGATATCACAAATCTGACCTCGAGAGGGTCAGCTCTGGGAGGATTGGGGCCTTGTCAATTTTATTCATTATTGTCTCTTCAGAACCTAGAACTAACTGAGCTGGGCAAAGAGGGGCCCCCAGAAGACACTAAGTGCATATTGACCTGTTGAATGAATGAATGAATGAATGAATGAATATTGCTCTCCTTAATCCTCATAGGCTGCTTTTGATCAACAAGTCCTGCATCATCTCCGGTCCCTCTGTTCTTGCTCCTTTCTTGTAATTTGCTGCTTCCTGCCTCAGGACTTTTGCATGTGCCATTTCCTCTGCCTGGAGCTCTGTTCCCCTTTTTCTCTGTCTCTGTCTAACCCAGTTAACTCCTATGCGTTCACCCTGCATCCCAGGCTTCATCAGGGTCTTTGTTGTGGGTTCTAATTGTCTAGCTCCCCTCCAGAGCCTTCAGGGCTCTGATCTCTCTGTAGCCCTCTGCTGTTCTTCTCATGGTTACATTAATACCTGTCTCCCTATGGACTGTGGGCCCTTGAAGGCTGGGGGACCATGTTTGTTTTAACTCACCATATTCCTTGTGCCTGACGTTTAGAGATGCTCAATTAAAGTCTGTTGAAGTGAATTGCCTTTTATAGGAGTCCTCACCTTGCCCCTTCCTTCTCTTGGCCTCATTTTCTCCAACTGCAGGGACTTACTAGTTTGCATGGTGTCCGGCTCAGGGGGTGTCTCCATGTGGAGTTAGGACTTTTGTCCCACTCTCTCAAGGGGAAGACGTCGTCGTAGTCATGGAAGGGATCTTTCCTCCTCTTTCATTTAGCCAGCAGGTGCCTTGAATGCAATTTCTAAGCTCCCTGGGGTTAGGTGGGGCTTGTGCCTTCCTGTCCCCCACCCCAGGAATGCTGAGTTCCCTCCACCCCTCCATGCTACCTCCATCCCTCCACTTGCCTCTCCTCTGCCTCTTCCTGCCTCCCTGCCAGCCAGTGCATCTAGGACACATACATGGAAACTAGAATGAGGACCAGTTTTCCCATCCAGCTTTCCAAACAGGAAACAGGGAGCTATCCGGAGATCCTCCCTGTTGGCTTGCTGTTCCACTGCCTGGAATGCCCTTCCCTGCTTTTTCTGTGGCACTCTGCTTGGGTGTCACCTCCTCCAGGGGGCCTGCCCTGACTCCCTTTCCCCTCCGGGGTCTCCTCTGTGCTCCTGCAAGCCCAGAGCTTTCACCACAGAGGCGTTCAGTGGCTGTCCCTGTGTTATCTCCCCAGCCAGAGCCAGGCTGGTCTGGCACACAGTAGGGCTCATAAAGCTTTTGTGGAATGAAGAAGAACTTGACTTTCAGTCCTGGGGCTGTGGCCACATGACCCTCATAGCGTGATAGGAGGCAGCAAAGAGACTAAGCTCAGAGTCAGAAAAATCTTCCTAGCTTCAGTCTTTTTGTCTGTACAACAGATGCTGGGAGGATTTGCTGAGATAAAGATCTGTAACAATAAAGATCCGAAACTAGCTTGTCTTGCTCACCTTTTAATCTCCAGGGCTGCATAGTATGTGCTCAAACATTTGTTGAATGAATGAGTCAACATTTATAAAACTCTTAGTCCGGCATATAGTAAGTGCTCAATAAACTGTAGTTCATTATTATTATTATTAATGGGAAATGTAGGCCCAGAGAAGTGAAGTGACTGCCCTGAGCTAGCACAGCATATCAGTGGCAGAGCGGGACCTTGACATCAGAGTGAAGTCAAAGTTGGGACTGCTGGACTCAATTACACATTGATCAGTTCTAAAAAGATGTTGAGTACCTACTATGCGCCAGACACTGAGCTCGATATCTAGAGGGCACAGAGAGGAATGAAACACAGCCCTTGGCCCTGATGAGCTGGTGGTCCAGTTCTGGTGATCAACAGACAAACGTGAGGTTAGACCTCAAGGGGAAGCATCCCCGGTGCCGAGAGCCAGCACAGAGAGGCCTGGGAACGGAGGGGGAGGATGTCACTCACTCTGCCTGAGGTCAGGGCAAGTTTCTGAGGATCTGTGACCCCTGAGTTCAGTGTTTCACTTAGTTGACCTTGACCCAATGTCAGAAATGTATTTTATACAAACACTAATAAACACAAATAAAGGCAAAGTTTTCAGCAGATAATTCTTACTTGTGTACCAACTTGGATAGCTTACAGGTTTTTTTTTTTTTGATTGTGGTAAAATATATATATATATATATAACAAATTTACTGTTTTAACTTTTATTTTTATTTTTTTGCCTTTTTAGGATGCACTTGTGGCATATGGAAGTTCCTAGGCTAGGGGTCAAATTGGAGTGGCAGCTGCTGGCCTATGCCACAGCCACAGCAGTGCCAGATGTGAATTGTATCTGTGAACTATGCCTATGCTCACAGCAACACCTGATCCTTAACCCACTGAGGGAAACCAGGGATTGAACCCATGTCCTCAAGGATATGAGTTGGGTTCATAACCAGCTGAGCCACAACAGAAACTCCCCATTTAAACCATTTTTAAGTGTACAGTTCAGCGGCGTTAAGTACGTTCACAATGTTGTGTGACTATCATCACTGTCCTTTTCCAGAACTTTTTCATCCTCCCAAACAGAAACTCTGTCCCTATTAAACAATAAATCTCCATTGCCCCCTCCCTCCAGCCCCTCATACTCCTTGTCCTACTTTCTGTCTACACATTTGCTGACTCTAATTACCTCATGTAAGTGGAATCACACAATATCTGTCCTTTTGTGTCTGGCTTATTTCACTTAGCATAACGTTTTCAAGGTATATCTGTATTGTAGCATGTACCAGAATTTCATTTCTTTTTATGGCTAATATTCCACTGTATGTATAAACCACACTCCCCAAATGATTTTTAAGCTATGGATTTGTCACAACTTGAAGTTTGAAAAACACTAAGTGGGGCCTTGCAGTGTGAATAGGAGTTTATTGGGCCAGGAAGGCAAGTAACAGTGAGACCAGAAAAAAAGGCCCTGGAAGCGGGTGGGACTGAACAAGGAAAATTGCACTGCAAGGGCCCACCCACGTTGGTCAGTGTAACTTTGGGTTTAATCTATTAAGTCTTAGAAATGCTGCTCTGGACTCCCAGACTTGCCACTTTCTCTGGCTGGCAGAGTATCTTCATTCATTCCTTCATTCATTCATTCAACAAATGTCTATCAGGTACCTACATGGTACCAGCAAAGAAGAGGAACCCAGAAGCAGGCAGAACCACTGCCAGCCTGGTGTCCACTCTCAAGTGGGGCGCATAGAGGTTCATTAAAGGATCCTAAGAGGCAATGCTAGTGGATGTCACACTACCTGGTTCTTGGGCTAGAAGAGACCCTAAGGTCAGCTGATCAGTAGGAGCGGCCAGGGAAGACTCCCCTAAGGAGGCCGCAGCTATGCTGAGGGACAGCTGTGCCTTCTTACCTGGGCAAAGGGAGTGTGGGCAGGTGTGCAGCACCTGCAAAGTCCCGTAAAGGGGGGATGCAAAGAGACAGAGAAAGGCCCAGTGTGGCTCCACTGGGGAGACCGGGGTCGGGCGTAGCCAGGACTCCAGGGCTGGACACAGAGGGCCTTGAGACGGTGGTGAGGAATCGGATCTTTGTTCCCAAATGATGGGATCTGCTGACATGTTGTAGGGTGTCAGTAGGGGTGAGGTGGGGCAGGAGGAGGGACAAGTGTGACCGGATTGGATCAGATTTAGATCCTGGCTGTGGTCCAGGAAGGGATGGAGCCAGCAGAGATTTCAACAGGAGGGAGGATAGGATTGGTGTGGTGTGTGTGTGCACGCGTGTGCACGTGTGTGTGTGTGCACGTGTGTATGTGTGCACGTGTGTGTTTGCGCGTGCGTGCAGGTCCAGGTGAGTGTCCAAGCTGGGCAAACACCTCCAAGCCTCCCCTGCAAGGAGGGCAGGAGGAGGTTCAGTGTCTGGTGGCAGTCCCTCCCTCACAGCCCTGCCTTTGGAGCATCACCGGGTCCCCGTACCTCCCGCCCCTGTCCTCACCCGGCTCCCTGTGATTTAAGAGGCATTTTCCTTTTGGGTGATATAGATTCCAAAACGCTGCATCCATCTCCTCAGCCTGGTGAAGCCAGCCTGTCTGAGTTATAGCAGATTGCTTTCTGCATGTGCGAGGGGGGCAGAGGGCGGCGTTTTGCTCTTCTGCTCGCTGGGCCTGGAACATTTGAGCAAACATTCCTGGCTGCTTTGGAAGTTACCAAACCCAGATGAGCTCATCTGAGCCAGAGGTGAGGGCAGCTGGCGCCTGGAGCCTGCCCGGAGCTCACCAGGTGGCCCAGTGGCTAATGTCAGAGGCTGCTGGGCCTCAGCTGGGGAGGTGGCGGCCAGGGGAGGGTGGGCCTTGCACAGCTGGAGCCTGGCCCGGAGAACCCAGGGTGGGGCTTCCTGAGCGCTGCCCCTCCTCAGAGCTGGCATCACAAGGCTTCTGGCTGCAAGCTGGGAGCCTCGGGACCTCACAGCCTGGGTCTGAGAGGGAGTGCACGTGTGACACAGGCACCTCATCAATCCTTCTCAGGCCGCCCTACGGGAGCTGGCCCGCCCCTCAGGGGCCTCGCTCCATGTAGTAGCACTGCTGTTTATTGAGTGTTAACTACGTGCTAAGTGCCCTGTGCCGGGCTCCTCCGCCCCCACCCCACCTGCCCCCACTCCATCCCTGACAACCCAGGAACTATCATTCTCCCCATCTGACAGATGGGGACACTGAGGCTCTGAGAGGAAAAACCACTATCAGCGGCTGATCCTGAGGCTGACCCCACTCACCTCCGGGCTGCACTGGCCTTTCCATGACATGTGGGACCGCGTTCAGAGAAGATCCGTTCACACTCTCATGGCCAAAGAGTGATAATTTGTAAACTTTTCCAAGGAACTGATTCAAATAAGCACATTACTTACACTCTCTGAGCTCTATTTCCTCATCGGATTGGGAAAGGTATTCAGAGCCCACCGGTCCTGGTTCTGCTTCACGGCCTGAGTGCCTAGGGCAGGGGCTTGGGGTTGAGGGAGGCTGAACCCTCTCTGAGGAGCTCTGTTTAATTTCTGCCAGGCTCCTTTGGGTGACAGGCACAGGATCTTATCTTGGAAGACCCCTCCACACGCTTTTTCCCAAAGTGGCATGCTTCCTCCACATTCCCTTCTGCAAAATGGGCACACCCAGAAGACCCTGTTGTAGGGCTGCTGTGGGAATACGAAATAACCTGTGGTGAGGACTCGGCAGGGAGACCAGCGCACGGGTGAGTGAGCACTCAAGGCTGGAGACCACTTCCCCCTTATGGTCAGTCACTAGGGGAGGGGGTGCGTCTCCGACCTGGGGTGTGGGGGGTTCACACTGCCAGGAAGCCCTACAGAGGATGCCTCCGTGTCCTTAAAACCCCCTCCTAGGGGACATGCAAGACTATGACACTTAGTCCATCCTTACACGTGCCCTTTGACGTGGTTCCTGGGGGCAACTGCTTTTCCAGATGCAGCAACTGAGGCTGAGGGAGGGGAATGACTGCTCAAGTTCACACCAGCCCGCCCCTCTGTGGTGGAAAGCAAAGAGGGATGGGACAGCCCTGGGTAAATGGGCACCCACCTGGCAACCCTCCCACCTGTGGCTTCCTGGGAGATTCCCTGCGGGGCGCTGCAGGGGGGTGGGCGCCAAGTCTGGTGACCTGCCCCTTGCCTTGGGGTGATGCCCCCAGCCCCTCCTCCTGGCCCTGAGACACCACCCCGTGCAGCAGCCTTCCCTGCAGAGGAGGGGTGAGGACAGGGGAGCAACGGAGACGTGACTTGAAAACCTTTGGTTAATGACTGGCTGGTCCAAAGTTTTCCCATCACGCATGCTTGTTTGGTTCCGTTTAAGGAGCTGGTTTGCCAGTTAGAGTCTCGGTGGTAATGAGCCCGCATTGCTGATTGCTATGGGAGAGAAAACGAAGAGTTGGGGGCAGGGGGAATCATGCTAAATAGGTTTGTTGAATAATTATGAACCCTCCCGAAATTTCCCATTTTCTGGCTAATTTTGTGGTGCGTGACACTTTATGTATGATGCCTGTTTTCTTTTTTGCTGAATGGGAACTTTTTCAAAGGGAGGCCAGATTGGGCTCTGGAGTCACCGGGGCCTCAGTTCCAGCTCGTGGGGCTGGTTTGAGTTATTTTGGGACTGGGGCCTGGGTTCAGTGCACTCTGCTTAGAGAATGGAAAATAGAAGCTCATAGCTGAATGCCATCTGGGGAAGAGAAATCCTCCTGGATGGAGAGGAAAAGCCCACTGAGTAGCCTCAGGATCCTATGGACCCAGGTTTGAGACTGGGCCCTGCCATGTACAAGCTCTGCAGCCTCCAGCGTGTTCCCATCTTCCTGGGAGTGTTTCAAAATTAAATGAGGTCTAGGGGAGCTTCTGTGCTCAGAAAAGGGGCAGCTCTTATCAAGGTTGCTATTCATGTTTTCAGGCCACCGTGGTCCCGTTTATGATCCTTCGGGTCGCAGCTAAGCATGTTGCCCTGAAGTTTAGATGTCTGGGCTGGCTCTGAGTTAGACTCCTGAAAAGGGAGTGTGTGCAGGGGAAGTGTGGGTAGTTGGAGAGAGCTCCACGCTCGAAGCTGGCCCTTGTGTGTCTGGTTCCCTGGGAAGCTAATGTGCTTTACGGTGGCAGAGCCCTGTATCTGTGTAAGTAGCCCTGCCTGGCCGGGCGGGCTGGACAATAGCCACTTCTGGTCCAGCCACAGTTCAAAGGGAAGCTCAGTGGCTCCCTCATCTTGAAACTCTGTGTCAGGGCGCGGAGGTCCCTAGGAAAGAGGGAGGTGCAGGAAGAAGCAGAGAAGGAGGGGACCCCCCCCCAGGCTGGGTGTCTCCAGGGGCAGCTGAAGTGGAGTTTCCCAGGCACAGCACATGCCCCTTCCCAACCCCCGACTCTGGGACTCAGACCCCGGGCCACGGTGTATGGAGTGTAGACTGGTGTGAGGGTGATGGTGGGTCATACCTGGCCCGGTGTCTGTCCCGCTCTGCCCCTCACTCGCTGGATGACTTGGAGCAAATCCCTTGACTTCTCTGTGCCTCAGTTTCCTCTTTGGTAAAATGGGGAAAATACCAGGACCTACCTCACAGAGTGGCTGTATAAATAATAATATAATCTACAACATACTGTGGTAATATCTATTGAATATAATAAATATTATATAGTGTGGGTGGGGTGCTTTCCCATATTTTTAGCCTTTGGGGCGGCCTTGGAGACAGATATTACAGATTCAGAGGATGGAGCTCCGATTCAGGGCTTACCTATGGTCACACGGTCGGGGCGTGGCAGGACTGGGCTTGAACCTAAGATGTCTCTCCTGTAAATGCCCCTTTACAGCTGAGGGTGGGAAGTCCTACTCAGCAAGAAGCTGCGTCTGTAGTTGCTGAGGCAAAAGGGGCCCCTTGTCCATGCAAAGAGCCCTGGGGCGGGAGAGCCAGCAGGTATTGCCTGGATCTGTGCTGGCTGCTTGGGGACCAACCTGGCACTCTCCCTCTCCCAGGTCTGGTTTCCAGGGAAACCAGTGAGGGTGGCTCTGGGGCCACCTTGAAAGGCAAAGAAAAGGGAGACCCTGAGCTCTCCAAGGTCCTTTTTAAACTCACCTCTGATTATGTCACTTGGCTTTGCTTAAAATTCTTTCATGGCTGGCTCCCCAGAACAATATGCAAAATTCTCCATCTGCCTTTGTGGTCCTCCTGATCTTGGGTCCTGCTGATCTCTTGAGCTTCAGACCCTGCTCCTCCCTCCACCGTCTCTCAACAAAGTGCTGCCCCAAACTTCCCACACTCCTTCTAATCTGATTCTTCAGCTTGGGGAAGTCCTTTGACCCAGGCTGGGACTCCTATATAACCTTCAATACCCACTTGGGGGAACCCTTCTCCAGTATCCCTCTCTCCTAGCACAGTTATTTGATCACTTATAATGTACAATATTGTCCCTTTTGCATAGAATACTAGGTTTCCTTTGATTTGGCTCTTAGGCTGGAACTAGATCTTCCATTTTTTCCTGAGTTCTTAGGCTGAACTCTCACATACAGTAGGCACTCAATATGTATTTATTCAATGGAGAAGAAACCCCCAAAGATAGCAGACATCATGCATGGAGAGAGGGAGGGGATACTGTTGCTTAGCAACCGGCAGCCTGAGGCTACATGAGGGTCTCATCCCTTCTAGCCTCTAGCCAGCTACTGTATCCTCTTTTCTGGCCATAGCTGGACCTTCCCCAAAGGCTTCAGTTCTGGATGGTCCCTGAGCAGATGCCGGGCCTGCATGCATTTACAGCAGCACAGTCGGGGTTGGGAGAGTTTGAGATGACCACCAAAGAGAGTCACCCACCAAAGAGAGTCACCCTTTTTCTCAAAAACTGACTGGTGAGGCTAGACTGATTTGTCAAATAAGCTCAGTTTCCAAGGCATTCTTGTTTCTGCTTTCCACCTTCCTGCATTCAGGCCCAGAAGAAATAATAATGATAGTAACGGAAATAAGAGAGGCCACCACCTCATGAATGCCTGCCATTTGCCACCCTCTGTGCCACTTTTTAAATATTATCTCCAATCCTTATGCTCCACAGGAACTGGCTAGGAGTCCCCTTTCCAAGAGGGGAAACTAAGGCTCAGAGGAAGAAAACATTTTGTCCAGGGTCACACAAATCAGAAGTGGCGAAGACAAGATCTGAATCTGGGTGTTCAATGACAGAGCTCACACTCTTTCCACCACTGACTCAGAAGAGGGAGCCAGTCGTGGATCCTCTACCCCAGGCATCGGGGGGGAGGTAGTCCCCACTCCTACCACAGCCCCCACCCCGGGCCTTCTGGGAGACTCTACCTGCAAGGGAGACTAGGTCTGCTGTGATTCTGTGAGTTTCCAAGCTCTAAAGGGCATGGGTGTCGGCAAGGAGAAGGCTGGGAATATAAGCGTGTGTGCTAATTTCTCATGTCGGTGTGGTAGAGAGACACCCAGACTAGTGCTAATCATAACCACAAGAACATTAATAGTGATCATAATGGCAGTAGTGATTAAGGCAGCTAACATTTCTTGGCACTTACCATTTCCCTGTGCTGTGTTAAGTGATTTACCTGAACGCTTATGTTAAGAGCCAGGCCTCTCCGGCAGGCAGAATGGTCTGGAATCCCAGCTTTGCCACTCTTTCACTTTGGGAAAACCAGTCTGAAGCTCCATGTCCTCATCTGTAAAATGGGTTCAGTCCCGACCATCGGGGGTTGCTGCAAGGGTGAAGTGGAAGGATGTAAAGCACATGGCCCAACACAGAGGGACCTTCAATAGCCAGTAGCCAGTGTACAGTTCTGTCCACCTGGGGGTATGTGCGCGCGCGCGCGTGCCTGTACTGGTTTTGGGGCTTTAACGGGCAAGGGTGAAGGCTGTGTGTGTCTACTGGGGAAAAGACGTTTAGTGTGGGTTGTTTTGTATTTTTGTGGAGCGGAGGGCTCACTAGTTGAGGTTCCCTTTTGGACCAGAGCTCCTGGGGGCCATTCCAGGCAGCTCCCCACCTGGCGCCAGCTGGGAGCATCCCTCTTCAGATCCGAGGTCCAGCTGTGTCTTTTCCTTCCTTCACCCAGGAGGACCCCTCTGACTGGTGCCAGCACACCCAGCGCCCCTGGAGGGAAAGGCTGAAGGAAGGGGAAGAGGAGGGAAGGGCCCGGGGTTGGATCCCGAGGCTCCCGTTGCTCTGGTTGCTCCAGGCTCTGCGCTGGCAGGCGGGGACTTTGAATTCATCTGAGCGCTAGGGGGCAATGTGTCTGTTCCAAAGACGCTTAGGGCCCCGGCAGGCGGAGTGCACACAGAGGCACACGCAGGGGCGCCCACACCGCAGAGGTGCGCACGCCAGCCTGTCCACAGGCACAGATGGGCACAGGCTCTCACACTCTCAGAGAAAACAGACACAGGTGAGCAGAGACGCAGGCACACAAGGTATGAGGCAGCCGTGCACACACGGTACAAACACAGAGGCATCCACAGAGAGCGGCGTGGGGCTGGGGGACAGACAGCACACCTTCTTTAGGGACGCCCGGGGGAGACGCCCCGAGGACACAGGCACACACAGGCCTGTACACAAACACACCCAGATGCCCTGCCCCCCCCCAACCCAACACACAGACAGACAGACAGACACACACACACACACACACACACACACACACACACACACACACACACGGGCCAAGACACAAATGCAGACACGTGCCACACCCCCACCCCCACAACATTCTTAGTGTTAAGGAAAGGTGACCAGACACACATCCTGAGCAGAAACGCAGCCGGGCCCAAACACACCCTCCTTTCAGACACTCGCGCACCTTGTAGACTTAACTCTTGGAAACGGCCCCAGAAAAATACTCCCATACCCCCTCCCTGGAACGCACAGAATTATTCCACAGGAAACCTGCCCAGGTGTTCAGGGGACCCCCACCCAGCCCCTCGTGAAGTCATGCCTCAGCCTAAAGCACACCTCCAACCGGGGTCTCCCCAGACTGCAGGTCTGCGGGCCATTCTTTCCACCGCCCTGGCCCACCCAGGGCTCCAGACAGGCCCCAACCTTCCCTCTTCTCTCCAGACATACAGAGGCATAAGTGTCCTCACTCAGGTGGCCCCTGAAGCATGCGGAACCCAGAACCCAGCGCTCTCAGCCAGGTATGAGACCAGGTATCATGAGTTTTGCATATGTGGCTTTACCCATTCAGGGTCTGCCTTGTGGCAACCATTCCTTCCACCATCCCCTTCCTGCCCAGGGGGCTCTGGGTCTCTCCCTCCCTGGCCTGGGGTCCTGCCCTGGGCTGGGGGTGTCACCGGAGGCCTACCCCGTCCCTTTTATTTCTTTGTGCTGAAATCAGTCAAGCTTCAGTCTTTTCTCCGGCTCTCACTTCCCTGTCACTTTGCTAAGTAATAATTTCCATGTCCAATTCCATTTCTTTTCTAGTTCTGAAACCTCTAAGCTATCAGCAAGAGGATAGTTCACATGAAAACTAATTACACAAAATCAATATTTAATCACAGACCAACAACCTGATCCTGCAGAAAAATCCTTTTAAAACTCCACTGCCTTGTACAAATAGTTCTTCCCAGTTGCTTATTTATGGACCCCATTTTTGGTGGGGGTAATTTTCATTTTTAATTTCAAAAAGAAAAAAATATCTGTAGACATCCACAGCCGGGAGGTCCCATGAAGGGCCTCGGATCTGAACTTGCTTTCATTCTCTTGAGTTTTCAAGTTGCAAATTTTTATTGTTTGTTTTTATTTTTATTCTTAATGGGGTGGTGGGTGGGGGTGGGTAGGGGTTATTTTCTTCAGGAGTCCCTTCAGAATCTGCTTCCTGCCTCCCCTTGCCCTAAACTGAGCCCATTTTCCTGGCATTTTGGGTTCTGGAACTCCCAGCTGCTGACTTCCCAGCAGTAACTCTGGGGAGTGATGAATCTGGGCTTACACCGCGGTAACTTTTTAACTCCCCGCCCGGCAATGGTGGAGTGCTTAATCTGAGGTTTTTAAATAAAGAGGGCTCAGGGGCTGGTTTTATTATAACGTTTATTTCATTTCAGATTTCATGCGCAATTTAGCAAACGCTAGACAGACTTGGGCGATAAACACTTTCTTTTGTGGGGGGAAAAGGCATTTTTATACACCATGCTTAATTTTATTTAGATTTAATAGCGATATCAGGGGCACTTCAAAGAAAGTTCCTTTTTTCTCCCCTTCTCCTAAGAATGCTGGACCGCTAGCAAAATCGCCTCGTGCTATTTTATGGCAAGGAAAATTAAAGGCCTTCTTCTCCCCCTTCCTCCCCTGCAAACGCTTTAGGGAGGAAAATACACACAGGCAGGCACACAGAATAAGCACTTCCTCTACCCTCCATCATCTCTAACTCCCAACTTCTAATTGCAAGATAGATTGCAGCCTCAGTGGGGATCAGGAAGATCTAAACATTTTAACTAAGATTATTGGGATAAATATTTCATAAAGAGCAGGGCAGATATTAAATTACTCCTATTGATTTTAGTATCACAGCCCATCCGTTCCTTGGCCTCTTCAGTTTAATTGATCTCTTAAGGAGACCAGCCTCGCGCCCGAAGAGGGCCTGAGCCTTGGCCCTGGTTCCTGGACTAGGGTGCTCCGGCCGGTCAGTGCCGCCCTCTGCGCGCTAGTCTTCTCCAGGCTCCTGGCCGCCTCGCCGCTCCGGCGCTGGGCTCACCCGAAAGGCACCCACCCCGCATAAAGTGGCCGAATGGTTACTGTTCCTCTCGGCGGAAGCCAGCCACTGAGAACCAGGAACCCTAGACAGTGGAGATAGGGAACAATCGCTCCCGCCCTAGTGAGGGAGGAGCGAGCAAGCGCCGGTCTCTGGAGGAGAACCCTAATTTAGGGGTTCCCCATCTACTTTCACCTCCAGGATAATCCAAGGTAGGCCAACTTGGGCGCCACAAGTAAGCAGACGGCAGTGGAGAGCTGGAGGTTCGCTCCAGGGCTGAAGAGCAGTCGACACTTAACAGCGACTTTCCACGGCGAGTCCAGGAGCTTTGCCTGGCGACCCCATTGTCTGAGCGCCCCGCACCGCTTACCGCCCACCTCCCCGCCCCCTGCCCACCCCGCAGGTCTCGCTTCAGTTGGGGGTGGGGAGTTGGGAACTGTGGTGAGTGGGAAGGGGGGTGAACAAAGCCCAGCTCCCGCCATTCTCCGCCTGCGCCCTCTCCAGCCCGATGCTCGGGGAGGCCAGGGAGCGCCCGCAGCGCACTGGCGCCAGACCCCGAGGCTAACCGGTGCGGGGGACCCCGGAGCAAGCGAAGTGCGAGTTCATGGCGGGGGCCTCGGCAGTCAGCACCCAAGACCACCTTAAGAGCGAGCCCCGCCCCGGGCCCGAAGCTTGGGCTACGCTGATTGGTGCAAATGTAATGGCTGAAATTGATTGCTGAAATGCAAAACTTGTTGCTGCTTCTCCAGGCTCTGGGCGAGAGGCAGACACAGAAAGGGGAGCCGAGACCCTCGGAACGCCCCACGCAGAGCCCCCCCCCGCCAGCCAGAAGAGGGGTGCGAGGACCCCCCCAGAGCTGCCCCCGCCCCCTCCCATTCCGGGCTCTGAGAGCGCAGCCGAATCGCCTCAGCCTGCTCGCCCACCGTGGCCCCCCAACCCGCGTACGCCCCCCTCCCCGGGTCCGAGGGCGACTTGAGAAGCACCTCGGAGCGGAGGCAGGGAACCCGAGTCTCGGAGCGACCATCGTCTCGCTGCCCGCCCGCGCCTAGAACGGTTGGCTGAGAGCCCCGCGAACTCAGAGACCCAACAGCAAAGGACAGAATCGGCAGGAGGAGGACGTGGCCGTGAAACGGCACGCCGGGGTGCAGCGCACCAGCCGCGGAACAGGGGAGCCGCGCCTTCCCCCAACCCTCGGTTTCAACCTCTGGTGCCCGCCGCCTCCTCAGCCCCGCTGAGCTCTCCGCTCGGGGGACAGCACCGGTGATGCCGAGCGGAGTCTCCAGTCCTCTGACCCGGTGAAGAAGCAGAAGCCGCTTGCTCGGGGCCGACGGGGACTGTGCGAGAGGATCGTGCTTGGCTGAGGCTTGGGCTGCGGAGCGCCGGGACTCCGGGGGGAGGGGGGAGGGACCGCGCTGTCCGTGCCCCCGCGCCAGCCACGGCTTCGAAGGGTTTTCCTGCCCGGCCCCTAAGCAGCTCCGCCACGGGCTCCGGGAGACTTCGGGAAGCGTCCGGGGGCTCCCCACTCAACCCGATCGGACTTAAAAAGGTGATCGCTCTGCTCTCCCTCCCTCCTTCCCGCCTCCTTCCCCCCACTTAACTTTTTGTCTCTACGCGCCCGCAGCTCCGTCCCCTCCCCACAAACCCACCCGCGGCCCTGCCACCCACCCGGGGCATGGGCCCCCCAACACGGCTCCTGGAGGCCCCGCGGCGCCGCAAGATGTGAGAGGCCTGCGTCGGGCAGAGCGAGAGCTTTGGGAGAGGAGCTGATAGCCCCCAGCCTTTGCAAGCCGGGCGAGGTGGCGGTGCGCGCTGCGCCCCCGCGCTGCTGAGCGTCCCGGAGCGCCCTACCCCGGGCCGGAACGAGTAGCTGGCCGGAGGCGCGCGGCGGAGAGCAGGCTGTCATGCCCTATTGATTCCCCTGCCCCCCCGCCAAGTATGTTTGGGCTGGACCAATTCGAGCCCCAGATCAACAGCAGGAACGCTGGCCAGGGCGAAAGGAACTTTAACGAGGCCGGACTAAGCATGAACGCCCACTTTAAGGCTCCGGCTTTCCACGCGGGGGGACCCCCTGGCCCCGTGGACACTGCCATGAGTGGGCTGGGAGAACCCCCGATCTTGGGCATGAACATGGAGCCTTATGGCTTCCACGCGCGTGGCCACTCGGAGTTGCACGCGGGGGGGCTGCAGGCGCAGCCGGTGCACGGATTCTTTGGAGGCCAACAGCCGCACCACGGCCACCCGGGAGGCCACCACCCCCACCAGCATCACCCCCACTTCGGGGGCAACTTTGGTGGGCCAGATCCTGGGGCCTCCTGCCTGCATGGAGGTCGTCTGCTCGGCTACGGCAGCGCGGCCGGAGGCCTGGGCAGCCAGCCGCCCTTTGCCGAGGGTTATGATCACTTGGCAGAGAGCCAGGGGCCGGAAAGCTTCGGCCCGCAGCGACCTGGGAACCTCCCTGACTTCCACAGTTCGGGCGCCTCGGGCCACGCCGTGCCTGCCCCATGCTTGCCGCTGGACCAGAGCCCTAACCGAGCCGCCTCCTTCCACGGCCTGCCAGCCTCCAGCGGCTCCGATTCCCACAGTCTAGAGCCCAGGAGGGTGTCGAACCAAGGAGCTGTCGACTCGCTGGAATACAATTACCCGGGCGAAGCGCCCTCGGGACATTTCGACATGTTTTCCCCCTCTGATTCCGAGGGGCAGCTGCCTCATTATGCAGCAGGTCGTCAGGTTCCCGGGGGCTCTTTCCCGGGTGCCTCGGCCATGCCCAGAGCTGCAGGCTTGGTGGGCTTGTCTAAAATGCATGCCCAGCCGCAACAGCAGCAACAGCAGCAGCACGGCGTGTTTTTTGAGAGGTTCGGCGGGACACGCAAGATGCCCGTGGGTCTGGAGCCTGGAGTAAGCTCCAGGCACCCGTTAATGCAACCTCCCCAGCAGGCCCCACCGCCCCCTCAGCAGCAGCCCCCGCAGCAGCAGCCGCCGCCACCGCAGCAGCAACAGCAACAGCCGCCGCCGCCACCACCGCCTGGGCTTCTGGTCCGACAAAACTCGTGTCCACCTGCTCTCCCGCGTCCCCAGCAGGGCGAGGCAGGCACGCCTAGCGGTGGCCTGCAAGACGGTGGCCCCATGCTGCCCAGCCAACACGCGCAGTTCGAGTACCCTATCCACCGGCTGGAGAACCGGAGCATGCATCCTTATTCTGAGCCTGTATTCAACATGCAGCACCCTCCTCCGCAGCAGGCGCCCAACCAGCGGCTGCAGCATTTCGACGCACCCCCCTACATGAATGTGGCCAAGAGGCCGCGCTTTGACTTCCCGGGCAGCGGGGGAGTGGACCGCTGTGCTTCGTGGAACGGCAGCATGCACAACGGCGCTCTGGACAACCACCTCTCGCCCTCTGCCTATTCGGGCCTACCCGGCGAGTTCACGCCTCCTGTGCCCGACAGCTTCCCTTCGGGGCCACCCCTGCAGCATCCCGCCCCGGACCACCAGTCCCTGCAGCAGCAGCAGCACCAGCAGCAGCAGCAACAGCAGCAGCAACGCCAAAACGCGGCCCTTATGATCAAGCAGATGGCGTCGCGGAATCAGCAGCAGCGGCTGCGCCAGCCCAACCTGGCCCAGCTAGGCCATCCCGGGGACGTGGGCCAAGGCGGTTTGGTGCACAGCGGCCCGGTGGGCGGCTTGGCCCAGACGAACTTTGAGCGCGAAAGCAGCGGCGCGGGCGCCGGGCGCCTGAGCACGTTCGAACAGCAGGCTCAGCACTTGGCGCAAGAGAGTGCGTGGTTCCCAGGTCCGCACCCGCCGCCGGGTGACCTGCTGCCCCGCAGGATGGGAGGTTCAGGCCTGCCCGCTGACTGCGGTCCACACGACTCCGGACTGGCGCCGCCCCCTCCGCCTGGTGGCTCAGGGGTGCTGTTCCGGGGCTCTCTGCAGGAGCCGCTGAGGATGCCAGGAGAGGGCCACGTGCCCGCACTGCCCTCCCCTGGCCTGCAGTTCGGGGGCAGCCTGGCCAGCCTAGGCCAACTGCAGTCGCCCGGGGCTGGGGTGGGGCTGCCCAGCGCTCCCTCCGAGCGCCGGCCCCCGCCGCCAGACTTCACCGCGCCCGCGCTCGGGGGCCAGCCTGGCTTCCCATTCGGCGCAGCGAACCGGCAGGCCACGCCGCACAGCGGCCCAGGCGTGAACTCGCCCCCGAGCGCGGGCGGGGGAGGCAGCAGCACGGGCGGTGGCGGCGGCGGGGGCGCCTACCAAACGCAGCCTGATTTCCAGCCCAGCCAGCGCACCTCGGCCAGTAAGCTGGGCGCGCTCTCGCTGGGCTCCTTCAATAAGCCCAGCTCCAAGGACAACCTGTTCGGCCAGAGTTGCCTGGCTGCACTCTCCACAGCCTGCCAGAACATGATCGCCAGCCTCGGGGCCCCCAACCTCAACGTGACCTTCAACAAGAAGAACCCGCCCGAGGGCAAGAGGAAACTGAGCCAGAACGAGACCGACGGCGCAACCGTGGCCAGCAACCCGGGCTCGGATTACTTCCCAGGAGGGACTGCTCCGGGAGCCCCAGGGCCCGGAGGCCCTTCAGGAACTAGTAGCAGTGGCTCCAAAGCCTCGGGGCCGCCCAATCCGTCCGCCCAGGGGGATGGCACCAGCCTCTCCCCCAACTATACCCTGGAATCAACGTCGGGGAACGATGGCAAGCCGGTCCCCGGGGGCGGTGGCCGGGGACGGGGTCGCAGAAAAAGGGACAGTGGTCACGTGAGCCCTGGGACCTTCTTCGACAAGTACGCAGCGGCGCCAGACAGCGGAGGCGCACCCGGGGTGAGCCCAGGGCAACAGCCGGCGCCCGGCGCAGCTGTCGGGGGAAGCTCCACGGGCGAGACTCGCGGGGCGCCTACACCTCACGAGAAGGCGCTCACGTCACCGTCGTGGGGGAAGGGAGCCGAGTTGCTCCTGGGGGACCAGCCGGACCTCATGGCATCCCTGGACGGTGGGGCCAAGTCGGATGGCAGTTCCCCGCACGTGGGCGAGTTCGCCTCGGATGAGGTGAGCACAAGCTACGCCAACGAGGACGAGGTGTCATCCAGCTCCGACAACCCCCCAGCCCTGGCCAAAGCGAGTAGGAGCCCCCTGGTGACGGGCTCGCCCAAAATCCCTCCCCGTGGGGTGGGCACCGGGGAACATGGACCGAAGGCACCTCCACCCCCTCTTGGCCTGGGCATCTTGTCTACCTCTACCTCGACCCCTGACAGCTACGGCAGCGGGGGACCGGGCCATCCTGGCACACCGGGCCTGGAGCAGGTCCGGACCCCGACGAGCAGCAGCGGTGCACCCCCACCCGATGAGATCCACCCTCTGGAGATCCTCCAGGCACAGATCCAGCTGCAGAGGCAGCAGTTCAGCATCTCTGAGGACCAGCCCCTGGGGCTTAAGGGTGGCAAGAAGGGTGAGTGTGCCGTGGGGACCTCCAGCGCGCAGAATGGCGACAGTGAGCTGGGCAGCTGCTGCTCCGAGGCAGTCAAGAGCGCCATGAGCACCATCGATCTGGACTCGCTGATGGCAGAGCACAGCGCCACCTGGTACATGCCGGCTGATAAGGCTTTGGTGGACGGCTCAGAGGACGACAAGACGCTGGCGCCCTGGGAGAAGGCCAAACCTCAGAACCCCAACAGCAAAGAAGGTATACGCGGGCGGTCGGGTCCCTGCTCCCTTCTCACCTGGCAGATACCAGCCCCACCCCCACTGCAGGCTTCTGAAGGCTCTGTGAAGGGGGAGGATCCCTTGGGGTCCCTTAATGCCCAGCTCAGAGCTGAGTACACTTCCTTTGGTTGCAACCAAGGGCTTTGTGAGCAGACCCTCAGGTCCCACCCCCAGGTACTGACAGGTAGATGCTGTTCCCCAGGGTGGTGACAACTTAGATGACAGCCTTTTGGAGATCACTGTAGAGCCCCCACCCTCACCCCGCCTCGCTCAATTTTACTGAGTTGCTGGGTGCCCAGAGGACTAGGCCCCTTCGCTTTCACGCTAAGACCCCTCCTCATCCTCAGCATGCAGGCTGGTTCCACTTTTGAGGAGTTGCACGCCACCCTCCCTCTTCCTGGCAGGACACCTGGGAAGTTGTGTTAGTGCCTCCCCACCTTTTCCTAGTCAGCCAACCTGCAGCTTGAGTTCCCTCGAGTGTGCCAGCATCTTTGGAAAAAAAGTTACCGGCTCTGGTGTCAGCAGCAGCATCATTCAGAGGCAACGCCTAATTTGACATTTGTTCCTAATGAATAGCTGTTTTGTCTCTTCTTAACTATTAGAGTTTCATTGAAAAACTGGAGACCTGTCGCAGTTGTAGGAGGCAGGCAGCCTTTTTAGAGTGCATCTCCTTGACATTTGGTGGGGAGGTCGGGGCTGAGGTGGGGGGGTCTACTTGGCAGAGACCAGACCAATCAGCCAGGGCATCATTTGTGTTCGGGGATATGGATATATATTCTTAAGACACAAAGGACCCGCGTTTGTCAATATCTCGCCCGGCTTTAGTGACAGATGTCCGGTCCCAGCTCTCCTTTGCATTCTAAGCACTCCCTCCCCACCAGGCCTGGAGGCCTTTAAAGTGGGTGGGGTGGGGATTAGTAAATGGGCCACGATTGCCCTTAAAGCAATAATAGTTTTTTATTTTTAACTTAAAGATGACCGGGCTACAATAAATATCCATTTTATTTTTTAATGAGACCTTTTTAGTAACATCATTGCTCATACCACCCCCCCACCCCATTCCTACCTTTTTCTTTTAAACCCTCATTGAATTCCCTTGGTTTCATCTGACTGAATATTACCATGGAACCAGCAGCAGGAGATTTAACTGTCTTTAAAAAATGCATCCCCTGATCCTAGCGTTCTCTTAGGTTCTTTTCCTCTGCCTTCGTTTTCCTAGTCCCCATTCTACATCCTGCCATCTCTTGACCCTGGGGTTTAAGGTGAAGGTAGGTTTTAGGAGAAGGGGATGGGGGCCAGAGGAGGAAGGAGTGAGAACAGAAGTGGGGCAGAAGTTGAGTGACTCAGAACTTGGGGCTTTCATATCCTGCCCCTCTGGTCTGTCCATCCGGGTAGCTTTCCCACTTGGGTTTTCTAATTCATGAATGCGGACTCGCTCCTTTTCTCTTTGTTCGCCTACTGCCCAGCCTGGGACGCCGCTCTCTCATTTGAAGCTGGGTGTTTAGCATGCACAGCAGACACCGCGGCCAGCATCAGCATTCTCCAGGCTTCTCCCAGGCAAGGCCATAAATTGGTTAGTTTGGGACCCTCCGCTGATTCTCCCTTTTCCCCCTCCCTCCTTTTTAAAA
>PVHT021183555.1:6660025-6717082 GCA_004024745.2 Catagonus wagneri
ACCAATCTTCCTTTACAGGAAAAAAAAAAAAATTGCAGGCTGTGAATGAAGAAATGTCATTAAAGAAATGTTTTGTTTTGTATGTTTCATTATCACAGTCAGACGAAGGAAAATATTTTTTTGGAAACAGATGCTAGTCACTTTGGGGTTGATTTCCCCTGGATGCTAAATGCAGCACTCTCTTGCACATAAGGAGACAGGAACTTCCTCCAGGGACCTGCTGGCCGCCTTAGAAGCCTCGGCAGGGACACCCACTTGACCTCCTTTGTTTTCCACTCTGTGATGTGGGAAGGACAGTTTTCTAGATAAAGCCCCGAATTGAGGTCACTCGCAGCTTCTGCAGCCTTGGGGTTGCTAGTTAAGGCTTTATAAGGTATCTGCATCTGATTCCTGCTCCCTTACTGGTAGTAAATAAGGATGATTAAACTTTTCATTATGATAACACCCTGCCGTTCCATCTGCACATGTTGTATAAATAGGTACACAGAGCCTTCGATGGGCCCCCGAGTCCCCTGGCTGAAAATCAGAGTGAAGTGTACCACTTGGAAACAGAGTTGAGAAAAAAAAGGAATTTAAAGGAAAAGGTCTTGCTTTTCCTAAACACACGCCCGTGATCCCATCAGCCATGAAACAGCATTGAATATACCTTTGCGAGGTTCTAGCCCCCAGCAAGCACTTTATTTCACCGCCTGCCCCCCCTTCAGGCAAAGCCCATTTTTGTAATGATATTTTATTTTGTCACGCCGTAAAACACGCCAGTACTAATGTGATTAAATATTAACACCGTTTCTGAAATTCTTCGCTCCGATGACAAAATACTAGTCGGTCTTTAACAAAATGATCGTGCTTGGACTGGAGTGAACGAATAAGTCTTCAGAACTGCACAAGCCATGTAGTCACTGGGACGTGCCCAGATTGTCTTATGGGGTTTAGATGCCCTTCTGAGGGGAGGGAACTCAACTGGCAAGTTATACTTCTCGCAAAGTCTAGGCCAGAACCACATGTGAGGACAATTTCTTTTTTTTTTAACCAGGAAAGTGAGCCTCTCCAAATTATCCTTCCCCTGACTTCTTAATCAACCCACTAAACAACTTTTATATCGTGAAACTCCACATCTCATGAGATTCTGTTTGCACAAAGTTGGGGTGGGGGGAAGTTGAGGTTGTGCAAAGGAAAAAAAAAGCCAAACAAAACCCAGCCTGAGTTTGGGCCTATTCAGACATCTGTTAAGTCAGGATTACATGAATTTAAAATTAGTTTGCAAAATCTTCCACCTATCTTTGTAATAGGTGTGTGGCTATGGAGGGTTTTCAAAACAGAGGGAGAAGGGAAAATAATGTTTGTAAATAAAGGATATTAAGCCTAAAAATGGAGGCCGCTGGCTGCCCCTTACATTTCTGAAGTCTTGAATTAACTATATTCCGTAACAAGTTTATCCTCGTAATAAGTTTATCCTTGCCAAACTTCCATTCTGTTGGTTTCTCTATCTTGAAATCCAGAGTTGTCTAGACACACTCTTTCACACGCATGGAAATGGGCAAGGGCTCCGTATACGCTCTGCATGAGATCCTGCCCTTTTAGGAAGTATGATATTTTTACAGGGATGCGGGAGAAATTTTTGGAATTTCATGCTTCTCTCAGTGTTCTAGTCGGAACACAGTGAGCAGCGCTGAGAAATACTAGGCAGGCCGGATTTGCACACTGAATTTCCTTAGAGGTGGGGGCAGGCTTGGGGGAGGAGGGGGGCTGTCCTGCTGAGTTGTCTCTCCCCCCACCCCCGCCCCCGGCTCCTCACACCGTGGAGAGAATTTTTAAGCCCCACTCAGACTTGTTTTGGGAAGAAGAGGAGCCCTGCACTCCTGTTTCCCGGAGAAATCACCCAGCACGGGTTGCATGCCTTCATGTGACTTTTGTACCCTCCGGAAGATGTAACCCAAAACTTCGCAGGTGTTAATCAGGGGTAATGTAAACAGATAGGAGCCCCCTTTGTGCAGCTGACTTCTGGGCCTGCCTGCTCCCTGGCTAGTCTGGGACATACTACTACTGTTCCTTGGTGCTTGTTTAATATTTCATGGTCGTAATAAACCTGTCTTCTTCGCCCGCCTCCCGACATAAAACCCCAACCTAGCACACATCTGCAATTATACATTTCTACTAAATATTAATAAAGGACAAGGATTTTTAAGGGGTGGAAGCTTATTAGCATTGAACTTGTCACGGTTTTTTGCCACTTGATTTTTTTCTGGTTGTTTTGCTTTTAAACAGCCTCTGCCTTCTAATATATAATAGATACTTATATATTCTCATGTAGGTAAATATATACAATATTTATAGATGGAAGGGCTTTTCTCAGGATGGCTTTCTTTACCATAAATTCATTTAGATTTCTTGTGAGGCCCCTTCAGACCGGAAGTAAGAGACGGTTGAAATGTACTTCTATTTTATTGAGATTTCTAGGAAAGGGGTAAGGGCTGGTTAATCTAATTTCTCTTTCTAGCAATGAAATTCTATGATTCCTGATATGATTTTTGTTTGCCTGACAGAGGTATTTAAATTTCCACAAAGAATCTTAATAGGTCCTGAAAATCCGGCTGCCCTCGCCAAGAAGTTACTTGATACTCTCTGCTGATATAAAATATACATCTTTAATAAACAGTCCGGGAGGACCAGGTGAAATTAGATGAGGGAAATTCTTCCCACCCTGAAAGGGTGGACTTCGATGTATCCTTGGCATTTCATTGGATCTCTTGAACTTACTCTGTGCTGGAAGATTTAGCAAAAGCACCTTTCTCTCCACTTGAGTGACAATAACATAGGCTGGTGTTCTTTGCCTAGGAAGGGATCTGCTCCGCCAAAAGCATTTAGGAGATAAATACTCCTAGGAAGGCATACTGAATTTGCCTCGGTTTGATTAGTTTTAGAGACTAAAAGAGTATAGCTTTATGAAATAGGATCAAATGTCCGGGGAGTGTATGAGGGCAAGCAGGCCTCCCAAGCACATCACAACATAAAAGCACCAAACCTCTCATAGCTGAGCGGACCCGAATCTAAGGGGGACATCCCCCTATAACTACTGGGTGCTTCTTATTTCCTTCCCTCCACGTCCCCCTGCTTGTTTCATCCAGGCCTTCAGTCTGGAGGGGCTGGAATAACCCAGCTTTATCGTTTTGATTCAAGTCAGGATTCTGACTTGCCCAGCGATGTGTTTGTTTTAGGACGATGTCTATTTTTAGGCACCTCTTGGGTGGACAGATTTGAGTGTGGGTTTTGATTGCTAGTGGCAGAGATGTTGATATATCCATGAATGCGTGATTGAGAAGAGAGACATTTGGGGGAAAATTTTCAAGTTTCCTCGCCTTCTGGTACACCTTGGAGCCCAGTGAAGCAGTCCGGGGGCTGGCTTGAAAGAGGATGGCCAAGGGGCGGGTGGCCCGTCTGGGTCTGTCTGTAGCCCGTGGGAGGAGAGAAGGACCCATACAGTTCAGCGTGGGAAGGAAGGCCCCCCCCCCCAATCCCCGACCCACCCTGGGCATACACACATATACATATGCATGGCCAAGTGTATTTCC
The DNA here is from genome assembly GCA_004024745.2 of Catagonus wagneri. Classification (NCBI taxonomy): domain Eukaryota; kingdom Metazoa; phylum Chordata; class Mammalia; order Artiodactyla; family Tayassuidae; genus Catagonus; species Catagonus wagneri. The sequence goes on from PVHT021183555.1 coordinate 6,663,595, forward strand.
ATCAAATCATCCAGCTACTCCTTTAGTTTACCCTTAATCTGCTTTCCGAAAGCAGAGTTGGTTGGGGGGAGGGCAGTGGTTGGACAGGGAGAGAAACTAAACCTTCAGTCTCTTTGGCCTTAGCTGACAGGTTCTGATTCTGTAAAGGACTGAATGAGCACAAGCCCTAAAAATAGAGGAGGATTTTGAAGATCCTAATTACGAAATCTTGGCCTCCCGGGCCTCCTGGGCTGTGGGTGACTTTGATCTGGAGTATTTCAGCAGCAGACGCACGTCGCCCCTCGCTGAGTTTTGCGCGTGGAGGTGTCTCCCCGGCTGAGTTCAGCGAACACTGCTCTGCAGCCAGGAGAGGAATCTTTGAATCAGTGCCCACCTCCCCTCCCCCAGCTCCCCTCCCAGTTGTGGGAAGCGGGACGCTGCTTCTCATTTATGGAAATTCCTCTCCTTTATTGTAATCTTTTGGTACCAACGACTTGGCGGAGTGGATGCTGGGCTTTCGAATTAGTCACAGCTTCGCCTTCAGGGACCCTCTGTGTTCTGATTCATGACAGCCTGGCCGACAGTTTCCCCGACTCAGGGCCGCTCGGGCCCCGAGGTACCATGAGCGGGAACCGGAAGGAAGACATGGTTCTGGGACCCTCGCACATCACATGTTGCTGGGTGGGGTCACCCAATGCGGAGCGCCCCTGATCATTTCCCGCCACCTTCCAGCAACACGACAGCACCCATCCACAGGCAGCTTCACCGGGCCATCGGTGACTTTAGGGTGGGTAAGGGGTTACCCCGTGGGTGTGCACTTCAGGGGCCCAGAACTCCCAGCTTATTTTGTGACCAGGATCGAAAAGCAGAGTTAAGTTTAATATACTTGAGCGAGGAGGGGTGTTTGAGAGCCATCATTCTCACGGGGTGTAATTATTGTAGGACGCTGAGTCCTGCTTTGTTTGCTGGCTTGCATTTTAATCAGCGGCCTCGGAGGTTTGGGAAGCAAGTGGAGGGTCTGCTCCCAACACGGTGTTTGCCCAGAAAGGACACAGGGTGGGGGGCCGTGGAGAAGCAGCCTCGTGAAAGGCAGGGAGCCCATTTCTGGGCCCTGATGGCTTCCAGGTTTGGCTCCACAGGGCCACGTTGGACTGGAGTCCCTGAGACTTAGTGCTGGGGGTCCGTCCTGTCTCCAGCATCCCCAATTCTCCTTCTCCCTCCCAGAGAGCTGGTAGGTTTTCATCAGCTCTGCTTCCTCACAAAGCGGGATCAGAGGGAGAACTTTACGGCGGTCTTGTGCAGATCTTTTCACGATTTATGCATCATTCTAAGGACCCAGATGCCCTTTAAACATAAAGGCAATTGAATTTAACAGTTTTCAGGTCTTAGCACCTTCACGATAATAGATTGGCTCTCTGAATGTCCCAGAAGAAACATCTTAGGCAGGATAGACTTGTTTCCCAAGGAGGGAAATTTCCAATAAACATCCCAGCACAAACTCCCACGGTGGGGGAAAGCAGCTTTTTAATGTTGTGATCATTAAAGCTCAGGGGTCCAGCACACTCAGCTTGCCCCACTTGCCCTAGAGCTGGTAGGACGGACTGTGTGACACAAAGGCTCTGTCTTCCTTCTCATCTTTGACCTTTGTGGAAGATCTTGGCCCCTTCACAGAACTCTTGGTCCTAGGATTCCAATTCTTGAGGGGGGCATCTCTGGTTTTGGCAGGGGGGCGAAGTCCGACTCACCTGTGTCAGTGTTTAGTTTAGGAGAATCAAGTGTGTTGGAAAATAGTTTAGGGAAACAGAGAGACTCTTCTGAAGGCATCTTTGGGGCCACTTGATGGAGCTGGTCTTTGGAAAGTTGGAAGGAACCTACTATTGTTTTTCTCCTGCACATCTCAAAAACCCTCTCTGGGGTGGCTCAGAAATAGATGGCCATTCTCAAGCCTTCAGAGGAATCCTGGACTAACTGAGTACTGAGGCCCTTCTCTGCCTTTTCCCCTTGCTCTGTCCTCCAGCAGCCCATCGTGTGAGAATGAAGTGGCCCAGAGATGCGATCTGAGGATTTAAAATGAGTTTTCCCTTCTCAATGCTGATAATAATTTAAAGAGTATTTGGGCAGGAGGATTTCATTTGCTCTTAGAACTGGAGGGCAACACTTTCACTGCAGTGGGGCAGGCTCCAGCCTTTTTGACACAGCTGGCTTTGTGGGGTGTGACTGGGGAAATTCATCTGCCCTGAAGTTGAGGGCCCCGGCACTGTTGTTCCTGGTTGTATTTGGGAGCTCCTGCAATGAGAGGAGACAGTCAATACGTAAACACACACTCTTGCACATGCACGCAGGTGCACACGCACTGGTACACACCACACACACACACACACACACACTGCCTCCTATTCATCTGGTCTTCTAGGGCAGGGTGAGATGTGAAGAAGATGTGACCTTTTAAAGTTACCGTGAAGTGGTGTTCTCAGATGCCCTTGAATCTTGGAATGCAAGCATTGTTGAGTGATTGGCAATGACCACCAGGAATAAAATACTTCGCAGGGACCATCTTATGATCCAAGAGGGGCTGGGGAAGTCTGCGGAAAACAAGGCCTGCTTTGAAATGCCCAAAGCTCAGCCTCCCAGAGAAAGCCAGGCTCGGTTAAGAATTCACTGAGAAGTGAGTGGGTTCTATCCTGTGTGGGCTGTTGGAAAAGTCCTTGAAATTCAAGGGCCTGAGTCCTGATGTGGACACTCTTTCCTCTCCTATGAGCCTGAAGGCAGAGAGAAACACCCCCAGTTAGGAAGACTGGATAGAGATTGGAGTGCTATTTGTTTTCTCCTGGTGGTGGTGGTGGGGGGATGATCGAGGGATGGATGGAGAGCAGAGAAATGTGTCCATTTGAATCAAAGTGTTATTTATTGACACAGGGTTCAGGAGTGGAAAATAATTTATAAGCGTGGGAATCATTTATAACAGCACCTCCTGGGTGAGGCAGGAGGTGGGGTAAGGAATTGCTTGGGGGCTGGTGTTGGCCATCATAAAGGGCGGAAAGTTCTTGGCTCAGCTCCTCCTACTGGGCCTGGGATGTCCACACAACTGCAGATGTTTGGGGGGATAGGTCTGGAGGACCCAGCCTGGGACTGATGATCACCTGCTAGCAATCAGAGCCCTTTCCAGTGTAGCTGGTGGCCGATCTAGGCTCACAGGGTGGGTTGGGGGTTGGACCCAACGGGCCCTGGGTGGGTCCAGCCCTCGTAACGTGCCTGTGGCCACCTCCTCCTGCAGAGGAACCTGCCCCGCAAAAGTCTGCTGCATCAACGTGAGTTTCACAGATGCACCCGGACCCTCCCATAAAAGAGGGACGTTGGGGGTGGGAAAGAGGAGTGACCTTTCCCTGGTGACCCCGTAAAGTGACCACTGACACTTCCCTCCCAGCGCTGAACCTCTTCAGGGATAACCGCGGCCTGTTACAGACCTCGCAGGCACGTTCCACCGTGCCTTCCCACCCAGTATATGTATTTTTCCTTTTTCTGAATGGTAGGCAAAAAAAGGGGATGAAAGTAAGTGACAAACGCAGCAAGAGGAAGATTTCCCTGACTCGACGTAAGCGGAGTGTAGAAAGGAGCTGGACAAATTAGAGTTTCATCTTCCCTCCCCTTCGGGGGACCCACGGTCCAGCCATCAGCAGCCCTTAATGCTTTTGTAGCGAGGCCTAATTGCCTCAAAACAAATTGACCGTTTTCTTCCCCTGCGATGTAACTTTTGGTGGTTGTTTAGTAGTTTAGGGAAGGGAGGCTGTGGATCAAAATTTGGCTTTTTTAAACGGGAGCAATTTCACGATCCTTATGCCGTGACTATTTCTAAATTGTCTGGGCATAAAGCTCTGGATGCCTTTTGCCGGTTTCTGCCTGTTGTGCTTGTACCAGTGTGGGTGCGCGTATGTGCAGACACACACACACACACACACTACATACCACGTGTACATACATAGCATGCACACACACAGGCCTGCGAAGTCTTAATAAGAAATGAAAAAATAAATTTGTTTTTTCCCCCAAGAAGCAGCTCATACAAAGTTTTGGCCCTGTTCAGTTTTAAATAGAAGCTTATTGATCTCCCTGTGGTCAATTTTTTGTGGAATTTGTAATCCTGTTAGACCTCCGGGAGAGGCATGATTAATTTACTTGTACATTTCACTATTTTGGGTCAGTTTAGTTAATAAGCATTTATTTTGTGCTCAGTGTGTGAAGCATTTTGCCCGGATTAGGAGTGTGTGTGTGTGTGTGTGTGTGTGTGTGTGTGTGTGTGTCTGCGCACGCGCGCACTAATGGGCCTGCTTGCCCGTCCGGAATAAAGGCCCCTGGTCTCCATTCCCACCACCTCCCCAGGACAGGAAGAGAGGGCGAGCGGCCCCTTCCACTCTCGCTTGTCCAAGAGGAGGGAGAAAAAGCCCAGCCTAGCAAACACGGCCTCCCAGAACCCTGGAGACGGCTAGAGAACATCGGCTTCCTTCTGGTGTCTTGGTCCCCGGAAAGTTTTCGAGCATTAATTCTTAATTGATTGGGAGCTGAGCGCAGACATGGAGAAGAGTGAGGAATCTTAAACCTCTTTGGGGCACCTTCCATGCTGCTTCTTGACAAATGGTGGTGCTGGGGTGTGTGTGTATGTGTGTGTGTGCTGTCACTTTTAGAGAAACGCATGGTTTGACTTCCAAAGAAGGAAGAAAAAGTATGCGTAAGTCTCGAAAGCTGGGAAAGAGAAAAACAGAGCAAAACAGCCCGCAGCGTTGGCCTTCTGAACACTGAGTCTCAGAAAGGGAGCTTGTGTCATTCTTGATGGTGTGGGCTCTTCAGCCGGGCGTCTCAGGGAACTGCTTCTCTTTTTCCCCCCTCTCCCCACAGCCTTCCTGTCTCTGCTTCTAAATGATGGGTTAAAAAATTTCTCTTTTAATATTATTTTTTAAAAGATAGGTTTTGGCCATAACAATCACAGGACACATGGTTTGCTGAGGCCCCCCTCTGCACCCCTCCAATTGCTTAATTCTTTGCACATCAGTTTCTACTGAGCCCTTGCCTTTGCAGAGCGAGGGCCGGACAGAAGTATTTTCGGCGCTGAGCCAGCCTGAAATGAACTTGAGGTGCTGAGGCATTTGGAGAGATGAGGATACAATTTCTTTTTTTATGTGGGCCCGTTAAAGTCTAATGGACATTGGTGTCTGGCCTTAAATTTGGAGAGGGTCTTTATCTAACCCTTAAAACCAGAATCGTTTCCGGCAATTATGACACCCCTGGCTAGACCACTAAATCTTCCAGCCGCCTGTCTGGAAGGTGGTGGCGGGGGTGGGAGGGACAGAGGGGCACACCTGTTACCTGTATCAGCTATAATTACGACGTTTCTCGGCTCCTGGTTTGAAAGGAAGAATTTATGGACCGAGCTTTGCCGGAAGAGAATGGCCTGAGGCGTTCTGGCTCCTGGCAGCGAAATCACAGGCCCCCCCACCCCCCACCCCCCACCCCCGCGGTGTCCATCACAGCCCTTGCATTTCCTTAATGAATTAATTTAGCTCCCCGACATTTGGTATTAAGTAGTTATTTTGGGAATCCAAGAGAGAAAGAGCTGGAAGACTTTTTGGAAAAAAGAGTAAGTATTGCATTTTTGAAGCTGGGGACGACTGGGCATCCAGGCGTGTTACGCGCCAAGGGAGGACACATTTGGTGGGACGTGGCAGAATGTGGCAAAGCCGCCTGGCCGCATCCCCGCCTGTGCTCTCGCTTCCCTACGGAGGGGATTTTTCCATTGTTAAACCAGCAGAGGCCACAACACCCAAGCTCCATGCAGTATGTTTGGAAGTGTTGTTTAGATTATTCTCACTTTTCAAATTGAAAGGAACTTAGTTTAATGGGAAAATAGCAGTATTGCTATCTTGGTGTGTTTGCTTTAGTGTTTAAAAATAGTTTGTTTTCATATCTTGAATTTCATCCTTTCCTTGTTTGCTTGTTTGATGGAAACCCGTGAGTGTGTGTGTTGCCGGGGTGTGGGGGGTTTGGGGCGGGGGGACCAGATAGCAACACACATGTCTTTACACATGCAGGCAGTCAAATGGTTGCAATCATGCAACCAAAAATCGGTTGCAATTTTAAAGCTGGCGAAAGGGACTCAGAACACTTGCTTTTAACTTAAACCATCTTGTCCCTTCCTTCCCCATCAGCACACCACTCCCCACCCCCTCAGCAATATTTCTTTCTTCCTTAAAAAAGGAATGCCGGGCCTGTTTGCTGAGGTCCCTGTTGGAATAGATTTTCAGGGGTTATGTATTAAATGTGTTTGAGGGCGATTTCAGCCCTCAGTCTGGTCGTCCCAGTACTAATGGTAGCAGAGCCTGTTATAGAGAGGCAAAGAATATTGTAAATGGCTTATGCAGAAAAACCATTTAGATAAAAATGCAATTTTCCCTTCTGCATAGAGTGCTAAGAATTAATAGCACATTCTTTCTAAATGGGTATTTTTATATTATGTTTTCCTCCTAATGAAATTCTTTTCCCAAACAGGAGCATGTTTCATTTTAAACTTTAGAGTAAAATTGATCTGTTTTTAAGCCTGCAAAAACTGGTGTCCCAGTTTTCAGTAGGCCTCTTCCCTCCCGACTCTGCGCCCAAGCCTTTTGATGTTAGATCCTGTAGAGGATGGGAGTCATGCTTCTGTCTCTTTCCTGTCCACATTACAGCTGAGAACAGGGAGAGGGGCTGGGTTTGCCCACATTTTGGATTGTTTTCTTTCTCTTTCCTGAGGAGGGTTTGGGGGTTGTTTGATGGTTTCCACAAATAGAGAAACTGGTCTTGAAATGTGAACTATTTGTGCTTGGTGCCTCTCACCCCGAAACCTGCCCTGGGTGGGAGGCTCACCTCCCTCGTCCCAGGGAATTTCCCATCATCCTCTTGGTGTATCCCTTTCTCCCTGGCTTTTTCATTACTTCAGAGGAGCCCTAGGTGCCCACTGCCTGCTCCACATTATGTGACAGGTGTGAAAAAGAATGCTTTTAGCTTGGGAGCATCCACTGAGATGCAGTTCTGTGGATCAACTCTCTGCCAGAGATGAGGATACAATTTCTTTTTTTATGTGGGCCCGTTAAAGTCTAATGGACATTGGTGTCTGGCCTTAAATTTGGAGAGGGTCTTTATCTAACCCTTAAAACCAGAATTGTTTCCGGCAATTATGACACCCCTGTGGGTGGCCATTTTGTGAGGAGTAGAAATTCAGAACTTCTTAGAAGGCCGACTTTGTGCGTTCCAGCAGAACTTTGTGGCAGCATCGTTGTGGAAAGTCTTTGAGAGCTTATTTTGCTGGCTGCCGTGGGCCACTGTCTGCTGACCCAGTTTTTTCTGCTGGGTGTGTGTATGTGGTATTGGGTAGCTTACATTGGCAACTTAGATGTCCAGACGTGACAGCGGTTGAAGCAGCAGTGTCCTAGCAGATGGATGTCCTGAAACACATGCTTGTAATTTTCACTGTTGAAATAGCATAAGGTGAAAGCTTAGGTAGAATTCTAGAATGGGAATTCTAGAGAAGTGAAATTCTCTCTTTTTGTGCCCTGTCTCTGCAGTATTTTTCAGCGGAGAGATCCAAAGGCCCAGAGATGGCAAGTAACTTGGCCAAGGTCACACAGCACAGGTACACAAGGGTTGGACCGTAGCTGAACCTTGGCCTTGACCTTGCCTTACTACCTCTTGATCCCTCACCTGGGAGCTAGGGTGTGATTTTGCTGAGCCTGTGCAGACCAGAGTCCGGGTGTTCTTAAACCAGAAGTTTCCAAGCCTTTTTAAGGAAGCACCGTGACATATTTCTGATGACAAGAGCGCTAATCACCTTCCTCTTTCAGAGCCATAGGAAGTGTAGATTGTATAGGAGACGGTTCTTGACCTTGGGGAAGCAACAGTAGCACTGGATCTTGCCAGAGGAGTGGTCTAGATTTTAGGCTGGGCTCTTTGTCTCTGCTGAGCTTTGTGACTGTAGCCTCTTCACTGCTTCCAGCTTGGTTTTCTCATAAAACTGAAAAACAGTAAAAAACAAACCAACCCCCCCACCAATGGCTATCTCAGGAAAGTATTATGAAGACTAAATAAAATGATTTTAGCTAAATGGGACTGAATAGGATGATTATAATGATAGGATGATTATAATGATAGGATGATTATAGGGCACAGGCTCTGGTGCCAGACTGCTTGGGTTCAGACCCAAGCAACTCCATGTCCTAGCTGTGTGACCTCTAGTAGACTGCTTAACCTCTCTGTGCCTCCATTTCCTTATCAGGAAAAGAGGATGACAGTTCATACCTTGTGGAGTGGGGAGAATTCGGTGAGTTAATATATACATGAGTAGACGCTCAGAAGATTGCCCAATGCCAAGGAAGCGCTGTGCCAGCACCAGCTTTTATTGACCCCCTACTCTATGCCCAGTGTTTCATTTGTGGTGTCACATGACCCTTCAAAGCACAAGATGGTGTCACTGCTCTTGTGTGTCCTGTCTTGGGGATGTGGAAATGAATTGCAGAGAGGCGCTGTGATGTCACATGTTCTGGGGCCGGGCGGAGCGGGGCTCCTGCAGCAGCTGTCTCACCGTCGGACTCTGTCTTTGGGGGAGGGGGCAGTCAGACCACGTGTGGACCTTGATGGGGTGGCCCCAGCCTGGAGTGGGTAGCCGTGTTTGGGCACGGGTCCCTGGCAGTGGGATGGCAACGCTCCGGTATCTGTCTTTCACCCGACAGCCCTCCTGGGCTCTGAAGGAACAGTTTTCTGATACAAGTGAGTAATGGTCAGCCTTCTTGTGGAAGGAGTCCATGAAATGAGCCAGTCCCCGGTCCCCAGAGCAGTTTGCCAGGAGCCCGTGCCAGCCGTAAACAATCTGGGAGCTGGCAATAAAGAAATTAGACCCCTGTGTCTGGCACCTCAGGTGGGGCCTCAGGAATCTGGCAGCTTTGGGCTGAACAGGGAGAGAGAGAGAGAGAGAGAGAGAGAGCGCCTGGGAGGGAGGGAGCTAGGTCCCTGCTCCAGGTGAGGATGGGAGGGCTTAGCTGTCACAAAGGCCTGGGGTTGAATCCCAGCTCTGCATCTTTTGTGCTGTGTGACCTTGGGCAGATGAATCACAGCTTATAGGACCCGTAACCCAGGTGTCATCCCTGTGCCCCTGGCAGAGAGTCGCTGTGGGGTTGCGGAGCCCTGTGTCCTGGGGGCAGTGAGCAGCAGGGTAAGTTGGTGAGAGCAAGGGCTTTGGAACCAGCTGGAGGGGACTCGCGTGGGGCCCTTGGCCATGTCCCAGCACCTCTCCCAGCCTCAGTGTCCTCAGTGGCAAACTGGGGAGAGTAGCATGCCTCCCCGAGGGCCTGGCTGTGGTCCTTACCTGAAGTGACGTGACCTCCCAGGGGACAATTGGCAGTGTCTAGGGACATTGTTGGTTGTCACAACTGTGGGGAAGGAGGGCGCTTCTGGCATCTAAAGGACAGAGTCCAGGGATGCTGCTAAACGTCCTATAACACACGGGGGTTGTCCTCACCCCACCCCCTCTCCTACAAAGAATTGTCCAGCCCCAAATGCTAAAAGTACCAAAGTTGAGAAACCCTGAACTACACTGAGCGATTGAGGTTAGGTTCAAAATGATACTGAAAACATGGTAGTAAAGTCTGAATTCAAAGCATCTGGCATATTTATTCATTCAGCAAACACACATCAAGCACTTAACATGTGGCACTGGTGTTCTAGGTGCCGAGATGCAGTGGGGACCCAATAGACCAAAGCTTTTGCCCTCATGGAGTTTCCATTCCAGGGGAGAGGACAGACTGGCAGACAACAAACAAGAAAAATGTCACAAGAGTGTGCAGGGCCCGGAACAGAGGATCTGAAGGGGCATGCGTGAGTTTCTAGGCTGGGCCACCAGTGAGGTGGTGATGGTTAGTCCAGCCAGCCCTGTGCTGGTAACTGCCCAACAGCCAGCTCTCCAGGGACACGGAAAGTTCTGCTTAGGACTTTCGCCGATTCCCATGGTGTAAATACTCCCACCATGGCCTGAGTCAACCGATGACATGTTAGCTGTCAGCTGGCTTGCAGAATTCTTGAATATTTAACAATAGGTTCCCACACCCTGGAGCTGGCCAGGTCAAGCTTTGCAGGAAGGGTGTTCCAGGCCAGGGAAGATCGAGTGCAGGAGCCCGGAGGCAAGACTGAGCTGGCGAGTTCCAGGAACAGGGAGGGGCCGTGGGGGTCGGGGGAGAGCCTGTCCAGGCAGGAGGGGCCAGACCACTCAGGACTTGTCATCACACTCCAATCAGGAGGGTGGGTTTTTTCTAAGCATGGTGGGGGACCAGGGAGGGCACTGGACACTTGTGTCTAGGATGGGACCTCACGGTACATAATTAAATGTGTGATCAGTGGTGGGGTTGCCTCTGAGCCCAGAGTATCCCTTCTCTTCATTCCTGCCTGGCTGCTTCTGAGGAGGCAGAAACTCTCTTCCAATAGTTTGGCAGCACCTGGGCCACAGGTTAGGGCAGAGGGTGTCCCTCCAACCGCTGCCACCACAGAGGAAAAGGCGATCAGGCCCCAGAGGAGCGCAGGAGGGCGGGGAGCTCAGCCTGCCGCAGGAGGTGGTGTGGGGGGTGTCTGCCCTCTCCCTGGTCTGGGCAGGGCATGGTTCATGTCCCGGCCCAGGGAGACTGTTTCCTTCTTTTCAGAGGTCACCGGACAGGAAGCTGCAAGTCCAGTCGGACTGAGCCTCCGGGTGGCCTGGGCCTGGCGTCCACCTTCTGGAAGCTTTTCTTTTGCTTTCTTCCCTGACTCTGAATTGCAAAGGAGTCATAAAAGGCCGTAGTCACTGAGCGCCAGTCGCACCGAGCCCCATTTTGTCATTGAGGACACAGGCTCAGAGACTGAGTGACTTGTCTGAGGTCACCCAGCTGGGAAGTGGGGAACAGAGGGTGAATTCACACCTGGGCCTGTCTCACTTGGAAGCCTGTGCTCAGAACCACTGAGGTTGAGTCAGGAAGCCGATTTCTCACCGACAGATCCTTGAAATAATCACTTTGCTATACACTCGAAAGTAACACAATACTATAAATCAACTATACCTCAATAATAAAAATAAATAAATAAAAACAGGCTGGCAAACCAAACCAAACCATACCCCAAACCAAAAATCTACCCCCCCCCCCAACTTCCAACTTTTGTCAGTCACACCACTGACAACCCAAATCCTCGTCATCTGCAGTCCATGGGTGAAGGGGCAGCAGTCAGAGTTCCAGGCCTGGGGACCAGGAGGTGGCTTGCTATGACTGGGGCAAGGCTGTGCAACTTTGCTGAGCCTCAGTCTGCCTGTTTGTCAAGTGGTATCAATTCTGGTACCTCCTAGGACCCCCGTGAGTGGGGAGCATCTGCCTGTGTACCTGTCACCTTCTTTCTCTGCTCCCTGCACCACGCTGGAATTGTATCTGTGAATAAAGCAGATGCTATGCTGGCTGGGAGAAGGAGTTAACCAGTAAAGACCCAGAGAAAAAGGACAGTTGCCTTAATGTTCCACAGAAAATTGGCTGTGTAAAGAGAGAGGGCCTGGGGCTGGTCCGTTGGCCAGGATGGCAGAGCGCTCTGAGGTATGAGTCAAGAATGAAGACGATGTGGCTGTTTATCCCAGCGCCTGGCACCGCTCCACGGCCCGTAGGTGTCCAGTGATTGAAAGAAGGGGCTTTGTCGGCTGCAGGGGTGCATCCTTGCTTGGTCCCAGGGCTAGGGGTCAGTACCACCCTGATACTCCTGAGACCTAGGAGGGGTGATGGAGGTTTCCTCCAGAGGGGCCAGGGCGGGGCTGGTCCAGGGTCAAGGATCCCAGCCCTCATCTCTGCAGGGGTGAGTAGGAAGGGGAGGGAGCCCTGGGCATCGGAATTCCTCACTCCAGCCCCACTCGCACCCTTTCTCCATCCCAATCACTGGTCCTCGCCAGCTTCTCTGCTCGCCTGAGACCCAGGGGCCCAGGACACAACCCCTGTCCCACCCAAGGCTTGTTATTTACGGACATCAGGACCCGACTGGCCTTGCTGGGCTGTGAGAGGAGGCCGGAATTTCCTCCGTCCGTCACCTGACTGCTGGCTTTTGCATCCCGGGTCTTGCAGGAAGCTGTGGCCAGAACAGCCCTGCCTGCCCTGCATCGATCCTTTCACCGTCCTGGGCCTCAGTTCCCTCATCTATCTTTTGGGTTAAACAGAGTCTCGGTGAGAATTAAAGAAGATGATGAGAAGTTCTCAGCCCAGTGTCTGGCACATCAGAGAGGTCACTAAACCTTGATGTAAATACAGATGCTTTCCACCTCGTGGGCGGGAGGCACGGGAGCCTACGAGGGCAAGGGGTGGCAGGCTGCAGAAAGTAGGGGGGTGGGTGCCCCTCCCTGTGGGCCCTGAGGAATTCACCTGCAGAGTTCTGGAGGGTGATCTTGGGTGCCGTGAATGGTAGATACGGTGACCGCTGCAGCTGGCAGAAACTCTGCAGATGGCTAGGTGTTTTAGAATACAAGCCAGGGCGAAACACATGGGAGATAAAAACTGTGCATTTTCTGAAGCCCCTGAGAGTTTTCAATACCCCGGCCCTGCATACCCATTTCTTCATGTCTCTGTTTGTGTAGGGCTTAGAAAATCAGTCCCTTGTTAAAGTTAGGAAAGTTATTGAAATTAGCAACCATGTTAATAATGTGCAAAGCATATGAATGGCACCTCTACTCTGTATGTAGGTGGTTTATGCGTCCTCCATGAGCAGCTTTAAGACAAACCGTGAGTAGCCCTTCAAAACTGTGCCTAACTGGGAGAAAGCACCCATAACTGTCACCTGCTGCTTTGGCATGGCCTGGGTCAGAGACTCGGCGCAGAAATGGGGCATGCCCCATAGGACTCTGCTTCTTGCTTGTGTTTCTCCCCACATCCGTGGGACAGTGAGCGAGTCCGTTTGCTGGAGATTATTTTTCTAGCTTTTGCTTTTGGAAAGAGAGCTCTTCTAATTCTCTGCCTTAAGCATTACTTTATGGGTTAATCAAAGGTGGTGGTGGGGCTATTGAAAAGGGCACATAGGCCACAAGTCTTACCTGCCCATCGTGGGGAACCTCCACAACCCCCTGTGCTTTAAAGGCCATGCACAAACTCTTTGCATGCCCTCCCGAGGGGATGGAAAAACATCTCCGGCTGTGGTTCCTCAGGTGTTGCTCCATCTCCCCCTCCGCCGTCCTCCCCCCTTCCCCCCCACATCTCCCGCTTTTTCCTTTTCTGCCTTTCATTCCTGGAACAATCGTCCAGGCCAGTTCCTTTGGGCTCCTCCACATTCCCTGCCAAAAACAAAAACCATTCTTAACCCCAGATGACCAGGCCTGTAGTCGTTTTGTCTGGTATGTGGCGTCCGCCTGGGGTTGGGGTTGTTGGGGGTGGGGGGGGGGACGCATGCTTCCAATTTATATTCGGGGCGTGCCAGCTTCAAGGGGAGCAGGGACTGGGAGAGACAAGGCTTCAAGGAGCTGGGAGCCCAGAACCACCAGATTTCAAGAGAGGAAAGAGGGGGACCACAAGCTCAGGGCCAGCCCAGGGACCAGGAGACAGCGGGCTCTGGGTCAGGCCGGACCCTGACCCTTCATACCCCCTGCCCCCGGTACTTGTTGGCCTCATTGTGGACTTCGGATTTTCCTCTGTATTCTCTTTGGTTATTATTATTTTTTAATGAGGTCAGACTGAAAATCCATCTGCCTGGGCCTGCCTGCCTAGGTTTGAAGGCAATTAAACTGTAGACTAACCTCTTAATTAGGGTTTCCCTGTGTAAATCTCATTTGATAAATTCCTTATCATCCTTGGCTTTAACTGCGGCACGGCCTGGAGAGGGGATTGAGCTCCCCCTGGGACCTCTAAGTGAATCCCCCCCAGAGAGGCCGCCCGCTCTGCAAGTGGGGCTCCGCCGGGCAGAACCTCCCCCAGGAAGGGCTGGGAGAGAGGGGCCCCTTTCAGGGTTAATTAATCAGAAAATGTAGTGGTGCCCGGTGATTCCCGAGAACTTGTCTGCCACCTTTTCATTCTCCTGTTTCCCCTTCTGCCTCCCTTCTAGAATTTTTTTTTTTTTTTATTTTTCGGGTGAACTCAACTCTGTTAAAGGAAATCTGAAACCCCCCTTCCTTCCTTGCCCCTCCCCCCCCCCCAACTTCTACCCAAACTGTTTGTCTGTGTGGATGGTTACATTTTTTCCTTCCCTTTTTTAAATGCGAGTGCGGCTAGGAGTGGAAATGTCAGGGGTCAGGCTTCAGGCAGCGGGGAGCAGGGGGGGCAGCCTCAGCTGCTGTCTTTGCCTTTAGAGAGAAATCAGAGCTGAGCTTAACCCTTTAGAGTCCAGCCCTTGCCTGTGGCTTCTGGGCGCTTCTTCCTTCTCTTTGCACTGGAATCAGGGGACTTTGGCACCGGGGCTTTACTTTTTAGGGTTTGGGGCTGAAATCTACTCCCACGGTGTTGGGGAAAGGGGAGAGGGCTGGGCCACCCCAGCTGTATCCCTTAGAAGAATGCCCGTTGGATCTGCGGTCCCAGCACCACGGACTGGGCTGAGCCCCTGTGGCGTGCTGGTCACCAGACTCAAGATGCTGCCCATTTGGTTGGGGCTGGCAGGGCCAGCCTGGCCGCATTCACTGCTCTAACCGTGCCAGCCTCCCAGGAGGTGTTCTTTACCGAGGCTCAGGAGGTGTGGTGACAGGCTGGCTGAGTCTCCCAGCTGATAACAGGCAGGGGTGGGATTGGGGACCAGCTCTTCTTGTTCAGAAGAAGATTTACCAGAACAAGAAGATTCCCATTTACCAGAGCCTGCCCTCCCCACCCCAGAACCTCCTCCCTAACCTCCGTGATCCAGTAAGAGGGGAGGCCTGTCTCGAAGATGGCATTTTGAGTCCTTAATACTCAGCAGCTGTTGAAAAGGCAGGGGGGCCAGCTTGAGAGCCACGCTTGGCCAGTGCCTCTCCTGGGTCACCTGTGGCATCCTCACCCCGCTGTGAAGCAGCTACTTCTGCTGACCCATTTTACCGATGAGAGGAGGCAGAGAGGAAAAAGACCTGCTTGTGCGTGTGGCTGGCAGGTAGTAAAGCCAGATCTGCCCCCTCCCACTTTCTGCCCACGGGGCCAAGCTGCCCCTAAGCATGGGACCACTGCCAGTCCATGGAAATAGGAAAAAACAGTACAGAGCTAGTGCCTGCTGACCACCTGGTCTCCATCACCTGTGGAGTCATCCAAGGGCAATGCCAAGACCAGAGGGCGTTGATCCCCAAGCCACGGTTTCCTCAACTGTGAAGTGAGGCTGAGGGCAGTGTTGCCTCAGGGGCTCCGTGGTGGTGGTGGTGGGGGTGCTACACCCATTCATAAGCTTTATGATCAGTGACTCGTACCTGGTAAGCTTCAACACACATCAAACGTTGTTATTATTATTTATTCCTAATCATGGAAGGGGAAGAAATGTAGGCACCGATGAAGTCCCAAAGGGAAGAAGCCCCATGAGCATCCATCAGCACCTCTGTGGATAACCAGGAGCCAGTGAGAGCTGGGAGTGGTGGGCTCTGCCCCAGCCCAGCTTGAGGGGTTGACTGCAGAACCCAGCTGTGTGGCTCTGGGCAAGTCACCTCACCTCTCTGTGCTCCGGGGCGGGGGGGCAGGGAGTTTACCAGCGTCCTCAGTGGCCACTGGGATGAATCTGGACCTTGAGTCTGCAGGAGGTGCCGAAGATGGTTTGCTTCATCACTTTGCCTTTCATTGAACAGCGGCTTTGTGACAACGCCCTGCTGGCGGGGCCTCAGTTTCTCCGTCTGGAATGGGGAAGCTGCTGTGAAACTCAGAGGACATGATACACCCAGATGTGTTTGGCAGCCTCCAAGAAAGCTGCTCAGACGTCAGGGATTATTATTAGAATAGGAAGTGGGCTTATTTCTCTGCAGAGTGGAGGGACATCTGAGCACAGGGGCGGCACAGCCGCTGGCAGCTCCAGGTCTGTCCAGGGGTCTTTTTGTTTGTACCTGCCCCTGAGAAGGCACCACAGGGGTGGTGAGTGATAGTTATGCAGGTAAAAGGACCAAGATGATGTTCTTGGGGCCTGGGTTCGAATCTCGGTTCCCTTTTCTGTGGCGTGGCCTTGAGGGAGTCATGTCGCTACTCTGTGCCTTAGTTTTCTCGTCTATAAAATGGGCACAGTCGAGCTCCTGTTTCCTAGAGTAGTTAGAGAGGCCTAACCGAAGTGACGCATTCAAGGTGCCAGCCCGGTTTCCCACACAATGCCTTGTCACCGGTCACCGAGACAATGACTCAGGCTGACCTGAGCCTGGAGAGGTCTTTGGAGCCGCCTGAAGCGGAACTTGAATTCTCCCCTTGCCGGCCTGTGGCCTCCCTTCCTCCCTCCCTCTGAAACCAAAGCCTAGCATCTGTTTCCCCAGGAGCTGTTTAATATTCTGCCGCGGTAAAATGAACTCATTGGAGCCACCCGAAAACAGCTGAATGAACCCCTGGCGCCCGGCGGCCTTTCAGAGTCGCTCCCGACCCCCTCGGGCCTCAGGGAGGCTGGCAGCGACAGCAGCTGTAGGAGAGGGGCCCCCTTTTCTTTTTGTGCCCCCCAATGGGGCTCCTGGGGGGCTGGATTGGGGGCTGGAGCCTGGGGAGGGGCGGCCTGGGTTTCCCAGCCTATTCGGGGCCTCATTTGTACTTCTTGGCTCAGAAGCTCTGTGTGTGAGGCCTCCTTGGGGAGGCCGGGAAAGCCAGGCCTTCTTCAGATTCTCCTCTTGATCCTCCCCCGAGCCAGCCTCGAACTGGGGCCAGCGGAGGCAGGAACCCCCAGCACTGCTGAATGATGACAATGGTGAAAGTGACAGCAGCATCCTTGCGTACCTGCTGAGCACCACTTGTGCCAGGCATGTCATCTGCACTGTTTTACTGACTCTTTAATACCAGTGGAGCAGTTTATTGTTTTTAGTCCCCTTAGACGGATGAGGAAGCTGAGGCCCAAGCTGGCTTGTCCAAGATCACACAGCTGGGAAGTGGCCAGCCTGGGCCTCAGCCAGACCCCGCTCTCTCCTCGATGGCTCATAGATGTCTGCCCTTGATCCTTTGGGACCCAGCGGCCTCTTCTGTAAAAGGGGAGTTTGGGGGGAGGCGTGGCCTCACATGCCCACCTGCCCGACATCCTTGAGGAGCATTTCACATGGCTCATTTCGGTGCTAGCCATTGTCTTCGCTTGATTGCTCTGTAACACCGGTTGCAGTTCAGCCCCAGTCTCAGCCCCTCACCTTTCTCCCCTCCCCTGTTTGCTCCTGGGGGGACTCACTGTTCATCCCAGTTCCCTCAGAAAGCAAATGGTAACACAATGCTTCCAGGAAGAAACTGAATTAATTTCATGTCATTATCCCTGATAAAATTAAATATTACTTACAATTAGTCTTGCGCAATTGCTGTGCTGAGAGGCGGCAAAGCACTGAGGGGAAAACAGACTGAGTTGGTGCCCATGAGGCTGTTGACAACTGGGTGTGAGCTGCTCATGAATGTCCCCGTCACCAGGACTTGAACCCCAGGGGTGATGTCTGACGTAGATTGAGAGCGTGCTGGGGAGGGCCTGCTAGGAGGCACATGCAGCCCCTCTCCCCAAGTTTTATAGCTGAGGAGCCTCAGCAGGTATTACTGGGCTTGGCTTTTTTGTTCTTTTTTGGCTGCATCTGCGGCATGTGGAAACTCCCCGGCCAGGGATCTAACCTGAGTTGCAGCAGTGACAACGCCGAGTCTTTAACCACAGGCTGTTCGGGAACTCCTGGACTTGCTTTTTCCAGCAGGTGGCTCTACAAGTGTCATGTCCCACAGCTTCTCCACAAGATCCCACTAGACATCCGGAAATGGAATCCAGGGTTTAGTGTTTTCTCCTCAGGGTTCAAATCCCAGCAACACCACTTCCCAGCTGTGGGACTTTGGCCAAAATACCTCCTTCCTCGGAACCTCAGTTTTTCTCCCCTGTAAAATGGGCACAATGTCGATCGCTCCATGAATTAACGTGGGGCTTGTGGGATGGGTCTGCCGTGCCAGCCAGAGGGGATTTGGAGGAAGAGAAAGTTGTCCGAGGAGGCCAGGGATGGCCCTGGGTCAGGGTAAGGACTGTGAAATTGTGCAGAGTGCTTTGGATGCCACTTACGAGTATTAGAGTATAACTGCCACTTAGTGACCGTGTGACCTTGGGCTGGTCCTCATGGGTCTTCCAATCTCTCTTTACTCATCACCTGGAAAATGGGGATAGTGACATGTACATTATGCTCTCATGGCAATAATGGAAGGTACTGGTGAAAAGTGAGGCTTGAGGTCAGCCACATAGAAGGTGATCCATAGCCTGGCGTCATTGTTATTATTTTTGCTGATGTTACCATCGCTCTTGTTAGTCTTTAGTCCCTGCGATTCCTGGCCTCTTTTTTGAGGCTTGTGAACTCGGACTATTCAGAGCTTGAATAGCGGAGATGTGATGGGGAGAACAGGAGGCAGGATATGGGAGTTTTAATCCTAGCCTGACCTTGACCCATCATCTGACCTTAAGCAAGTCACTTCCTTTCACTGGGCCTCAGTTTCTTCCTTTCTCTGATTGGACTAGGTCAGATTTACAGATTCAATGTCAAGTGCTAATCTGGATTGATTAGTTCTGGCTGCCTAGAGCATTGTGTGGAGAAAGACTCCTTGGCTGTATCTGAGCTCCGTGGGAGGGGGCGCCAACGTCTGCCATGGGCTCAAGAGGAAATACGTGTCAGGGTGAGTCCCAGGTGGTTGATAATCCTGGAAAAAAGGATCCTTGCGGCTCTTTCCAGCCCCAAATATACCTCGATCTATGAAACCTTCCTATTTGCAAGGACTTGCCTTTTGTTAAGAAAACTAGTAGTCATGGCAGCTGCTGACACAGATTGGGCAAGACTTTGCAGATTACATTTCTGGACCAGCACTAGCCAAGAGAACTTTCTGCGATGATGGATATGTTCTATATCTGCACTGTCCAGTATGGGAACCACTAGCCACAGATGGCCGTTACACACGTGAAATATAGTTGTGAATGAGGAATGGATGTTGAGATTTTTTTAAAATTTAGAATGTCACATGTGGCTAGTGGCTACCCTATTGGGCAGCCACTCTTAGACTCCTAGAGCCCCTGGATTTGTAGAGGCCCCTGGGATCATCAACTTGTTATACGCCAATCGTGTCCTGAACTCTGGGTGGGTCCTAGGGTGAAAGCCTGTTGCTTAGCAACAGACATCTGCCCCCAGGCAGCTGGAAACCACCTCTGCAAGAGCTTCGCTCAGGTGGGTGAGCGCTGCACGGGATGATAAACGCTTTTCCCTTCTGCACCGTTTGCCTCCCCAGGGGGCTGGTTCCCCAGGGCTCAGACCCTGCAGTGGGCAAGGCCTGGCCTGGATCAGATGCCTTCATGGGGCCATGACATGGAGGCCAGCTTCTCCTCCGTGGCACTCCCCGGAAACAGGCAGGTGTTTCCAGACACAGAGTGGATGGGTCGAGAGAAAAGAAGGCCAAGTAATGGCCTTTAGAAGAATGAGAATCATTTTTCACTTTCCTTCCCTCCTCTCTCCTTTCTTCCCTCTCTTGCTGGCCTGGGGCAGAAGTAGAAAGCCTTTGAAACTGACTTGGCTCCATCCTGCCTGGGTTGCTCCCTAGCTGTGTGGTGTTGGGCAAGTGCTGTACGCTGCTGTACACAGGCTCTCTGAGCCTGTTTCTACATCCTTAAGAAGGAAAAACCTGTACACACAACCAACCAAATGAAAACTCAAAGGCAAACACTTTTAAAAAAAAAGGAATAACACCCTCCGAAGATTAACAAGCGGACCTCATGCAGTGATAGACAGAAACAGGTAGAATGGGGTCTGGGGTGTGGTTCTTTTCCCTGGAAAAGAGATGTCAGAGTACTGGAGGGTAATTCAACCGATTCCCACGCCTGGCATCAACTTAAAGCTCATCTCTGAGGGTATCCAGTGGTTCCAGGCTCGAGACTGGTAGGCAGGAGGGATGGTTGGTGGGGTATTGGTTGGGAGAGGGGTCTCCCTGGGTTATCACCCTCTGGCAGGAGGAAATTGCTAGCATCCATCAAATGACCCCTTGAGTTTTGATCTCCGTTAAAGGCACCTGCATCTTGTGCCTTCCTCGCACACCAGTGGCTTCTAAAATAAACTGGGAGAATTCTAACCTCCAGACTTTGCCTGTTGGCTGGACTGGGGATCTGGAGAGTACATGAATGCACTTCCTCCATTTCTGGATAGTCTGGAAGGTGTGGGCTTTCTCAGTAGATTTGGAGGAGGAAGGAGCAAATGTCCTCATGACGTCTTACTTCATTGGCACCCAAGAAGCCTTGAGAAGTCCCTGTTCAGGTCTGTCTGGGGACCTGGCTGATGCGGTTTCAGTCTTTTTTATTTTAATGATTCTTTTGGGTCTGTTCCTGCCCCAAGGGATTGGTGCAGTCAGCATATATTGGTTGAGAGTCTGCTATGTGCCAGGTGCCAGGACCATGGTGGTCAGAGACAAGGCTCCTGATTTTATGGAACTCACGTTCTACAGGGAGTAGCTTGAAGCAAGCCAATTATAAGAAGTCTGGGTTGACATTAAATATTACAGTAGGGTGGGCATTGGGGCCCACTGAAGGGCTTAGAGAGACCTACCTGAGAAAGGGAAATACGGAATTGTTAATTAGGTGAAGGGAGACATGACAGTAGTGGTCCAGGAAGACGGGAGAGCTGGAAAGAGTAGCGTTGCCACCACTTGGTGACAGCATACTGTGAACTCCACTGTGAAACCTGAATAAGGGGAGGACTGAGTTCTGGTTTAGGCAGGCAGGCCAGAATCTTATGATTTGGTCAGTTTCTGCCCCTGACTTAACCCTCTCTGGTCTCAGTTCCTCAGTGTACAACAATAGCTAGCTCAGTCTTCCTAGGATATCATTCTGCTTTCCTCAGATCACAGGGACAATTGTCTGTGCCCTCTGTCATGGGAGGAGAAGCATTGAGTCTTTTTTTTTTAAATGGCCGCACCCACGTCATATGGAATTTCCCAGGCTAGGGGTTGAATGGGAGCTAAAGCTGCTGCCCTACTCCACAGGCACTGCAATGTGGGATCTGAGCTGCATCTGCGACCTACACTACAGCTCACGGCAATGCTGGATCCCCTGACCCACTGAGCAAGGCCAAGGATCGAATGCACATCCTCATGGATACTAGTTGGATTCGTTTCCGCTGTACCCCAATGGGAACTCTGAGAGGAATCAAGTCTTATTCCTGTTTCTCCATACCTGAGACATAGGCCAAATCCAGAAAATCTTTCCAAGAGGTGTGGGTTGTGGGTGCTGCAAAATGTATCAAGTCCGGGGAAAATCTGACCAAAAGCGAGACTGGGACGGGCTTAGTCACCTAGCCCCCCCACCTGTGTGCCTTCCCCTTCCCACACTCCCTGCCTTCCCTGCAAAGCCCGCACCCACCTTCCCGGGTCAACCCCAGACACACACTGTTGGCCCAGCGGGAACACATAAGGCCCAGCCAGCCCTCTCTGCCCCTCCAGGCGAGAGGTTAGCTCACACTTCCTGTCAGTCTATAGCGTAATTTGGGGTGGAGAACACCTACTTGGGTGGCCTCTTTAGGTCACAGAGTCACAAGTCTGGCAGCTGGGACGCCTGCCAATGACAATGGGGATGGCAGCCCAGAGAGGACAAGTGATGAAACTGAAGTCACACAGCCAGCTCCAGGCAGAGCTGGGCCTCAGCTTCCTGGAACTGGGAAGAAGGGCCCAGCCTAGAGGGAAAGCAGGTTGCGCTTTGTTTTGGCAGGCACACCTTTCTCCGGAAAGCCAAAGGCTGGACCTGTTGGAACCTTTGGGAGATGGGCGTGCCAGGCCGGGTGCCCCGGGAACTTTGGTCCCTGTTGTTTGGATGGGAGTGACCAGCTGGCTTCTTCCAAGCCCAGACCAGTGTCTTCCACTCCATCGGTCTCTCTCCCCGGGCCAAGCAGATGCCACGGTGTGGTTAAAAGGACGTAGACTCTGGATTCACACAGACCCAGGTTCCAGTTCCAGCCCTTCACTTTCTAGCTGTGACCTTTGCTCTCATGGGGCTGTTAGGGGATAAATGAGATCAGCCAGTGAGAAGGACCCAGACCAGCCCCGGGGTGGAGGCTCCACCTGCCAGAGCACTCAGGCCCCACTTGCCTGGCCTGTCACCGTGCCCTGTGCCCACGACTCTGTCCTTCCCCGAGTTGAGGCCGGGCTATGAGGGGGGTCCTCAGAGGTGGTGAGTGCCGGCTGGCTACCCGTCTCCTCCCGCCTGATGTGGCCAACTCACCTTTCCCCAGAGGGTCCACCTTTCTCCTCTTTCATTGCATTTGTGGGTGTGCTTTAGAATGATTTTTTTTTTTTTTTTTTTAACAACTCCTCTTCGGGACTTCCCATTGCGGCACAGAGGGAAAGAATCTGACTAGTATGCATGAGGACGTGGGTTCGATCCCTGGCCTTGCTTAGTGGGTCGGGGATCCAGCATCGCCGTAAAGACGTGGCTGGGATCCCACATTGCAGTGGCTGTGGCTGTGGCTGGCAGCTGTAGCTCTGATTCGACCCCTAGCCTGGGAACTTCCATATGCTGTGGGTGCGGCCCTTAAGAAACAAGCAAAACGATGACAACTTTTCCCCTACAACCAGCATTTTACTGTTGTATTAATTTTTAAGTAGGAAGGCAGGATGGTTTCCATTATAGGAAGACCAGGGCCTCAGTGAACGGGGAGGCCATTTCTGATTTCTTAAAGGTCACCACGTGGGCCCTCACAGATCGGCACTGTTGTTTACACACAGGCACCTTTCTCAGAAGCGTTTATTGAGTGCCTGTTGGGTGCCTGGCTGCTCCTTCCCACGTGTGTGAACTTGGATGAGTGGTACCACTTTTCTAACCCTCAGGTTCAAGGGTTGGCAGACTTTCTCTGTAAAGGGCCTTGAGAGTAAGTAGTTTAGGTTCGTGGGCTATCTAACCTCTGTCACAGCCGCTTAGCGCCGCCAGTGTAGCCTGAAAGCAGTCATAGACAACATGGAAACATTGGCGCATGGCTGTGTTTCAATAAAACTTTATTTATAAAAACAGAGGGTGGACCGGACTCACCTGGTGGGCTCTGGTGTGCTGACCTTGGCAGGTTCTTCGTCTCTGAAGTGGGGCTAAGAGAAGAGAAGCTGCCTCCAGGGTTACGGCTTAAAAGAACCAGGAATGAATGTAAAAGAACAAACACGTGGTAGGTGTCAAGGAGTCAGTGTCTGTTAGTTCATTCTGTCAAATGCGTTCCTCCCGCAGCACCGCCCAGGCGGCGTGTGGCCGCATTTCACGGATGGGGAAAAGGACACAGAGAGATCAAGGGATTGGCCCTCGGCCCTTCTGCCCATCACTGGCTGGCCTGGGATGCATCTCTCTCCACTTTGTGCCTCAGTTTCCCCACCTGTATCCTTAGAGAGGACTCATGGATGCAAAAGCGTAGGCGGGATGATGATCACATGTGCGGGGAGGGGACGCGGAGACATGGCGTCCCTGGCAGGGACCACCCCCTGAGACGTGGCAGGGCTGGAATTAGGGCCTGAGTTGGGCTTCCTGGCTGCCAGGGAGGAACGGCTGGTCCAGTTGGACCAGAGCTCTTTCAGAATATTGTTGTCATGAAGGTGGGAGCCATTCCCCCCACTTGCTTAGGGTTGGGGTGCACAAGGGATTTTGTCCCCAGTGAGGAAGTGTATTTCCTAGTCACATGTCCTATGCCAAGGCCCTTTTTTTCTTTCTTTTTGCTGCCCCGTAGCCTGTGTAAATTAACTGGCCAGGGATGGAACCTGTGCCACAGCAGTGACAATGATGAGTCCTTAACTGCTAGGCCACCAGGGAACTTCCAAGCCTCTTATTAATGTTGATACATTCCCAACGTGCCCTCCCCCCACCAATAAAAAAAGCCTTCTATGGCTCCTCTTTGCAGCAACAGAGCCAAACTCTTTCCTGGGGTTTCCAGTCCTGCATGACTGACTCCACTGAACTTTGCAGCCTTCTCTTCCTCCGAGTTCCCCAGGCCCTAAGTCAAGGTCCCCGGGCTGGCCTCTTGTTGTTCTGAAACAGTGGTATTGGATTTGGGGCGGGGGGTGGGGGGGCTCTCGCTTCTCTTAATTTTATTTTTTATTTTTATTTTTTTGCTTTTTAGGACCGCACCTGCGGCATATGAATGTTCCCAGGCTAGGGGTCGAATTGGAGCTGTATCCGTCGGCCTGCACCACAGCCTCAACACCACCAAATCCGAGTCTTGTCTGTGAGCTACAGCACAGCTTATGGCAGAGCCGGATCCTTAACCCACCGAGCAAGGCCAGGGTCTGAACCCACAACCTCATGGTTCTTGGTTGGATTCCTTTCTGCTGTGCCACAAGGGAACTCCCCATCTTGCTTCTCTTGATACAAAGCTTTACACTCATCCTAAAGCCCCTCTAGCATGTCCTCTCCTCTGCAAAGTCTTTCCAACCTCTATCTGTCCCCCGGATCCCACTTTGCTCCGACAGGAATTATCTCTGTTCTGCCATTACGTGTTTACTGGAACATCTCTCCACCAGACTGGGAGTTCCCTGAGCCCAGTGCCCAGCACACAGCTAGGAGCACGTATTTGGCTGTGACCTTATAGTGCTTTAGCCCATCATCATGCCCTTATCACCATCTCAAGGATTCCTTCTTCCAGGTTGCCCAGGCCCAGATGTGGGGAAATGATTACAGTGACTGGATACTGAGTGTCCCCTGGGTACCAGGCCTTTCTTCCCCGTTTCTGCAAGGCAGGAATGACCAAACTCACTTTTTCGGTCAGGAAATGGGGACTTGGGGAGTCAAAGCAGCTGACTGTGGGTCTTGCAGCCCAGTAGTGACAACTGTCCCAAGACCGAGCCCTTCCTCGGGACCCAGCGGCACTATGGGAAGTCACCTGGGTGTGCAGCCCACTTGTCTCCCTGCGGTCCTGACACGGGAAGATCACCAAGCCCCCGCAGCCCCGTGGATGGGCAAGCAGGGCAGATGCCCCCAAGAACCTCCATCCACAGCATCCATGCTTCAGAAACTTAATTTTTAAAATTCACACTTGCCCTGAATCTGGTTTTTCTTCCAATGATCGAAAGCAATGCGGTTCTAATTCTACAGAAATGCACATGTAAATTTGTCTTCTTCTGTAAAGATAATGGTTGAATGGCTTACCGAATGCCAGACAGAGTGCAGGGAGCTCAGTGAGGTGCCAGCCCTAGTGTTAGGTTGCCTCCAGTGTACAGGTTGAGGACACTGGGGCTCAGAGAAGGACTGAGCCCAGTGTCGTGGGGATGAATTGTGGGTGAGAAAGAGAGAAAACAGAGGGGAAAGGCCTCTCTATGTCAGAGACAGGGCTGCAGAGAATCTCAAATATAATAACCACACTAGAAATACTCGTAGCAGCTACTGTTTCTCGGGCATGCCTGGCAGTGTGCTGAGTGCTTTACTTGCATTATCCCTGGACCCTCCCGACGGCCCTATGAGGATAACACTATCTCTGCCCCCATTTCACTGATAAGAAAACTGAGGCTCCGAGGCGTTAACATCCCCAAAGCCAGTCCCGAAACCCGGTGTTTGGACTTGCTGTGCAGAGCTTCCCCTGCACAAGCATCCTTGATGCACCATCAGAAGGAAGGTGCGGGCCGAGGGATCAGCTCACAGTCCCCTCCAGCCTGTCATGTCTCAGCAGCAAGCAGACCAGGAGTGGCCTGGGGGGTGCACAGGGCTGCATCTGTCACAGGTCACTGGCCGCGCGGCCGCAGGCGCCAGGAGAAGGAGCCCGGTTGGAGGGGCTCAGGCGGGAGGGTGAGAGGCTTCCCCATCCATCCTGTGGACTCTGGGCCTCACACACCACCCTGGTGTTTCCTCCTCCGGGGCTGGGAAAGGCCCCTGGAATTCAGCAACACCCCCCACCCTGGTTCCCGGCCCCACCCCCAGATCTCAGCAGCCTGGTCCCCGAGATGCCCTTGCTGCTTCGCCTCAGTGGAGCCCTCAGCCAGCTCTCAATCTAAATGACAGCTGCCCTGAGCCAAGTCAACTCCAATTAATTTCTGGGGGCTTCCAGGGGCCCGGCTGAACCTCTCACCAGACTGAGCTGCCCCAGCGGCTAGAGCGAGGCCCCTTCCTCACCCTTGTGGGGCCTCTTGATCATTGGTGGGGGGCCCTCCCTGCCCATCGGGAGCCCCCATGCGTGCCATGTGCTGCCCCCCATCCGACGGGGCTGATGTGGAAACGCTCTGGCAGCATCCACGGAGAAACCAGTGAATGGGGGCCCTCGGGTCTTGTCCTTGCTGCTGTGTCACCGGGGTCATTCTTGTCCCATCTGTGTGCTTCGGGGCCATTTCCCCAAAAGTGAGAGTGTTGATCCAAAGAGAGAGTGGGAGGGAGGGAGGTGGAGGGGAGAGGGAGAGAGAAAAAGATGAGGGAGGGTGAGAGGCAGCAGGAGAAAAAGGGACCAATCAAGGATGTGAGGCAGGTGGGGAGGAGAGAGGAGAGAGGTGGTGTACCTGCCACTTGGCCGGGACGTTTTACTCCTTCATGTGACCTTGGCATCAGAGAGACCTGGGAGTGACCCTGGCTCTGCCACTGGCCAGCTGTGTAACTGTGAGTCAGTGACATCCCCTTCCTGAACCTCAGTTTCCTCCCCTGTGAAATGGGCTGCACTGTTGAGCCCTCTCTTCCTGGGTGCTGGGTTGGCCCAATGAGACTGGCAGAGGGCCGACCCCAAAGGGAGCCTGAGGTCAGCGGATCTCAGTGTCCCTTGGTTTGGAAGGGCACCTGCCTCAGCCTCCTGCCTTCGTTGAATATAAAATCTGATTGCCCCAAAAGGATAGAAAGAGTTGGCATATGTGTGTGTGTGTGTGTGTGTGTGTGTGTGTGTGTGTGGTTGTACATCCAGTCACCACCATTCATTTTAGAGAGAACCAGATAGGCCCAGAGACGGGGAGTGACTTGCCTAAGGTCACACAGCAAGCAAGTGAAGAGCTGGGATGAGACTGTGAGTCATTCATTCAAATAGTTCATGAATCCTTATCAGATGCCTACAGTGTGCCAGGAACCAGAGAGACCGTGGGGAGTGCGTGGGCGGGTTTGCCCTCGGGGTCTCCATTCAGGCCAGTCTCCTCTGCTCTTTACTGGAGGGAATGTTATTCCCTGCTATAGATGGGGAAACTGAGGTTCAACAAGTTGAGATCGCCCAAGGTCATGGAGCTCGTGAAGGGCAGGGCTGAGACTCAGACTGAGGAAGAAGAGTTTGAGCCCAGGTTTCTGAACACCCCAAAGCTGCAGAGTGTGGGGATTTGGGCTTGCCAACTTTGTGCTGCTTGGTGGCTGTGTAGACCGTGTTCGTGCCACCCGACATCTGGCTTAGATTTGCTGTTCCTGCCCCTGAGACTAGAGTCAGCTCCCCAGACCCTGTCTGCCTCCCTGAAGGACAGGATGCCACCCAGGGCCTGGACGCGGACAGGCAGCCAAGGCACGGTCCTCCTTGAGGCTCTGCAGGATTCCATTTGGGATGTGGGGACCACTTTCACTGGGCCTGGTTCCCTCACAGCCCCAGTGGCAGGTTCTTGGAGATGGGCCTTAGTGTTGCATTAAAAGGCCTTGAACTTTTCTAACTACTGAAGAAGACTCTTTATTCCTGCTCCGATTGCTGGTGGCCTTTACCTGAGCACCCGCCCAGTGCCAGGCACGAAAGAACTTGATGTAACTCGGCAAGGACCTGGGTGCTGACCTTAACCTGTTCCCTAGAGAGAAACCCAGTCCCAGGGAGGGAAAATGACTTGCCCAAGGTCAGCCTGCTGGGAAAAATGCCAGGACTGCGATAAGGACCTTGCTCATCTGACTCCAAAGTCCCCCCCACCCGCCATCCCCCCATGCTGTTTTCCATCTTTGGTGGCCTGTTCCTCGAGGGCTTGGAACTCAGGCTCCCACTCCACTCCCGTCAGGGTGAGATGGGCCAGCGCTTCCCTGCAGCCAGCTAGACAGCGTGTGGCAGCATCGTTACTCTTACGGTGACCGGGGAGGGGTGTCATCTGCAAGCAGGGAAGGATCAGGGGTCACGCACCTCTGAGTAGAGGCGCTGGAGAAACATCACCGTGGTGCTGACAGCCAGCTAGATGGTGGGAGTAGGCAGGGGTGAGGTGGGAAGGGCGTACCAGGCAGAGGACACATCAGGAGTAGGGGTGCGGAGGAGGGAAGGCTCGGGGCTTCGTGGAGAGACTGCAGAGCTGTGGCACTGAGAGGTGAGGCTGGAGGCCAGGTTGTGGGAAGCTGGGGATTTTATCTTGGGGGCACTGGGGAGCCATAGAAGGTTGAAGTGGGAGAGGAGACTGCTCTGGACGGTGCTTCAGAGTTCCTCACTCAGCTCACAGGGGAAAGCGGGCCAGCACGGAAGCAGAGGAAGCAGCAAGGTAGCTGAGGCAGGTGCGAGTGGGGGCCTGGTCCAGGAAGGGGTGACAGTTGCAGGCAGAAGAGAAGTGGGTGCACTTTGCCGGCACGCTCTTCCCTCCGTGGTGCTGGACTCTAGGCTTCAGCAAGAGTGACGCTCTGAGCTAGCCTGGGTGCTACGGCCTGACCTTTCTTGAGATGGAGACTGGGAGCTAGGAGTGTCTGGGGCCGCAACGATGTGTCTGGGGGGCCTAAGGGACTCCCTGGCTGCAGAACAGAGGTGCCCAGAGGAGGTGGCTCAGCCCTGTGTCTTCCAGGCCTGCCTGCCTCTGCTTCCAGACCCAGTGGCCCAGCCCCCAGCTGAGTGGCAGCTGTCACAGACACCAGCATCTCCCCCCGCCAGGTCCAAATAAAGGAAAAACCAAAATACATTTCCCTTTGTCGGAATCCGGCGGGCGAGGGTGAGTCGGGCGAGAGTCATTCGCTATTGTGTTCTGGGGCCCACACTGCTCCTTACATAAGCTTTGAGTTAAAAATACGCTCGGAATTCTAATTCGCCTGCTCTGCCTGGGATTGCACACCCCCCCCCCCCCGCCGCCTGCCACCCCGGCCTCGGTGGGCAGGGGGTAGGGCAGGCCCCTGGCACCCATGGAGACAATAAACTGCCCCATGGCACAGGGCTGGCACACGGCAGTACTAGCTTGGGCTCCAAAGCCCTGGGCTGTTAAAGGATAGTAAGTATAATAATCCTAAGAGCAGTTAACCTTTTCTCAGGGCTCCTGTGCTAAAGTTTTCACCCGTGTTATCTCAATAATCCTCCGAGAAGCCTGGGAAGTAGGTTTCCATTTTACAGCCCAGGTTAACACCTCACTTAGGCTGCATCCTGAATAGCACCCAGGAAGCCCCTGGTCTGGGTGCTGTTAGGAGCCTACCCTTGACCCCTATACCTCTGGCTTTCTCTCTGGGGTGCAGAGGGAAAGGAAGTGGCCAGGCAGAAGTCCTCCTTCTGAAGGTTTGAGGATAGAGCCATGGCTGTGGGTACCGCTGAGGCCCCACTTCAGCTGCCGTTGTTGGCGGGGGAGTGGGGGGGTGGCAGCCGCCCCCACCCAGAGCTTGGGACGCCAGAGCACGTGGTGCCCCCAAACTGGAACCCAGTCCCAGGGATCCTGAGTGCAGAGCATGGTGATGACAAGGCCGGCTTTGGCGACTTTAAAAAAGAAAGAAAACTTAGCACCTCCCGTGGCTGGCATCTCCAGAAGTGAAATTAACAATGAGCTGCCCCCAGGTAAATAATTGCACTATCTTTCCCCTTCTCCCTCCCCCGAGTTGTGGCCAGCCAAAGGGTCACTCAGCTGTCCCTGTTAGCACTCCAGTCAGCTGTCCCAGCCCCGCCGGGTCCCTGCAGGCCGGGCAACAGCCACGCAGGAGTCTTCCTGGCATTGGCGGGAGCGCGCTGCGTGCTAAGCACTTTACATGGATCATTTCACTTAATCCTCGTAACTGCCTCCATGAGGGCCAGTCCTATTATTTCCCCCATTTCCTAGGCCTGAGGTTCTGAGAGCTGAAGCGATGGGCTCGAAAGTCCCGTGCTGCGCAAATGGTAGGTTTGGTTTTTGTCAAACCCGTAGGAACGGCGGAATCCATCCATTATTCACGTGGCCGCTTTTTTTGGCACTGGGCTCGGGGCTTTCCCCTTCCCTTTGTGGAATTTACTGTCCTCTCTGTGGATGGAGAAAGTGCAGAAGACAAAATCTGACGCGGTGTCATGTTGGCGGGACGATGAGCAGGAAGCGTGATATCAGTGGTACCCGGGGAGGGGGTGCTGGGACACCCAGGCTGGATCAGCCAGGGCTCGTTCATGCACGTGGAGAAAGGGCAGAAGAGCCTTTCGGGGGAGGAAGAGCGGACGCTGGGCTTGCCCTGTGCCTGGGGACTCAGGTGCTCCGTTCTGGCCAATAGGGGGTGACCTCGTAACCGGCCCCCTGCTGCTTTTGCTGGGCAGACACTCCATCCCATCCTGCGAAGGGGAAATCCCTCATCTCAGCCCCTGCACGGGGTGAGGCACCTCGTGGTTATACATTTGGAGCCCATGTCTCCGCTGCCTGAGGGACTGACCCCCTCTACGTGCGCGGCACCATCAGCCTCAGCCGTGTGGTTGATACGTGGTCTCCCTCAGCTGCGTTGGGCCAGGCCCCCCGGGAGTCACTATCCAGGTCACCAGTGGGGAAGCTGAGGCCCTGCAGGTGGGTGCCAGCTGCCCAGGCGGGGGTCCAGGATGCTGCCAGCGTGACCTGGGCTAAAGGGAGAGGGCTGGTCCCAAGGCTGGTGACCTGGCCTTGGGTGACCCCTGGGCAGCCCCCTGACCCTTGGGACCTCAGTCTTTTTCTTTCTTTATTCATTTATAGTGATTTTAATTTTTTCCATTATAGCTGGTTTACAGTGTTCTGTCCATTTTCTGCTGTACAGCAAAGTGACCCGGTCACTCATGCATGTAGACAACCTATGGGACCTCAGTTTTCCCATCTGTCAAACAGACCCGAGGTTCACTTCACAGTCAGCACTAAGGCCCACACTGAGCTGAACAGACCAAACCTGCCCCTTCCCCGCCACAGCCGGTCTGGTGGCAGAGGCCGACAACCAACAGTGGAAAATAAGACAAGGTCCATGGGGTTCTACGGTGTCTGCCAGTGCCAAGCACTAACTCCTGCCCCCCCACCCCCAACCCTCGGAACTGGGTGAAGGGGTGGTTTTATCTCTGGGCCCTGGCGTGGGGGCTGGCATGCCTGCTGCCCCCAGGAGCCAGAATGGAGGGCCTCTCCTGAGCCGGGGCAGGCCCTGACTTGAGGCGGCTTCCGTGGGACTGATTTATCGGCAGCCACTCAGCAGCCCAGGGGAGCCGCGGTCCTAGGGCGTGTTGGGTCCCCCAGCTGGAATGAATCCGGCGGGAGGATGAGTTTGGTCATGCTTGGGTTTTCAGGAACTGAAGAGTAATATTCTCTCTTAAAAACATTCCTCGTGGATACCAGACTTGCTCGTCCCAGACAGGGGCTGGGGAATCCTGCGCCTGTGCTGTGTGATGTCAGGCAAACCCCTCACCCTCTCTGAGCCCCAGTGCACCTTCTGAAATGGGGAGAATGAATCATTGCCCGGCTGCTAGGCTTGCTGGGGGATGGAATTAGACAATACACGGAAGTGTTCAGCCGTGTGCCCGTCACCCCCTCATTAAATCTACCCCCAGTAAGAAGAGCAGCTGTCTCTGGTTCTGGCCCACGATATCCTATTGAATTGTCTATAGCTTGGGAATAAAGCGTCTTTAGGAAATTTGGCCATTTGGAACAGTCTGCGCAAACCCAGCTCACATAAAAGTTCTGGCCCTTCTCTGTCCCAGCACAAAGCTCTGGACATGCCGACTTTTCTCCACCTTCGTGGTTCTTTAGCTATCGAGCAAGGGGGCCTGGGTATCAGGAGCTCATGTCTGGGTCTTGTCTTTCTTTGGCTATGCAAACTTTGGCAAGGGGCCTTGGTTTTCTACCTGTTAAATGGGCACAAGCATTGCTGTGTCAGTTCTTTGAGATAATGCATGTTAAGGTGAAGTAAGGAACCCCTTTCAGAATTTCTCTTTCTCTCACTCTGGCTGATGCTCCTCTTCCCCCCCACCCCCATCCAGATCTTGCGATGCTCAGAGCAAAATTCTGTTTGGGATGTCAGGCTGCAGGATGTCGCTGGGAGCAAGGCAAGCGTGGGCTCCAGAGCAGAGCCTTGAGGGCTGTGCGTCAGCATTACTAGGATCCAGGGTCGCTGGGGATGAGGGGACCCTAAATCTGGTCTCTGGCTTCCTGAGGCCCCAGTATCCTAACTCCACCAAGTTTGAAACCTCAGGCTCGGAACCTCAGCTTCCCCCTCCAGGAAATGGGCAAAGACTCCAGGTTCATGGGCAGGACCTCGGTCTCCAGGAGAGGACGAGGCTTGGAGGCTGCTAGATGGTCGCAAAGACCCTTCACCTCCTGACACCCCTCCCCCACCCCAGAGACTAATGACAGTCCCTGTAGCCCTGTCTGGGGATCTGTTCATCAGGACATTACAAGGCCTCGAGGGAGATGGCATCTCCCGCTTTACCAACGAGTAGAACTGAGGCTCGTAGAGGGAAAATGTCAAACCCCCATGCACACAGCGTGGGAGTGGGGAGGGCCCAGGATTCAAGCCGCAGTCCGTGACTCCAGAATGACTGTGCCGTGACACTATCATTGCACCACCGTCAGATGCAAGAGGAAGAGGAAGACAGGGCCTTGTTTCCTGCTGGAATCTACAGCCTTAGCACATCCGGCACACAGTAGGGACTCAGTGAAGGCATATTAATGGAACGAAGGACGGAAGAGGAAAAGGAGAGAATCTTGCGTCCCAGCTCCAGCTCCTCCCAAGAATGCAGTTCCCAAAGCCGGTGTCACTGGGGCTCCAGGGTGGGGGCCCCAAACCCAGTTAGTCATGGCCTGGCCTCGGCTGCCTGGGCCCATCCCTCGGAGAGGATTTTCTCCATAGGCCATGGCTCAGCTCCCTGGGGAGACCTTCCCCTGTCCCAGAGGGCGGGATGGGCGGGGTAACTCCTGCCTGGCGTGGAGCCCTGGCCGGGCCTGCACAGTGTGCCGAGGAGGGCGGGCCGGTTGTGGAGTTCAGTATCTGGGTGTGCTCCCTCGGCTGGAGCTGGGCCCCCGCCCCCCAAATCTAGTCTTTCTCACTTCTGCTGAGTCAGGAGTTGACCTTTAGCCCATCTTCAAAACCAACTCTGCCCCATCCGGCTGTGTGACCTTGAGCAAGTCACTCGCCTCTCTGGGAGTCAGGCTCTGACAAAGGAATAATGAGAATAATCATCAACCTTTTTTCTCTCTTTTTTTTTTTTTTTTGCCTTTATCTAGAGCTGCACCCACGGCATATGGAGGTTCCCAGGCTAGGGGTCTAACAGGAGCTGTAGCCGCCGGCCTTCGCCACAGCCACAGCAATGCGGGATCCGAGCTGCGTCTGCAACCTACACCACAGCTCACGGCAACGCCGGATCCTTAACCCACTGAGCAAGGCCAGGGATCGAACCCGCAATCTCATGGTTCCTAGTTGGATTCGTTTCCACTGCTCCACAATGGGAACTCCAATAATCATCGACCTTTAACAGGCTTCAGAATAGAGCCATTGGTCACTGGGCAGCGATAAGTCAGCAGTCCTCTGAAATGACTGCTCCTTTCCTTCCCTGCCTCAAAACTCCCAATTCTAATCTAAGTCTCTTCTAATCTAATTGTACTAAAGTATGAATGGTTGTCAAATTTCCTTCCCCTTAAGTGTGTCTAATTCAAGCATTACTATGGTCTGTGATGTTTTCTGGTGTCGTGATATTTTCTGAGTGAGAAGGAAATTGAAGGGATTTTCATTAAGGGTGTCAGAGAGGAATAGGCTCCCTCACCCCCATCACCTAAAGTCCCTTCGTGGCAGCATGGGGGACTGGCGTGGCTGGGGAGTCCACACTGTTTGTCTCTACCACTCTGAGCAGTTTGGCACTGTGTAAGGAAGTTCCCAGCATAGAACAGGCCCTTAGCAAACATCTGCCTGGAGGATGACAAGAGAATGGGCTGTATTCTAGACCTGGACAATCCTCCTCTCCTCCCTTTCGTTGCATCTGATGAACTCCTGTACATCCTCCGCAGCTTGGTTTGGATACTCCTCCTCCAGGAAGCCTTCCCAACTTACTCCAGGTCCAGTTAATCTTTTGGGAACGCTAGTCCATCAGAGAAGGGCAAATCCTGAGTTTATCCTGTCTAAGTCTCTTATATCCCAAGGGGGTGGAGAGACAGACCCAGCAGGAATTCTTTCCTTGGCTGAGATCTCACAACCCAAGTCAGAGGCAACGGCTAGAGGATTCGAAGCGAACACTTTTAGATCTCCTTAGACCATCTTTAGGTGTGAAAAGAGGGCCTGGGCACCACCTCTCTTCTGCCTCTCTGCTCTACCCCCCTGTGAAGGCCTCCCACAGAGTCAGCATGCAGCTAACAGTTCTCTCTGCCTTCTTTCTCTGCAGCCCACGACCTCCCCGCGAACAAGCCCTCGGCAACCCAGCCCGGCAGCCACTTGCAGTGCCTGTCTGTCCACTGCACAGACGACGTGGGGGATGCCAAGGCACGCGCCTCCGTGCCCACCTGGCGGTCCCTGCACTCCGACATTTCCAACAGATTTGGGACATTCGTGGCCGCCCTAACTTGAATTGACAAGAAAACACCCCCTCCCCACCAGGCCCTTCCCTCCCCTGCGTCTTCTTTCCCCCTCCACCTGACCCCACCCCACCCCTCCTGTTAATCCGAAAAGGCCACTATTGCTGAGTGGATGATTTTTTTCTAGGTTGGTACCTGCTTAGTGGCATATGGACCGGAAAGGGTTAATTTAAAGGGAAAAGAAGAAAAAAAAACCCTCAAAAAATTTTTTTAAAAAAAGAAACTCGTCAGCCACGGTATGTTACCAGTGTTAACCCTTCTGCAGTTAGCAAACTTCTGCTGAAGCCTTTTTCCTGCTAGATGATTCCCATTTGTTTTCTGTAATCTTGGCATACGTTTTTTTAGATGACCTCTTTCCTTGTTTTATTTTCGTGCTGCTGTATGTCCAAGTATTGTTATTTCATAATAAGACAAGAGTTGCTTTCCTTTTTTATTCCCTTTTAGTCTTGTCCCCCACCTTCCTCCCCACCGCCTGTTTTTTTTTTTTTTTCCTCTTTGCTTTGTTCACTGCTTATTAAAATGGAAATCCTGGAGAATAGTAGTTCTGAAATATTGCTGGGTGAGAGTCAAATTGTCATCACAATATTATATATTGACACCCAACTGTCATCAGTCAGGCAGGAGCCAAACAATTAATGCCCCCCTTAGGTACTCCGCCTGGGATTTTGTTTTGTCTGTTCCCTGAGAAAATAGAGATATATATTTTCGTTCCTACAAACACGCTCAGCGCTCAGCTCTGTTCTGCTGGAAGCTGCCTCTCACTGCAGTGGAGGTGATGACGTGTCCAGCACGCTCTGTGGGAAGGAGAAGGAAGGTTCGACAGTGGTGTTTTCTCTCCTTTTCTGGGCCTCTCTGCGCAAACGCCCAGGCTCTGAATTTTCACGCTGTGCCGCCGAGCAGCCTGGGTCCGTGTGGGGAGGGTGCGTGTCTAGCTTGCAGAGTCCCTGGGGGCCTGCAGGCTCCCGGCCGGCTGGTTCTCCCGGGTGCTGGAGTTGAAGCATCAAGCCGACATCTGTTCCCAGCCGGGCACTGGGTGAAGAAGGAGTGGGGCTGGGTTGCTTCCCCCACATCTGTTCTGTCTCCCCGCCCCGTTTACTTTGCTGCCTCCCATCTGGGCAGCCCTCCATCGTTGGGAGGGACCAGGGTCTCCCTAGTGCTTTTTGAGGTGCTCGGTGAATGAAGATGCACCCAGGCTCTGCCTTCCAAGCCCCCGCCTCCCCCCGCCTCCCAGAGCCTGGGGGTATTCTTTGCAGGGGTTTGCAGGCCCCTGAGAGCTAGAGGAGGGAAAAAGGGACCGGAACGAGTGAGTTGGATTCTTGATCCTTTTTTTTATTTGAAACCCCAGAATCTGCCCCCCCCCTTGATTTAATCTCATCCCGTTCCAAAACCAGCGCCATGTCCCAAGCTACTCATGAATAACTTCTCCTCTGAGCAGAGGTGAGGGACTGGCGGGGCCAGCAGAGCAGCAGAGAGCAGGGCTCCTGGACTCGGCTAAGGGCTGTTACTTGGCCCACTCGGGGAGATAGTCAGCGGAGGCCCAGCGTTGGCAGGGGTGGGCGTCTTTGGGTGCTGTTGATGACTGCAAAGGGCTTATGTGACTCATGGGGGGGCACTCAGATCCTCGGGGTGGGGCCGGACAAGAAGAGACTGGTAGCACTTCACCAAAATCGGTAACGCTTCTATTTTCTCTCAGTCTCTGTTAACGAACATCTTAATTAAGTGCTCCATTTTGAGCCTTGCGCCCCCTCCATCCTCTCCCCGCCCCACATCCCCAGAGTTTGCAGACCCGGCTTTTTTTAGCAAGTGACCTGAAGGCTTTGGGCTCACCATACAACACCCACATTGTTTATTTCAAAGAACTTTTCAGCAAAGGGAGCAGAGCGTCCAGAAAAGTCTTGCTCTTTCTATTCCCTGCCCCCTCTCCTCGTCTTTCCTTCGGCCGGCCCTTTTGGCTCGGGTCTGAGCCCGGATGGTCCAAGGTTCTGGCCCGGGGAAATCTGACCAGGGGTGACCCCGGTCCCCGCAGAGGGCAGGCAGAAGCAGGTGGTGTGCGCTGACCAGCGGGAAGAAGGTGGGAGCTGACTCGGTCCCACGTTCTGCCACCAAAGGAGAGAAAAGGGCAGGGACTGTCCCGCTTGCCATGGGCTGCAGGAGAGCCAGCCGGAGTCTGTGCAGAACTCCATGACCTCTCTGATTCCACAATGTACAGCTGTTTTGAAAGCTTCATCCTTCTCTTTCTTAAACAGGAATGATTTCTCCTTAATTGCTTAAGGCCGGGGAGCCCAGCATCTTCTGTCTTTGACTTTCCCTGTGTTGGGTCCATCAGCTATGGTCCGAACAACCTCGGACACCCCTGAAGTTTTAAACTTTCTCGCTCCCCACGACCCCAGAATGGAACAGCTTTAAAAATAGCCTTAAGCAAAAGGGATGTTATTTCGTTACATTCGGTTTAATGGGAAGAATAAAAGCAAATTAAAAACACACGCAACCCACGAGACTCCAAACACTGGTAATCGGTACTGCATAACCAACTCTTCGGAAAGACTATGAAAAACGTTATTGCACATGTAAAATATGAAAACTTAACTCTGCTGTGTGTTAGGCAATCCTGTAATCTTTTTTGACTCTTAAAAGAAATTCATTTCTGAAATGCTTGGTTGGAAGACTGTGACAATAGCTCATGAAATTGAGTGTTATTTTTTCTTTCTTTTTTAAAAAAATATGTAAAGTGCAGTCTTCTGTATTCATGCATATTGTATATACCTGTATATGTTTTCCTGAGCAGCTAAATAACAATAAATATGACGTTAATGGTGACTGTGGTACATTTGTGGGCAGGGCTTGCTTTATTTTTTTCCCCTACCCCCTCCATTTTTTTTCCATGGGTCTCTTCAGATTCCACAGGGATGGGAGTGTGGGTCTGGATGCTGGTGTGTGTGTGTGTGTGTGTGTGTGTGCGCGTGCACGCGTGCGCATGCATTGATGCTGTTCTGAGTTGGGTTACCTAAGCATCTCAACTCCGCACTGTTGACCATTGGGCTGGATAATTCTTTGTGGTGGGGAGGGTGGCTGTCCTGTGCACAGTAGGAAGTTTAGCACCATCCCTGGCCTCTCCCCACTACATGCCAGTGGTGCCTCTTCTCGTCCCCCACTCCCTTGGGACAACCCCCCAAAATCTCCAAGCATTGCCCAAAGTCCTATGTGGGGTGAGACCCCTGGGGCTGAGAACCGCTGGTGTGGGAGGGAGGAAGGGGGCCGGGGGGGGCCATCCAGGTGTCTGTGCTGTGTGATGGTTATTCTTCTGGGTCCTGGCATTCCTCTTCAGGTCCCAGCAAGCTTTGTTACCTCTTGCAAGTTAAGTAGGTTCTCAGCTCCTCCGTTTCCTCATCTACGAGATGAGTAACTCATGGGGTCGTTACAGGAGACAATTTGTGTGGATACGTGGGAGGCTCCACGCGCATTAATTGTTAGCATCTCGTCGTGATCATGATCGGCTCACAGCACAGCTGATAGGATTTTGGAGGTGGGCTGTCCTGGGGCCAATGCTGTTTCTTCGGCTTTCTGCAGTGGGCCATGGATAAGTGGTTTAATCCATCTCTATTTTATTGTCTAAAATGGAGCAAATCACATCCAGCTTGAAGGTTATTATGAGCACAAGCTCACAGCCCCCATAAAAGCTCTGGAGTTTCCATGGGTCACACTTTCAGCAGCAGCTTCATTCTGGCACCTGCATCCTCAGACTTGAGGTCATTGCAGAACTTGGTCTACAAAGTGGGAAATGTGGGGAGTGGAGGGGGAGATAAACAAGAAAATTGACAGGCGATAGTGAGGGGAATATGCCCAACAACTCATGGTGGTAAAGGGATGAGTGTCACTCTGTGAGATCCATGAACCCGACCTAGGAGGCTTAGTGACGGTCCTCCAGTGGGTCATGCCCAGGTAGAATTTTGAAGGACGAAGAGTTCGCCCTGTTCATCCCAGCATGTAATGGACCCTAATTTGGCAGAAATTTTGTTGTATTTCTTCCCTTCAGTTTTTAAAGTTTTCTTTATACAGTTGACCTTTGAAGAAGACGGGTTGAAGTGCATGGGTCCACTTATATACGGATTTTTTTTCAATAGTAAATATGACAGTACTGCATGATCCGAACTGGTTGAATCCATAGATATGGAACCATAGAAATGGAGGAACCATATATAAGGAAAACTGACTATAAATTATATGCAGATTTTTGAGTTCCCATTGTGGCACAGCAGAAATGAATCCGACTAGTATCCTTAAGGATGCAGGTCTGATCCCTGGCCTCGCTCAGTGGGATCAAGATCTGGCGTTGCCGTGAGCTATGATGTAGGTTGCAGACACAGCTCGGTTCCTGCATTGCTGTGGCTGTGGTGTAGGCCGGCGGCTACAGCTCCGATTTGACCCCTAGCCTGGAAACTTCCACATGCCGCGGGTACAGCCCTAAAAAGAAAACAAGTTATATGTAGTGTTTTGACTGAAGGTAAGTCAGCCCCCTGAGCCCCCATGTTGTTCAAGAATCTCCATTATATGCAACAGCATATTTGTTTTAAGGATGTGGCCTCTATATTCACTTTAATTTGGAGGAGCTTAAAAAATCTCTAACATTTTAAAGGTCTCCTGCCCAAAGTGACAGTGGCATGTGACCATGTTCGGTACCCAAGGAAGGGAAGAGTGATGACAGAATGAGGAGCTTTGGGGGTGGCAATTGGGAGACTTTAGGTTGGTGTGAAATGAATGGATGAGTGAGTGAAGGGTTCATGAACCAAAAGGCCCAAGGACTGGTGGAGTGTCGGGAGTGGATGGGATCATGTGACAGGGATGGGGCTGTGACACTGGGAAGTGGTGTTGGACTGGGGAGCGAGGGTGGGACTCCAGCTTCAGGTTGGTACATCTTGCAGGTTG
This sequence comes from Catagonus wagneri, assembly GCA_004024745.2. NCBI lineage: Eukaryota > Metazoa > Chordata > Mammalia > Artiodactyla > Tayassuidae > Catagonus > Catagonus wagneri. The sequence goes on from PVHT021183555.1 coordinate 6,703,212, forward strand.
GTTTTTCTCTATCAGCAGAAACACCATCTTAATGGATGTCCCACTGCATGTGTCACAATGGTGGCCTCTCCACACAGCACTGACAATTTCACAGGGCCAAAGGCTGCGTCATGGGGGTGGGAGCGGGGAGGGGGAGGTGGAGATGGAGGAGGAGTCAGGTGGAAGTTGGACCTCCTGCCCTTCCAGAGCTGGAGGGAGGTACGAAAAGCACACCCCATCCCACTCTCTTTTTAAAAAGATTAGAAAAGCATTCCAAGACCAGAGTAAAACATGGATTTCCCGGACCGACAAGCAGGAAGGACTCCACCTGGGGCACCGCAGTGGAGCTGTAACAGAGTTAAAGGAATGGCAGGTGCCAAGCTTTTATCCCCAGACTGGGCCGACCTGGCCTTGCTCAGTGGGTTAAGGATCCAGCGTTGCCATGAGCTGTGGTGTAGTTTGCAGACGTGGCTAGGATCCGGAGTTGCTGTGGCTATGGTATAGGCTGGCAGCTGCAACTCTGATTCAACGCTTAGCCTGGGAACTTCCATATGCTACAGGTGTGGCCCTAAAAAAAAAATGACAGAATATGACAAATTCCCCAGAAAGTTCCATTCTAGTCACCAACCCATCCCTAAAGCAACAACTGATGGGAGTTCTATCATCACTGATGAGTTTTGCCTATTCTTTAATCTTGAATGTCCTGTAAATGAAATCACACAGCCGGCACTTTGGGGCGCTGGTTTCTTTCACCCTGTATAATGTATTTGAGTTTGCATGAATCAGTAGTTTATTCCTTTTTATTGCTGGGGAGTATTTCATCCTACAGATATAACAAGTCTGTTTATTCATTCACCTGTTGATATTCATGTCAGTGGTTTCAGTTTTGGGCTACTAGGAATAAAACTACTATGAACATCCGAGTAACAAGTTTTGGCTGAGTCATATAGGAGGCGTGTGTTTCCTTTCTGAAGATACTGCCAAACCATTTTTCTCAGTGGTACCAGTTTGCATTCCCTCCGGCAGCATCAGAGAGCTCCCAGTTCCTTCTAACATCCTTGTCAATACTTGCTATTATCTGTCTTTTAAATTTAGCCGTTCTAGTGTATGGGCAATGATATCTGCTTGTGGTTGTAACTTTTTTTTCCCCTCTAACAATGTTGTGTGTATATTTCACGTGTTTATTTGCTCTCTGTATATCTTTTTTTTGGTGAAATGTCTGTTCAATACTTTTCCAATTATTGTTTTTTTAATTTTTTTTCTTTTTAGGGCTACACCTGTGGCATATGAAAGTTCCCAGGCTGGGCGTTCAATTGGAGCTGCAGATGCTGGCCTATACCACAGCCACAGCAACACCAGATCCTAGCCGTGTCTGTGACATAACCACAGCTCAGGGCAATACCGGATCCTTAACCCGCTGAGTGGGGCCAGGGATCAAACCAACATCCTCATGGATATTAATGGTGTTCATTATCACTGAGCCACAATGGGAACTCCATATTTTTAATACTGAATTCTAAACATTCTTTATATATGCTGGAAACAATCCCTTTCTCTGTGTGTTGCAAATATTTTCTCCCAGTCTGTGTGTTTTTCTCAGGGTCTCTTCTGAAGTGCAAAAGTTTAAAAATTTCACAAGTTCCACAAAGTCCATTTTATCAAGTTTCTTTTATGGCAAGAGCCCTTTGTGTCTTCCCTAGGGTCCTGCCTTCTTCTAGTAGCTTTATGGTTTCATGGTTAGCTTTCACGTTGAGATTTCTATGATGCATTTGGATTTAGGTTTGCATATGACGTGAAGAAAAGATAAGAGTTCCTTCCTTTTTTTTTTTTTTTTTTTGCTTTTTAGGGCCACACCCACGGCATATGGAGATTCCAAGGCTAGGGGTCGAATCAGAGCTGTAGCCGCCGGCCTACACCACAGCCACAGCAACGCAGGATCCGAGCCATGTCTGCGACCTACGCCACAGCTCATGGCAACGCCGGATCCTTAACACACTGAGCAAGGCTAGGGATCGAACCTGCAACCTCATGGTTCCTAGTCAGATTCATTAACTGCTGCGCTACGACAGGAACTCCAGGTAAGAGTTCTTTATTTCCAGAATAGCCTGTTGTCCCAGCACCATTGGTTGAAGAGGTTTTGCATTACTCCACTAGACTGTTTTGGCATCTTTGCTGAAAATCATTTGACTGTGCACATGGGGGTCTATTTTCGGACCCTCTGTTCTATTGCTCTGGTTGCTCCTCTTTTGCCACATGGATAGATTTTGAGCTGGGCTCACATGGGACTTTTGGCAAGCTCCCCCTGAAGATGAACTAGAGAGGGAGGAAAGATTTCAGTGTGCTCTACCACAATTCTAAAATAAACGTCTCGAAAACACGACAGTGTCTTTGGTTGAAGGCCCCCTGCCTGAGAACGTCTCTGTTTTTTTGGTTTTTTTTTTTGAAAATGAGGTCAGCTTGTCTGAGAGAGACGTGAAAGATGGAGAGCACTGAGCGGAGCGGAGACGTTCTCCTCGCAGCCGTGGAAAGGCTTGGAAAGAGTTGAAAAAGCAGTGACTTCATCACGAGGAGGTGGGGAATTGCTCAAGGCTGCATTTGGGCACCTCGTGTGCCATCCTGTCCCGGACTTCCCAGAAACATTGCTCAATCTCTCCATTTTACATGTGAAGAAACAGAGGGTCAGAATGTCCAGGGTCTTGTTCAAGGTCATGCAGCAGGTCAGTCACAGAGCCAGAACCTGCCTCGATGCCTCGGCGCCACTAACTGTCCCTTGTCCCAAGACCCGGGCCCCAGGCTAACTTCCCCACAGAAGGAAGTTTGTTCTGTTCACCTCAGTACCTGCAGCAGCCAGCCCAGAGCCTGGCACATAGTAGGACCTCATTAGATACAGGTCGAATGAAAAGGGCCCCTTTCTTGCTCAAAGCTTTCCTTGCCTTTGGCTGCTGTTGGGTTAATGGGTGGAGAACGGGGCTTGTGTCTGGGGGTGAGAGCTGGTGGCTCTGGCTCTTCATTCTGGCTGGTCTATACATCTGGGGCTGTGATCAATGATGAGGAAAGTGAAGTTCAAGGACATGCAGTCTGTGGCGCAAGGTACCCCAGGCGGCAAGTGGCTGGCTGGATGCACATTTGGGAGGTCCAAGTTTGCGGGCTGGCAGGGGGGGTATCTTCTCTCTTTGTATTTTTATATGGATTTTAGGAAACAGGGATGACCTCACCCTTCTCTGTAAGGCCCAGTGGCTGCCTTCTTTTTCTAGGGAAGGTGGGAATGGAGGAGAATTTGGAAACTGGGTCCAGCATTGTCCCCTTAGTTGACCAGTTAGGGGTGTTAGCCTTGATCTCTGGTGTGGGAGGTGATGGAGAGAAGGGAAGGGCTGAGAGGCAGATGGCCCATCAGCTCTCAATCTTACTCACGGTCTGGCAGCTGCTCTCTAAGCCTCAGTTTCCTTATCTGCAAAATGGGGCCAATTTTACCACCTACTGCATAGTGACGCAAGTATTAAATGCAGTAGGAGGGCTTAGCATGGGGGCTGCTCTGAGCAAGCATTTGGTGCATATCAGCTACGGTTGGTGGTAGAATTAACCTTGGTTTCTCCCTTTGCAAAATGGAGGCAGTGATAATTAAGAGTAATGGGAAACACTCATATTGTAATGCCATGTGCGGGGGCTTGATTGAAGCATTTTACTTCCATTGACAAACTGTATTAACAGCCTAGGAGCTCTATTATGAACCCCACTTTCTGGAGAAGGAAGCTGAGACACGAAGAGGTGAAGCCACTTGGCTGAGGTCACCTGGGCAGTTGGTGGCAGCTCCCCATCCTGGGGCCATGAGGATTCAGTCATGCTCAGTCTAGGGCCAGGATTGGCCGTCTCCCATCGGATGATAGAAATGAAGCTCAGAGCAGCACAGCCACTTACCTGAGGGCACACGGCCGGCCAGTGGCAAAGCACAGGCCTGATCTGGGTCTTTCAGGTTCCAGGGGCCAGTCTTTCTTGCTCTCCCTATCCTGCTCTGGGCCCTACATGCAGTAATCCCTGGGTAAACGCTCCGTTCCTTGCCCAGGACAGCTCCTGGTCAAATCTCTCATCCTTTTGACTGCTGTTGGCTAAGGAGGTGGGGAGGAGACCCTGGGGAGGAAGAGGCGCTGGGCTGAGGGCTGGGCCAGGAGGGTGCCAGTCCTCTCTGCTCCTGTCCTCCTTTCAGATCTGACCAGAGGGATGGGGGCTGGAGTGGGGACTGGGGGGCCATGGGGATGGGGACGATGGATCAGTGCCCCCACGCACTGTGGCTGCAGCCTTTGTCCCACCATCGCTGCCCCTCCCCACATCCGGGGGGGCGGGGGGGAGCCTGACCCCACAGGAATCGCACTTGCAGTAGCATATTCTTCCTGGAGTTGCCTCTGGAGCCTCCACCATCCAGCCACCCCAAGCATCCCCCACTCCTCCAGCCTTTGTCCCCAGGAGGAACCCTCAGGAGTTCTGAGCCCCTCGGAGGACAAAGGGCTCATTGAGGCGCCAAGGCTAAGCAGAGGGGGAGGGGGAGGGCAGAGGGCGAATGGCGGAAGGCGGAGGGCAGAGCCCCCTACGAGAGCGATAAGTTTGCTTCTGCCACACGAATCCTGCACGACCCTGAGGACCTTGCCCCTGGGAGACTTGACTTACCCATCTGTGAAATGGGGTGACTGGGGGATGATGAGAGTCCGCAGTAGCTAGTTATAGCCTGCAGCTGTTCTATTAATAATATCTGAGATTGAATATCGATATAGATCCCGAGCCTGCCATCTTGCACGGAAACCCTGGCGCCAGCTATGTTTCCAAATCCAGAATTTGGGAGAACTTAGAAAGGTGCGTAAGGCAGGACCCTGACCACGTACTCAATGACACTCCTGGGAACTGCAATCAGATATTAGAAACCATTGAGATACGCTCATTAGTTGAATAAAGACCCCCATGCAAGTGAATTTAACAAAAACTTTCTGCTTTTAGAGCATTTTTGGATTTCCAGGATTGTGCATAACAGAATGTGATCCTTTGTTGCTGTAACTCATTCATTCACTCACTCATTCATTCATTCCCCAAATGTTTATCAAGCATCTGCTGTGTGCCAGATACTGCTTCAGATATGGTGAACCCAGCAAGGAACAGAGCAGAGCCCTGCCCCATCGAGCTTGCACTGGGGTGTGTGGGGTGACCTCTCCCGCTGTGTCTGGAGGTACCTGGAGGTTTGTGGAGTCATCACACCTCGTTTACAGCTGAGGAAACCAGTGGTGTCCATCCCAAACACTCATGTTTTCTTAGAATCTTTTCCCTGTTTCGTGTTAAAAGTCGTTGTGGGCATGGAATAGTGATGGGCTTCTGAAATGTTCGCCATGGTCATGACCAGCTTGAAGATGAGGGGGATGGGCCTGGCCATAAAGTGACTTCACGGTAGACAAGGTAGGGCCTGAGTCGTCTGTGGCCCCCAGAGCCCAGCTCCACCTGGGGCTGGAGGGGTGCTGTGTGGATGCTGGGATATTGGATGGGCCTGGGTTTGAGTCCTGTTGGATCTTCTGTTGGCCGTGTGACTGTAGGAGGCCAGGCTGCCCCAGGGGCCTCGGTTTTCTCAGCTGTAAAATGGGCTCAGTGATTTCTTTGAAGAGCTTCCAGAAGGATGGAATTACTGAGCTGGGTGTGGAAGGCCTGTAGCAGCCCAAGCCCTGACCGGGGAGGAGGCCAGGGAGGCACTCTTTTGGGAGGCAGGCACCATCTGCAGCTCATTTTCCTGCGTCATTTTCATTTTCTCTGAAATCTCTCTCTCTCTCTTTTTTTTTTTTTTAAGGTTCAAGCCGTTCGCTCTGTCACGAAGGCTACAGCTTTAAAGGAGTGTCAGGGAGCTGGTGGGCATCGGGTGTGGCCCCTCTGGGCTTCTAGGCTTCCTGGGCTCCCAAGCCAACCCTTTCTTCTGCCCAGGGAAACTCATCAGAGTGGATGAGTGCATGTGGGTGCATGGCGAGTGGTGGCAGAGGGTCCCTGGGGAACAGTGCTCAGAAAGCACCGCTCCTTCTCCACAAGAGCCAGGCACAGGGCGGAGGTCCTTGTCCACACCAAGGTCAAAGCACGCTTCTTCCAGCATCGGGCGCATAGCTCCTGTTCTCACAGTAAGGGTGGGTGACTCTGCCAGGTGGGGGGCAGCCCTGCCACATTCACAGCCTCTGTCTCCCTGCTCAGGTCGGGATGGGTTCCCTGAGGTTCTTTGCTCCAAGCAACCCTTGTAGAGTCAGGGAAACTAAGTCCTTCCAAGAGAGTGGAAAGAGCAGGGTCAGGTTTTCAACCGGGAGTGTCTGCTTCAAAGATAAGTGGTGTAACTTCAGCCGTAAAAGAGGCAAACATTCTAAAATTGTGGGCCGGGATCTGCTTGGAGACGATGGGGAGATCGACTCCTGCAGGAAGCGCCCTGTGCGGCACATCACACCTGCTGGTGGGTCTTGAAGGGTGGGTGCTGTCTCCTCAGTGGATATGTGATGAAGAGTTTTGAACCCCTTCCTGTGGTGGCTCTTTCCTTCCAATTCCGTGGCATCAGGGAGAGACTCCTGTGGGCGCTAATGTGTCTTTGACCTCTGCTCCAGCATTTACTCACCTCCCTTTTTTAACAAAGGAACCCAGAGCCTTCTGCAGGCAATGCCGCCCGGCTAGAATATAGTGGCAGTTTTGTTAAGGAGCCATCTGAGCCGATCCCAGAAAGGCCACTGGGCATTTGCCAGGGAACAGGGAGCAGTGGGAGGGAACACGTGGGGTTCCTGGGGAAGGGCGGCATATTTCGGAGAGAGGGGTGCAATTTGATGTGGCCAGGACTGCAGGGTGTGGGTAACGAAAGCAGGAAGGGTCCCCAGGGGGAGGTGCCCCAGTGCCGTACAAAAGGGCTTGAGATTTTCTCCCAGGGGTGATGGGAGTCAAGGAAGGGTTTTGAGCAGGAGCAGTGGCTTTGGAGGGAGAGAGACTAGAGGCAGGGAGGTGTCTAAAGACGAGAGTAACCTGGAGGAGGATGGTGGCTTTGGGGATGAAGTTATCAGGGCTGGCCTGATCGGTAGGCTTTGGTTAATAGTGACGGTGATGGAGATGGAGACGGTATTGATGACAGTAATGACGTATTGGTGACATCGTTGGTCATGACGAGGTGGTGATCATGACAGTGATGCTGGTGATGATTATAATGATGGCGGTGGTGGTGACGGCAGCAGTGGCGGTTGTGGAGTCCATGAAGATGGTGACAGTAATGATTGTGATGATGGTGTTGGTGGCGACGGTGGTGGCAACAGCATAAACACTACCATCAGCTACCATAGACTTTTATATTCCTCACTTCACTGTTATTATTAAACAACTATCCTATGGGATTGACATCATTTATTTTTTTGGCCACGCCTGTGGCATGTGGAAGTTCCCAGGCCAGGGATGGAGCCTGTGCCACAGTTGCAGCCTGTGCCACGGCTGTGGCCATGCCGGATCCTTAACCCGCCCGCGGGCACCCCAGGGGAATTTAAGGGACCGACATCATTTTTTCCTCCATTTTTCAGATGAGGAAACTGAGGCTTGCCTGTGGCCACCTAGCTAAAGAATGGCAGAGTAGAGGGGCTGGGGGTGTCAGGCTGGCCTTACAGCAGAGCTCCATTCCCCCTGCTTCCAGGAGGCAGGTGGGAGAGGCTGGGCCCCAGTCTTCCCCCAGCAGGGGTGCCGAGATAGGAAGTTCCTCTCATCTGGGGCCTTTGTCCTTTTCTGACCCTCTGGGTTGAGACTTGGAAGGCCCCGACTGCACCTTTGGCTGGGAGCTTGTCATCCTCTTGGCCTTGGTGGCAGTGCTCTGGTCCCCAGGGAAGAAGAAGAGACCTTTCCACAGCCCTCAGTTCTTTTATGCCAAACCCTTGCCTGTGTGAGATGAGTGCAGAGGAATTTGGTCCATGTGGATTCAATTTCTCTTGGAATATACAGCAAATGATGCTGGACAAATGCAGGCGGCCTTGGCTAGACCAAAAATATGTGGGCAATTGCTTCTGAGATGTCTGACAATGCCAAGACTCAGCAGAATGGCCGGCAGCACTGGGCTATGGCAGCCGGTCCAGGCGTGAGCAACCAAACGCCACGGCGCATCCTGTGAATGTGCCAGGGACACATGGACAGGGACCAAGATGCAGGGGAATTCAGCCAGGCTGGGCGAGGTGCTGAGCCGTCTGCCCAGACACGAGAGGCTCTTCCTTCTGGGGAAACACAGTCTCACAGAGCGTTGGGAGTGAGGTTTTATTTTCCTGTTGTGTGACCTAAGCGAGTCTCTTGACCTCATTTAGATGTAAGGGACTTGTTCTGTGAAATGGGACAGGCGGAACTGGGGAGTACCATGCAGAGCCTAAGCAGGTATTTTGGTTTTATCCAACTTCCGTTTTCTTCCAGGTGTCTGTTCCTCCTCTTCTTAACACATGCTTCCAATGGGGGCTGTCAATCATAATATCCCACCCTCTGACTGCAGTGATTGGTCTAAAGATGGCATGTGACACACACTGGGCCAATCAGAGCCTTACGTGGGATTTCTGCTCTTGGGCCGGGGGAAGGCAACTCATTTTCCTCCATAAAGGTGAGCTGTCCCTTGCTCTGTGAAAAGGTTGGTGTGAGAGGAAGAGGATGACCAGTAGAGAGAGAAGCAGATGAAGACAAAGGTGAGGCTTTTGATGACAAGAGCCAAGAATATCTTCTGCTTTGCTGAAGCTAATTGGACTTGTGTTTCCGTCTCATAAGACTAGAACAGTGTTCACAAATGCCTTTCCTGGCTTCCGACGTGTCTCCACTGGTTCATTACCCTCATTTTTCCTCAGAGCAGCTCTCTGAGATGGGGATTAACATTCCTATTCGCAGATATCAATAATCATAATCATCCCTATTTCCCAGGAACTGTGCTGTACCAGCCACTGAGCTGAGTCTCTTGTAGGAATTATTTTATGGCATTGTGCCATGCCTCTGGAGGTGGTGTTTATTAATATCCCCGCTTTATAGATAAGGAAATGGAGATGCATTGGGGTCAAGGGACTCACCTCAGGTTACATAGCTGGCAAGTGGCAAAGCCAGAATTCAAACTCAGGTCAAGTTTTCAACCCCCTTGGAACTGGTCCGCAGCGTGGTGTTGGTAACGGTAAAGATTTATTGAGTATATACTGTGTGGCAATCCCTTCAAATACACCATGCTTTTTAGTTCTCATATGGCCCCATGAGGCAGATACCATTTGTATCCCCATACAGATGAAGAAAATCTTAGTGAAGCTGACAACTCACCAGATGTCACATGGCTGGAAAAAGGCAGACACGGAATGTCTGTGCTATTCCAAAACGGGGCACATAAATTTTACACTAGGGGGGCTGGTGGAGTCAGACTGGTTGAAAAAGACAGTTCTTTCTTCTTTTATCAGCTCCCCTTCTTTTATCAGTGCCTCTTTGTGATGCGGATTTGACTCTCTTTCCATCAAGAGGCAGAGTCTATTTCCCATCCTTTGGATCTGGGTTTGGCCATGTGACTTGTGTTAACCAATAGCACGTGCTAAAAATGTGACCATGCCAGTCCCAAGCTGGGTTTTGAAGATGCTTTTGCTGGTTCTACTCTTTCTCGGACCCCTGCCCGGCTGCCATGCTAATAAGCCTGGGCCGGCCTGCTGGAGGATGAGAGGCATGTGGCCCAGGCCAGCCTAGCTCAGCCGACAGCCAGCTGAGCTCTAGACCTGAGAGGGAGCCCAGGCGAGCATTGGATCCCACCGAGGTTATGTCATTATTTTGTCATGTGGGTTTATTGGAACCAAGAAAAGAGGCAGTGACAGTAGGGGAGAAAGGGAGAGAGTGTTTCTCGGGCCATCTCTGGCTGTGCCTACTTTGTGGGCGCCATAATGAAGGACCACAAGACACCGTCCTCATGCACCCCTCACACCCACCCGTTCAGCAGCTGAGAAGGTGTGACATAGGTTTCTGGAGCTGTACTTAAGTGCCTTAATTAATAGCAGGGTTGGCTCAGAAGGCCTGTCCTGCCTGCCCACCCTGCCTGCCCACCCCGCTCAGAGTGGAGTTTGCAAGAGTTGAGTAATTGTATTGTTTATTGCACTAAATGGAACATTAATCAAGCAGCCTGAAGGCGCTGAGGCTGTCCCCATGGGCCGTGCTCTCTGCCGAGTGTCTTAATGGGAATTGGGCACTCCCCAGACCTGCAGGATGGACGTGAGGAATTCTAGCTCTAACCTTCTAGATGCCTCGACCTCCCTGCCCCCACCCCCGCCGATACCTCTCTGGTCTTTGTGTTATGGGACTCCTTTTACATATGTGAAAACGGAGGCCCAGAGAGGTCAAGTCACTTGTGCAAGATCACCCAGCAAGGATGGGAGATGGGGAGGCTTGAAGCCAGGTACACAGGTGTCCAGAGCCAGGCCCTGAGCGCCACCCTGCAGGCTTCCTCAGATGCCAGATGGCCCCTGGTGACTGCAGGCATTTCTTCTGTGCCTCGCCGAGCCCTGAGAGCGGAGAGAAAGAAGCAGGCAGACGTCACGTCACTGATCACCGAGATGATTTGCCTAAAGCAGCAGGAAGATTCCTAAGCTCAGGGCTTCAGTAAGTCTCTGCAGAGTTGCCTGAGTTCAGCTCCGGGTGGTGGGGAGGGGGTTGGCGGTGATGGGCACAGCTCTGCCAAGCGATGGTGACTTCCCACCTCGCTCCTGTGGGTGGGGAGGGGGCGTCTCTCTTTCCTACCCCTCGTGACAAGGTGGCTATTTTTAAACCCCTCTTTTTATAGTTAAAACACATTCATGTCAAAGCCACCATGAAAGGAGCTCCCCAGGCATCCTGGGAAATGGGGATGGTGCAGCCAGAGGCCTCGGGCTGACGTCAGAGCGGCCCAGCTGGCAGCCTGGTGTGGGCTCCGATGAGTCACCTGCTTTTCCCCACGTCTCCTGCTCCTCTGTCCCTGGGGCTGTCCTGCTGGTTCCTAAGGACAAGGTACAGTGGCCCCAGCCGAAACTGGCCCTCTACTCCATCCTCAAACAGGAGCCCCAGGCGCTCTTTCCCCTCCTCCAATGAGCATCAAGGGCTGAGTGCTGCCCTCCTCTCCAGCCCCAGAATGACCAACCCCCTCCAGTCCAGCTGCACGGCTCCCCGCCCCCCATAATCCATCGTCTATACCATGGCCAGAGGGCTCTGCCTACAGAGCAGACAGGATCACGCTTCCACCCCCCAGATCTTTCCCCAGGTGGCTTTATTAAAAAGGAACAATTTGCAGCTAAAAAGAAAAGTCAAATGATTGAAAACCTAAGTTTTCAAGTCAGGCTGGATATGTTCAAATCTTTGCTCTGTCACTTAGCGGTGTGCCTTTGGGCCAATTACTTAACTTCTCTGAACCTCATTTTTCCTTACCTGTAAAGCCAGAATAATAATCACACCTACCTCATGGCTATCTTGAAGGACAGGACAGACTGTATTTTCCAAAGACAGTCACAACACTATTTCCCATCCTTCACACCCTTGGAGATCCTCATCAGTCCCTCAGCAAATGGTGGAGTCTAAGTCCCCTCCCCTTGAACCTGGGTGGGCATTTGTGACTGCCTCAACCAACAGGGTGCAGTGGAGGTGATGCTATGATTTCCAAGGCTAGGTCATAAAAATGCCAGGTACCTGTGCCTGGTTCTCTTGGAATGTTCATCTTTAGACTCCCGCCACCATGTGAGGAAGCCCAAGCAGCCCTGAGGGGAGGAATGGAGACCCCCAGCCCATCCCACTGCCAGTGTAGAGCCCCAGCTGAGCTCCCTGCCAGCAGCTAGGACCAACCTGCCAACCACGTGAGGGAACTCTTTTGGAAGTTGACCCTCCACCACAGAGTTGAGTTGGCTCATCTGATGCTGTGTGGACAAGAGGTGAGTTATACCTGCTGAGACCTGCACAAATTACACATTCATGAGCGAACAAAACAATTGTTATTGCTTTAAGGTATTAAATTTGGGGGTGATCTGTTGTGAAGCAGTAGGTTACTGGAACAAGGAACAGGGGACGTAATGCACATAGGGGCTTAGCCCAGGACCTTACATGCTGTAAGCACTGTTTATGCAGAAGAAACCGAGCACAGAGACAGTGATGAATTGGCTCAAGGTCACCCACCTATGGTGCATGTTTTCCATTTACTTCTTCTGCTGCTTCTTGGCATGTAGGAGACAGGGCTGTTGGTTTTTGAGCTCATCCCAGCGATGGGGCCCTAACCCCTCTCTCCAGAGATTTAACATGCACCCATTGCTCAGAGCAGGGTTTACCAACTGGGTGTGGGTGCCTCCAGACAGATTTGCTGCAAGCCATCTCTTCCCTGACCGCCCCGGAGGAGGTGCCAAGTGGTCCAACTAGACATTGGCAAGTGAAGGGCCCCAGTGGTGGGGAGGGGGGTATCTCTTGGCATCATCCCCTGCTTCCTGTCTGCCTGCAGCCTGTACTCATAAGTATGAGTTGCTATGAGAAAGGATCTGGGTGACTCCTTCCTCTTGGCACTAATAATACTGTTAATTAAGCGGCCAAGAGAAGAACACGGCTGGCGCCAATGAGAGGACAATGGTCTGAAAAGGGGGCAGAGAGACGCAGCAACAGCTTCCCACGCAGGGCTTTCAAAAGAGCAGCTGTGGGGAGCAGGCAACAGAAGACAGAAGGGATGTGGCCAGAGCAGCGATCACAGTGTGGACGGGCAGGGCAGTGTTGCAAGGAGCCCACACCGGCTGCCCAGCTGTTCTCTCCTGGGCACCCCTGCCTGCCCAGCTGGACAGGGGTTCTCTGGAGCTTCTAGAGAGGCTGGGTGAAGCAGGCAGCCAGAGGGCACCAACTGGTCTACAGAGACTTCTCAGGGGACCTTCTCTTGCTTCCATTTCCTCATCTGCAAAATAGGTTCAACTGAATCCTATTTCTTCTATGTTGATACTGATTGGAGGTGGCTGCCTGGGGTGTTGACTTGAGAATATGGAAACCAAATCAATGCCCCATGGCAAACTATGCTGGGATTGATTAGTGATGTCTGCCATGGGTATGGGTTTGGCAATATGGGGCCCAAGTGCTATCCATGAATTGGATCTCCAGGGCACATTTGTTCATTCAATAAGTAGTTAAAAAAAAAACAACAAAACACCCGCTAAGTTCAATTCTTCCTCCTTTTCTGGACTAGTTTCCCCATCTATACAATGCATATCCAAGGGGATGTTTGTTCTTGTCAACTGGGCTATGGAGATAAAGAAAGTGGGAAGAACTTTTTCAAATAGAAAGAGTTAAGAAAGAAGATAGATCAGGAATAATAAGAAGGAAAGTTTGGTATCTGTAGGTCACTTTAAACCAGGAGCTGGCAAGCCATGACTCATGAGCCAATAAAGTTTTATTAGACCACAACTATGCCTCTTCATGATGTAACATCTGTGGCTGCTTTTGTGCTATAAGCAAGGTAGGGTATAGGTGAGTGAAACCTCTATTGCTGTTCAGCGCAGGTGTGTGAGAATGTTTGTTAATGCAGCAGAACCCAGCCCATGCTTTGTGATGCAAGGACTATGCGTCCATGACAGTAGGTAACATGGGAGAATAAATGCGCCAGTGAATGTGCACGGGAGTGTGTTGGGATGTCTGTGAGTGAGTGCAGTTGTGAGGAGGAAGTGAGAGAGGGCTGAGAGAGACGTTAGGGCACTGTGAGCCACTCCTCCCCCACTGTGCACCAGTGCAACTGCTCTGCATCCTGGGCCCCGGGTCAGTGGTCACACCAGACACTCGTGGCAATCACATCCTCTGCTCTTTGCCACCAAAACTTCTCTCAAGTCTTTCAGCTCCTTCTCCCCGTCCCATCGCCCCCCTCCACTGCCAGCCACCATCACCTCCACTGAATGGTCCAGCTG
>PVHT021183555.1:6717182-6756451 GCA_004024745.2 Catagonus wagneri
TGTCTCTCCCAGGAGTCTCTGAGCTTCTGGGTGGGCCCCCAAATTGCACGCACTTTTTCACAGATTCCCGTACTCAACCTGGTCCTCACACCTACATGCATGGCACTCACAGTGACATATAGCTCTCAGACACAAACACATACACTCACGCCTTCTAAGACCTCCCTCCAGCAGGCCCCTGCACATGCTTGCACGTGTGGACCTGCAGTCGCATATGCCGCGCACACACGCATCCTATCACACTCTGCTGCTCTCTCACACACAGGAATCAGGGCATTTGCTCCCTCTCAAAGGACGTGGGCTCCTGCTCTCTGGGCTTGAGTGTCCAGCTCTGTCCAGCCTTGTGCCTGCTGATGCCACAGCCCAAGGCTGTGGGTCTGCTTAAAGCCTTCCTCAGAGCCCCCTCCCTGGCCCCCGCCCGCAGGAGCCTTGATGCTGTGGTGCCTCTATAATTGGCAGCACAGGGCGAATAATCGATCAGTTTCTGTGTACACTGGCCACGGGAAACATAATTAAGCGTGTTTGGGATCCGTTAATTGCACTGGTTAGGAATTCCAAACAACCTAATCTGGGACTTCACTTCTGAGTGTATCTTCACCTCGACTGAGTGTGGGAGACTGGAAACAGCTGCAGAGGGTGATTTACGTGGGCCAGGAGACAGCAAACCCAGACCCAGGCCCCAGCCGGCCAGACAGAAGGCCTGTCTGTTGGGGAGGGGATGTCACTGAGACAGGGGGTGGAAAGACTGCCTTCCTCCAGGAAGTCTTCCTGGATTGCCACAGCCCCCTCTAGCAGCCTCGAATCCCAGTTCAGCTTATGGCCTCCTGCCTTGGTGGTTTGAGGCTGTTTTATGAGGATTTGAGCAGCCTCTCTTGTGGTCAGAAGTCTTATCCACAACACCCCTACGAGGAGACTGTAGCCTAGGTTCTTATTGCTGTTATTTACCTCTGTCCTCAAAGTAGTCAACACTTCAGGGCAGTGGCTTTTGTATGTTTATCTTCTTTGCGAAATGGGATTTCATTTGTCCTAAGATTTTTAAAAGCTTAGGTCTAAGGAAATAAAAAATCAAATCATTTCAGTGGTCTTAACCGAGAAAGGTTATCATGGGAAACCTTCTGAGTATCTTAAACGCTGATATGTGAATCTCTAATTTAACAAAAAACAAAAAGAAAAAAGAACTGTTAGAAGTTTTGAGGGCACCTTGTACATATGTCTGAACCTATCGTTTGTCCCCACCCCTCTGCCCGCATCGTGTCCTGGAGATTGAATTGCTGAGACACCACTAAAGATCAGACCAGAGGGCTTAATTATTGCTGCTCGCTCAAGCATCTCTTAGGCTGCGAGCTGGTTGGGGGCTGTGGGGATGTCCGGGTTCATGGGTGCTTTGGGTTTGTGTGCGTCATGCTCCAAAAGGTGCTTCCTGCTGGCACATCTCAAACACAACTGTGCCCACACAGGTCTGATTCAGCATGTGGTCCCCAGCTCCTGCGTCTCTGACCGTCTCCGAGATGCTGCCACTGCTGCGGTTCTGTGCAGCCAGCCCGGCAGCGCCAGGAGGAAACCCAGGCCTCTGTTCCCAGCTCCAGAGGCTGCCGCATCCTTGGGGCTCGGCGGTTCCCATGGGGGGCCCCTGTTCTCTGCCACCCTCTGTTTTACAGTCTCTGTGAGGGTGGCTCTGGCATTAAGAGTTGTCCGCGGGTGGGTTTAATGTGCCCGAGTGATTCTCGGAGCTCAGGTGCCGGTAGCCATAATTTCATCACTAAATTATAGCCATAAATTTCCTCAAAGAGATGGGTCCCCAGGCAGGTGGGTGGGTTGATGCTGGTATCATTGAGAAGAGTTCAGTCTTCTCTCCTAAAAAATGGGAACGGGTTGGCCCTGAAAGCTGGGCCCTGCTGCCCCCGGTGTCCCTGTCCCTGGGCATGAGTGTGGTGGGACGGGCAGCCTGTGATGGCGTGGGCCAGGGAGGGAGTGTGTGTGTGTGTGTGTGTGTGTGTGTGTAGGGAACCAGGAAGCTCCATTCTAAGCATCAATCCCGATTTCACTTATAGTGGATCATATGGTGGTCCCTACAAAATATGTCCTTGGAACTAGTGAATGGCACTGTTTGGAAAGAGTCTTTGCAGAGGTAATTAAGCATCACCAGATGAGATCAAGTTGAATTAGAGTGGGCCCTAAATCCAATGACAGATGTCCTCAGAAGAAGAAGGAGAAATGACAGAGAGCAGGGGGCCATGTGAGGATAGAAGCAGAGTTTGGGGTGATGTGGCCACAAACAGAGGAGCCCTGGAGCCCCCAGAAACTGGAGGAGGCAAGAAACAAGATTCCCCCAGAGCCTTTGGTCCTGCTGACACCTTGATTTTTTTTCTTTTTTTTTTCCCAGCTGCATCCACGGCATATGGAAGATCCTGGGCTAGGGATTGAATCTGAGCGGCATCTGTGACCTATGACACAGCCAGGGCAACGTGGGATCCTTAACCCACTGTGCAGGGCTGGGGATTGAACCAGCAATGCCACAGAGAAGAACTGGATCATCAACTCTCTGGGCCATGGAGGGAACTTCTTGATATTAGACTTCTGGCTTCTGGAAATGAGAGAATGGGTCTATTGGTCTAAGCCACCAAGTTTATGTTCATTTGTTAGAACAGCCGCAGGAAACTAATACACAGCAGTACGACTTTGGGCAAGTCCCTTGGCCTTGTTGAGCCTCAGGTTCCTCTCCTGGCAGATGGGGTTCCTGTCATGCCCACTCCAGCCTAGGAATTCAATGATGCCTATAAGATGCCTGTCACAGCCCGTGACTGGCAGCTGAGACGCTCACAGGATGTGGTGTGGGCCAGGCCCAGGAAAGTGGGGTAACTTCTCATGGGATGCATCAGCCACAGCAGGGCTGGGGAAGGGCTTCTGGACGCTGTGGACTCATGGGTTGCTCCCGACTCTCAGGCCATGCAGCGGCTGCTCCCCAGGTGCCCCGACGGAGCCCCTCGGCCGGGGCCTCCAGCATCCACACTCACCCTCACATTTATTCAGTGCCTTGATGTCAACTTGTTCTTCCAACTCCAAGAAGTGTATTTACAAAGGACGTTTTATACTCCTAGGGTAAGTGGGAAGTATGTTTCACTTGCCCTAAATAGACAGTGCCCTTAAACCAAAATGCAACAAAAACAGAGCAGAGCGATTCCGTGAGAATCCGGCCAGTCTGCAGAGGGCTCTGAGCCTGAGGCCTGCTGGTTTTCTTTTGTTGTTGTTAAAAAGAGAAGTAGCCAAAGAGGGGGCGTTAAAGACACATCACCATCAAACTGAGACATTCTTCTTGTGGAAATCAGGAAAGTGATCGGAAAGGAGACACAGTTTTCGTTACATAATTCCCTTTTTTTTCCTTTTTTTTTTTTGGTCTTGCCTATGGCATGTGCAAGTTTTCCGTCCAGGGATCAAATCTGAGCCACAGCGGTGACTTGAGCCACAGCAGTGACAATGCTGAATCCTTAACTGCTAGGCCACCAGGGAATTTTCATTAGGGAATTCTTAATGCTGGGTCCACACATACCCCTAAAATTATCTCTCAGGTCACCCCCCCAACACACACACGCACACACACAGGGGAAAGCACACTTTGGTCCTACCCCCTCCACTGTTTCTATTCCATTGAATATTGGGTCCAGGGCAGGTAACGGGGTAGACCCAGCCAAGGTCATAGTTGATAGAAAAACTACCACTAGAATCTGTATCTTTTCATTCCTAATGCAATGCTCTGCCTACTGTACTAGACTCCCTTGCTGCTATGTCAAGGAGGCTTTCAGGCGATCCCTTGCTTTATTCCAAATTGATGAGACTAACGTGGGATTTTAGGCACAGGTGGCAGTTAAGTAACATCTCCTGAGCAATATCCTCAGAACAGGATATTGTTTAGGAGTGAGGACCAACTTGCTTGGAGCTGGGCCCGGTACCTTCACCTCTTGGCTCATTAGTTTGTTTTCCTATTAAATGAACAGAGTCACTCCATCTGGGGAAGGCTGTTGAGAAGCTCAGCAGTGACAAATGGGCAGTGCCCACTTGGGGCACTTGGAGCAGACATGGGCGTAGTGCCCACCAGCATGGCTCATGGGACTCAAAGCTGTCGTTGTGATGAGTGGGGGCCTGGGCCTGGGTCTGGGGTGTCTGTGTGAGCAACTGCGGTTTAACAGTGAGCCAGGCAGCAGGTCTGGTGGATTTGCAATGTCCTCCCTTCCTTCCTTTCTCCCTTCCTTCCTTCCTTTCTCCCTCTCTCTCTTCCTTCCTTCCTTCCTCCCTTCCTCCCTTCCTGTCTTCTTCCCTTCCTTTCCTCACTCCTTCCTTCTTTCCCTTTTTCTTCTTTTTTTGGGTGCCCAGTGGCATATGCAGTTCCCAGGCCAGGAGTCAGATCCAAACCACAGTTGCAACTCCAAGCACAGCTGCGGCAACGCCGGATCATTAACCCACTGTGCTGGGTCGGGGATCGAACCTGTGTCCCAGTGCTTCTAAGATCCCTCCGATCCTGTTGTGCCACAGCGGGAGCTCCAGATTTGCAAGTTTCTGAGGCTGGCACAGAAATAGGAAGTCCCCTCCTGTCTAGGAGGGCTCAAAGGAGCTGGGTCCCAAGATGTGGGCAGTGATCAGGGCTGAAACATCTGGGTGGTTTTGTGGCTGCAGAAGTAGGAGTGCTGGTCGAGGGCGGGGCAGCTCCCGGGGCTCTGCTCTGCTCCAGGCTTGGTGGGCTCCTGGGCCCGTCATTTCTCCTCTTGGGCCTCACTTTGTTCATCTGTGAAATGGGGATGACCTGTCACCTGATGTCCCAACTCCCCCTGGGTCACTTATCCAGGCAGCATGGGCTGGGCCCCTCCTCCACGCAGGGTCAGGCGCCGGAACAGAGCATCACAACTGGGCATCCCAATGCTCACCCTAGGGGACAGGCGTGGGAAATGCCAGGAGCCCGGAGGAAGATCATGACCCAGTCCTGCCATCAGGATGTGTGGGGGGTGGGCGAGGTCTCAGAGATCCTGGGCCTGGAATCTGGGGACCCCTGGCAGGTCAGGGGTCAGTGCTGATCTGATGTCGCGAGCTTAGAGGTGGTTCTGTATTCTCCTCCACGGTGGTGGGGGGCAGCAGATGATTTCAGGGAGTTGAGGGTGAACCCTGATACTGCTGATACTCCTCCAACCTGCACGCTGCAGGCCACGCTTTGGGGTTCTTACTCTGTCACCCGAATGTTCCCTCCGCTTTCTGTAAAATGGGAAGGACTCTGTCTCGTGTTACTGACCTGAAACATGGCTGGCTGGCGACAGTCCCCAGCCCCTCACCATCCCCAGGCCCACCTGGGTGCCGCCCCAGCTGTAAAATCTGTCTTGGGCAGCATCCAGGGTTCAAGAACAGAGGCTCTCCAAGGGAGAAGGTCGTTCTGCTTGCAATCCTTTTTCAGACCCTCTGTCTACACCAGGAAGAACATGTCCCCTCGATGCTGATGTGTCAGTGGAAACTCTCTGGCTCCCACTGCCACCCCACCCCCCTCCATTAAAGAGAGAGAAGGCAGGGTCCGGGCTCAGCGTGTGAGGCGAACAGCAGTACCAGTTGTCTGGGATTTAGTGACCTCCTTTTGTTTCATTCCATTTATTTTTGTTTCTTCTTTCTGCTTTTCCAGTTTTCTGCAATGATGATGTAAATTTGTCTTGCAAAATACGTTTATTTAGGGGGATCAATTTGAAGAAAACGTAAGGTCCAGACACTGGTCCTTCAGGTGACCTATGGATAAAGCAGGACTCAGCAAGATGGGATGGGTGTTTGGAAACCGTCATCCTGGACGGCGGGAGCCAATGCACGTCTGTGAGCAGGGAAGGGACCACCCAGGACCGTTGCCCTGGGCAGGCCAGTTACCCGGAGTCAGACCCAGGCCTATCCTGAGTCCACGAGGCCCCAGACCCCAAACTTCCACTGGGATGGAGAAATATCGAGAGACAATAAGGCAGTGAACCATGGCAGAGGGTTTATGAGGCGGCCATGCTCGAATGGTTGAAAGTTAGGGAAAATGTATTTATTACAACACTTTTCATGGGCAAGTTATCATTTTGTCAAACTTTATTAGAGGGACTAATTAATGGGTTGTAAAAAGTACTAGTGCGTGGCCAGAGAAAGAGCTGGTCCCGGGGACATTGGCAGCCCCAGGATTTATGACCCTTTGGTTCCCCATTTATTAATGCAGAGAAGGCGCGTGGAGTGGGTTATATATGGGCTGGTGCAGAGCCGCCTCCCCTCCCGGGAGGCTGGTGGGCTGGGGGTGGGGGTACAGGCAAGGGTCCTCCAGCCACTGCCCTCTGGAGAAGGTGGAGAGGCCGGTGGAGAGGGGCAGGGGCTTGGACAAGGACAGGGACAACTGTGTGACCTTGGCTGATACTTTCTTCTCTGAGCCTCAGTTTCCCGTCTGCGTGCCTCAGGGCGGATGGGAGAAGCTGAAAGCGTTCTGAGTAGGAACAAGCCTCGTAAACTGTGAAGTGCTTTGCAACATGAGACCAGATACTGAAGTCTTGTGTGGTCGTAGGGTGGAAGCCCAGGCAGACATTGAGAATGACCCTGAAGGAGCCCCTTCTATGGCCGGGGCTGTGCAAATCCTTCTCTCGCTCCATTCCTGCAATCCATGCTCCTCCCCTAGACTTTTGCAGGGTGGCTCCTTCTCATCTCTGACCTCTCAGCTGGGAGGCCGCCCCCTCCAGGAAGCCCTCCCTGACTCCCCGAGGTGCTGCACTCTCTACATGGTGTCCAGTTCACCTCTCCCGTGCCTCGTGAATCTTTACTTATTTAGTGATTGGTTCGCTTATCTGTGTATTGTCTGCCTCATCCATGTGGTAAGATAGCAAGCACAGTGTCTACCGCCCTGCTCTGAGGATCAGCGGGTGTTCGCTGAGAGGATGGGGTGGGGGGGAAAGTGTGAGTGTAAAGTCTAGGAAGTGGGATCATGAGGGGCACAGGCAAGGAAGTGACAGGAATCCACTCCCTGGGTGGCGACCACAGGAGGCACTTGATAAATGCAGGTCGCTGGGTGGGTGGGTAAGTTTGGGTCCCGTCCTGACCTTCCCCAGGCAGCAGTGGGCCAGCTGGGGCTCAACTTGCACAAAAAAAGTCCATGAGTTATTGAGGAGGCCCAGCTGGGCTCCTGAGACAAGGAGCCCTCGGACGCTAGGTGAGGACAGACGACGGTCAGGGGCCTGGAGTAAGAACCTATGTCTTTATCTGCTGTTTTCCCCAGGCCGCCTTGCTGCCCACACGGAACAAAAAAGTGTGAAGTGGGGGTGGGAGAGGGTGTCCCAGGCTAAAAGTGCCAACAGCAGAAACACAGAAATGGTCAAGGTTAGGAAGCAGGGAGGATCGGGATGTCCCATGGATGTGGGTTCGAATCCCAAAACCCCCACTTACTAGCAGCGAATCCTGGGGCGCGGCACTCAACACGTGGCCTCGGCTTCCCCATCTGTGATGTGGGGACCCTAAGGGTGCCCCGCCTCACCAGGCTGGCGTGGGGACGCGAGATGATGTTTGGGCAGCTTGGGCCCCAGGGCGCCCTCTGTTTCAGTCTTGGCGGGCCGAGGGCAGGAGGCAGGAGCCTCAGCTACTCTCGGGCTCAGCTTTCGCCTGTGCTGAGCCTCATGACGTCTGTGAGGACAGCTGGCCCCGGGCTGGGGACAAGTTCTCCTTTTGGTCTCTTGACGGGTGTGGTATGAGGTCAGCCAATGTTATCCTGGCAGGGACAGCTTGGCAGGGTCACGGGGAGGACAGGAGAGGAAGGTGGCTTTGGGGAGTCCGTGACTCGTGGTCTGCACTTCTACTTCTGCCTTTTGTTCCCAGCAGGAGTCTGATGCACACGGGTGGCGCCCTGCTCGGCCTCCCAGGGGTCCGAGGTGGCCAGTCGCTTCTCCTGCCCTGTGCATCTTCCGTGGGGAGCTTTACGTTCCTTGTTCGTTTCCTCCTCCCCACAATGCCGGGAGGTTGGCGTGATGATCCCATTCTCTGGTTGAACAAACTGAGGCTTTAAGGCCGGCGTCTCCTAAGGACTCCATGACTGGGTGCTGGCCGACTGTGAGGGTGTCAGACCCAAGCCCCACCCTCAAGGACCTTCCAGGCCCATGAGGGAGAGAACTCAGGCTAAAAGACTGGAATCAGATTCAGATTCGGGACAGAAGGGCTTCCTGGAGGAGGGGACATTTAGCTGGGTATTGAGCATCAATTTTCCAGGAACAGAGAGGAAGGATATTCTGGGCAGAGGGACCAGCACGTGCAAAGGTGCAGAGGGTAGAGAGGAACCGTTGAGGCTCTGGTGAGGCTGGAAGGAGGAGAGAGTGTTTGGATACGAGGCTATGGAGCTCAGCAGCACAAAGCTGTGAAAAACCCTGGAGGGCAGGCCAAGGAGTTTGGCCGAGAGGACACATCTGTCTGGGGGCCCCTCCTCAGGAACTGGTGAGCCCGCGCTGGTGGCTTAGTACTGTCCACAGAGGTCAGGACGCCTGATCTGTTCTAGCAGGTGCTGGTTGCAGGGGGCACGTTTAATCCTTTTAGGAGAACAAATTCCCTGAGGATTTTGGCACCTCCATTATTTGCATACAAATGGAGGCCTGTGATTGTAGCAGGAACTTGGGCTCCATTAAAGCAGCCCCTGAGGACTAATTAGGAGGCCGCTGGCCGTGGCCTTGTGCCTTCTGGGGGGATGCTCTACTTCATCTTAAAAGCTGCTTTATTCAGTCAGCCACTCAACAAACATTTATCCAGGGTGCCCAGCACACCAGGCTCTGTGCCAAGCTCCAGTGACATACAGTAAAAGAGAGGCGCGGATCCTTGCCTTCATGGGACAGAAGTTCCCAGCTGGAAGACATTGGGTCACAGCTGTCTGTGGGAAGGCAGAAGAGGGGGTGATGAGAGAGAAAACGGGGCAGGAGGGGATTTGGTTTGGTTTGGGCAAGTGATTTATTTGAGAGGTGATTCCAGAAAGCACCTACAGAGGAATAAGGCTGTGACACAGGGAGGGGAAGGCAGCTTATATGGGGTGTGTGAGTTGAGAGTGTGTCCATATGGGCAAGTGAAATTGCAGCCCCAGGGGACCTCAGGCGACCACCAAGAACCCGCCCCTCAGAGGTGTACCTCCTTCAGGGAGAGGGAGTTGGGGTGTTTATACACCGGCTCCCAGACCATTAGCTTCCCAGCTCTTCTGGTGTGCCTTCTGCAGGCCTGCAAAGCCCTCAGGCTTTGCAGGTAAGTGATGCTGGGACTGGCAGCTGGATGTCCCTGGAGATTACAGAGATGGTCAGGTCTGAGGATACAGGGGTGCACTCTATTTGTTTCCTGCTGCTGCTGCTGCTGCTGTACCAAAGTATCATGAACTTAGTGGCTTGAAACGACATGCGTGCATTCCCTTCTCGTTCTGGAAATCAGAAGTTCTAAAATCAAGGTGTCAGCAGTGTTAAGAAAAATTCAACTGGGTAACATTGTAAAGATCTTATTGGCTTTATTCAACGATTCATGAGTCAGGCAGTTCCCAGCCTAGCAGCTTTGAAGAGCTGTGACTGGAAGATGCTCAGAGGCAGAAGGGAGCAGGAACAAGGAAGCCATCCTGGGCCAAAAAGCAGGTTGTTTATTGCAAAGTTTCTTTTCCTTAGAGGATGGGGTGTCTCTCAGGCAGATAACCTAACTTGTGCTAATCAAGCAATTCCTGATTGACTAGTTTAAGATTCCATCTCTGGGAGACTTGAAATGTAGTTAAGTCTAGGCCTGGTGGGGCTTAGCCTCAGAGATTCCATTTTGGGCAGTGGTCTTGTTTTTAGCAGTAGAGGTGATTTCTTCTGGAGGCTCCAGGAACGAAGCCATGTCCTTGGTTTTTCTACTTTAGAAGCTACTTGTGTTCCTTGGGTCCTGGCCCCATCCTCCATCTGTCATCACATCACCTTTTTTGATTCTGACCCTCCCATGTCCCTCTGATAAGGACCCTTGCAATGACATTGACCACAAGCAAGCAACCCAGGATCATCGTCCTGTTTCAAGAGGCTTATCTTAATCCCATCTGCAAAGAACCTATTGCCAGGTTAAGGTCACATAGTCACAGGCCCAGGGGATTAGGACATGGACACCTGTGGGGGCTGTGATTCTGTCTTCCACAGGCCTTCACAGCACCTGCAGGTGGATACAGGGAGGCCTCCTAAGGGCAAAGACATTTAGCTCGAAATTGAAGGATGAAACAGAGTTTCCTTGTAGGGAAAGGTGACCGGGCAGTGAATGTGCCTCTGTGCATGTGGCCTGAGCTGATGTGTTCGCAGGCCTGACAAGAGGCCAGAGTGAATGGAGCAGAGTGGGTGGAGGCAGATAGAATGGACATAGTAGGTGATGACATGTGACCGTTCGATGAGGACCAGGTCACCAGAAACATGTAGTTTATTCTGAGAAAGAGAGAAGCTGATGGAACAATTTAAGAGGGGGGGAGAGGGGACTCTGATTTGCATTGGGGGAAGATTTCTCTGGCTACCGGCTGGAGGATGGGCCTATGGGTCAGCAGAAGGGCCCGGAGAACCGTGTTCCAAGCAAGGCCCAAGATGTATCTGGACAGAAGAGGGATGGGGGTGGAGAAATGTGGGGGTGCTGAGGAATAGTTGAGAAGTAGAAACAAGGAGATGGGTGGACTGATGCTGCAGAGGAATTAAAGTAGGATCTTCCTTCTTTTGGAAGCAATTTGGGGGCATGGACCCCAGCTATGGATTTTAGATAAAGTGGCTGATCACTGTGTGTGAAAGCATCATTGGCTAAAAGGAAGGTTCCCGGCCCTGTTTTCTGAAGCATCTCCAAAGCCAGTAGCCGCAGCCATAGCTGGCAGAGTCAGGGAGCTGAAGCTACAAAATCTAGCTCTTCTCCCTCCCTTTTCCCCATCTCCCCCACTCCCTCCTTCCTTTCTTTTCTTTTTTTTGTTTTTCTTTTTTTTTTTTCTTTTGCCTTTTTAGGGCCACACCTGTGGCATATGGAAGTTCCTAGGCTAGGGGTCAAATCGGAGCTATAGCTGCCAGCCTACACCACAGCCACAGCAACGCCAGATCTGGGCTGCATCTGTAGTCTACACCACAGCTCATGGGAACAACAGATCCTTAACCCACTGAGTGAGGCCAGGGATAGAACCTGCATCCTCGTAGATACTAGCTGCGTTCATTATCACCCAAAATGGGAACTACCTTTTCTTTATTTTCAACTCAAATAGCTCTTGTTTCAAAATGGGAAGAAGAAAGCAGTGTAAACATATTACCTTAAGAAACTCAAGCTGCCTTAGATGTGTATTAAGAAAAAGCCAAAGCTTTGCTCCACTCTGTCCATGCATTCCTACTCTTCAAGGGCAACCACTGCCATCAGTTCCTCCTGTGACCTGCCAGGCATTTCTGCAGCGGTGTGCTTTCTCACACATTTTATAATTTGGGATTGTGAACTCATCTTTGGCATGGCTGTATCTGTGGGAATCCTGGGTGCTGTGGCTGAGGGTGTGTCTGGTACTCTCTGGGGAGGTTTAGCATTTAATTCTGCCTGGTTTGTCATGCTATCATCATCCCTAATCTGGGATGATAACAGTTCACAGGATTCTTGCAAAGGTTAAGTTAAGCAATAAGTGTGACTACCCAAAATAGAGTATATTAAGCCCTCCGCCAATGCTGGCAATGATAACAAATGTCCTTTGTTTTCACCCAAGTGAGCACACAGGAAGTTTATTGTTCTGCATTTTGCTTTTTCTGCACGTTGTTCCATATCAGCCCAGAGTGCTCCGGGTCATTGTTTTTAATGGCTGCAGAGTACTGCGTTGCATGAATACACCAGAGTTTATTTAACGTATGCCTGGTCAGTGGGTTTTAGATGTTTTCAGTTTTTCACGATGACCGATAAGAGCATGACCAGCAGCCTTGTAAGTCCGTCTTTACCATTTGCGCATTCCAATTCACCCCCAGCTCAAGTCTAGGAAGTTACATTGCTGGGGGAAAGCAAAGCCTCCGTCATCGAGAATTTCCCTCCATTTTCATTTCTTTACCTCCTTCCCTGACTGAGATCCAGAGGATGCGACCGCTGAGGGGAAACGCACAGCAAAGGACCGGAAAGTTACATGCGTGAACATTTCCCCTCTCATCTGTCTTATTCTTTTTCTACAGTGAAAGATATCTTCATTAGATAGTAATTAAGAATGTTTTGGATAGCATGAGACACTAACAGCCTCCCAGGTGCTTAATATGTGCCAAGGCTGCCAAGAGAAAAATTTATTTAACATCATAACAGCCTCTGCGGATGCCAAGTTTGCCTTCAGGCATGGCACTGTAATGCTGGTGAACGGAAATGGGGTCAGGGCTTAAATGCCCACTGGAGAGGGAGACGCTGGAGAGGGCAACCGAGGCAGCAGTGTGGGAAGGAAAGCGCATTATGTTGGGAGCCAGACGACTCTGGGTTCTCCTCTGTCACTGCCTCTTACTAGTTGTGACCACGGCCAGGATACAGAC
This sequence comes from Catagonus wagneri, assembly GCA_004024745.2. Taxonomy (NCBI): domain Eukaryota; kingdom Metazoa; phylum Chordata; class Mammalia; order Artiodactyla; family Tayassuidae; genus Catagonus; species Catagonus wagneri. The sequence continues at coordinate 6,729,683 of PVHT021183555.1, forward strand.
CTCCTGAGGGCCTCAGTGTCCTCATTTGCAAGTCAGAGCTTGCAATAGTTACCTTACTGGGTTCTCTTGGTAGGGGTGGGGACCGTGGGGGGGCACATAGAGGGCAAGGAGAACTAAGAAATGTAGACTCTGGGTTTCTAACCCAGATAATTCCACTTATAAGCTGATGGCTCTGGCAGGCTGCTAAATGTTTCTGAGTCTCTGTTTCCTCATCTCTAATGTGGGAATAACAATAATTATGTGAGTCCATCTTATAGAATTGTGGTCAAGACAAAGAAGAAACTACAGGCAAAGGACTTAGCCCATATTGTCCCAGGCTTGGCACAAATTAAGTGCTCAAAACTTTAGACATGTGTATTACTGGCATTAGAAGTTTGCTGAGCATTAAAGTAGGCAATGTATATACAACTGAAAAAATATATGAATAATGTGGAGGTTAATAGTTAAGGCAATGCTGGTTGCATTAATGCATAAAATTGATGCTTCTGTGGTTTAACACAATAGAAGTTGTTTTCTTGCTGATGTTATAGCCCACTGCTGGCATTCCTGGTTGAGTGGCCTTCTTCCATGCACCCAGCCTCCTTCTATCTTGTGGTTCTACTATCTTCAATATGTGGATTGGAGTCCACTCCATTCAGCTGGCAGATTGGGAAGAAAGGGTTGAGAAACACACCCCACTGGTTAACCGCATCAGTCCTGAGGTGATGTGCACCACTTCCTCTCATAGTCTATTGGCCAGAACTAGTCACATGACCCCACCAGCTGCAAGGGGTGCTGGGAAATGTAGTCCCAGACTAATCAGCCACTTCCCAGCAACAACTCTATCCTCTCCTTGAGCCAGGGGATGTTGGAGTTGGAATTACCATCATCCCCTAGCCAGACAGTAGCAAGAGCACTGATTACTGTTGGTACCTACAGGGCACAGAGCACCCCTGTGATTGTGATTACCCCCTAAACAGCCCTGACTGATCATCTTGTTTTGTTTTTGTTTTTTACCTTTTTTTTTTTTTTTTTGGCACCCACAGCACGTGGAATTTCCTGGGCCAGGGATCGAAACTGCACTGCTGCAGAGACCACACTGGATCCTTAACCCATTACACCACAGCAGGAACTCCTCAACACAGTGAGTTTGGTGTCACAGATGAGGAAACTGGGGCACGGCATGGCTACATGCCTTGCCCAAGGTACCACGGGGGACAGGGCCAGACCCAGCACTTGAACTCAGATCTTGAGGTGGATACGGTCATCTTGGAGGCCAGGGTCATGCAGAGGGTCCTACAGTGGGGGGCTGGGGAAGGGGACCCTCCACCTCCCCTCAGCGGATTTCAGACACCAGGGCCTGATGGACAAGGCCTGCCTCCTACGATGCTGAATAAACAAACCAGCAGAAGAAAAAAGGAAAAAAGCTTGTTCATTCTGAAAGCTCCAGTTTGTTCTTTGAGCAGGTTAAACATGCCCTTGCAACCTCGCTGACCCTCTTCGTTGGCTCTGTAAACCTCTGAGTGGCTGTCGTGGGCATTTTTGTCCACCCAGCACTTAACCCAGAACCAGACACGCACCGAGAGGCTCAGCATCTATTTGTTGAATTAAAGAAAAAAAAAAGCCTCAAAGGAAAATTTATCCAAATGACAGCTCATGTTTGTGTGCAAGGTTGTAGGCTGTGGAAGTTGACAGAGCCCCTCGAAGTTCCTGGGCCCTGAACCCTCACAGAGCCCTGGGAAGCGAGCTCTGTTGGTGTCTCCACTTAGCAGACAGGAAAACTGAGGCACGCCCCTGGCCTTCTCAGACAGGAGTGCACCAGCCCGTGGGCAGAGACCACGTGACCACAGAGAGATCCTCCCTTTGGTGGGAGGCCCAAACTTCCTTGGCCCTAGTCCTGAGTCACAAGGGGCTGAAAAGTGACCTCTGGGTCTCTATAATTAGGCCTGGCCTGGCGTCAGTGGTGACGGGTTTTCTGTCTCGGCTCACGCTCGCTGCGCGCACACTCCGCGGCAGGCACTGTGCTAAGCCCTTTACATCTTACTCTGACCCTCACTCCAAGCCCCTGGCAGATGCACGAGCCTCTCCATTTTCCAGTGAGGAAACTGTGGCTCGGGAGGGGCCTTGCCTGAGATCACTCAGCTGGGAGGGGATCAAAGCAGGATTTGAACCCCAGACCCCTGCATCTATAGCTTTCGGAGGGAAACCACCAGGCTCTGTCAATGAACAGTAACTCGTAGCTTATCTGCAAATCAAAGCCGGGTTTCAGCTGAACGCGCAGGACAGAGGTGTGAAGAGGGCACTGACTTTTCTCATTGTGCTTTTCTCTCTGCCTGGAATATCCCTTGCCCATATCTGCAAGTATCTGGCTTCTTCTCCTCCACTGGGTAATTATCGCCTTCTCCAGGAAGCCTTCCCTGACCACATCCACTCCCAATCTGCCCAGATTATTTTCTTCTCTGAACTGAGCTCCAGGTGAACCGATTTCTCTACTTGTTTATTTCTTGTCTCCTCAACTAGATGGGAACACCATGAGGGCAGACTGTGTTTCTCTTTTGCTCTGTGGCCTTGGGGAGCCAAACTGGCATAAACTAGGTGTTCTATAAATAAGTGAGTGGCTGATTGAGGGTGAGGGATCCTCAGGGGCAAGAAGCCACCAGGATGGATGGGCAGGGGAATATCTGCGGGGACAGAGCCCTGGGCCACCAGTGTGGCCTGGAGCGGGGCCCCCTTCAGCTCTGGGGGAACTGAGAGAGGTACAGGGATGCTGAAGGCAGCTGGGTCCGGGTCTGGGGCAGGGTGGCCTGTCCTTTCCGCATCTCAGCCAGGGGACATGGGACATTGGCAGCTCCTAGAGCAGAGCCACTTCCTGGACAGGGAGGGGTGTTCTGCTGAGTTGTTGATCTTTGTCGGGACTGGCTCCAGGGATAAGGAGAGAGGGTTGTTTGTGATGACTTGGCCAGGAGGCCCCTTCCTCAAGGCCTGGCGCCTCCATCAGTAAAGACTGTGAAGGGAATCTTTGAGGAAGGAGGAAGTGGTCCTAGGCAGACTCCAACATCCTTTTTCTTTAACAAACACAAGAGGCTCAGCACGGTTCAAAGTGCTGTGTAAGCACGAATTCATCTTATTCCCATAACAGCCTACCATCTGTGTCCTATCATTAACCCCATTTTACAGAGGAGGCAACTGAGGCACAAAGAGGGGAAGCAAACCCCCCAATGTCGCACAGCTGGATCTGGGATTTGAATCTTCCTTCGGGCTCCAGAGTCTGTGCTTTTAGCCCTCTAGTCTGCTGCTTGCTTGGGGCTAAAAGACTCTGACTCCAAGGGTAAAAGGCAGTAGTCAGCAAAATCTCGAAAAGGAGTGGGAGCTTCCAAGGTTACATTCTTACTCGGAAACCCAGTGTGCAAAATACAGAAGATGGGAGCTGCCCTGGCCAAAGTGGGAACTGGGGTCCCAGAGACCCCCGTGCTCAGCCCCCCCCGCCCCCCACCAGCCCCAGACAGCTCCTATGTGGTGTACTAAATTTTCCTAATCTTCCGAGATCCTTAAGTTTTCTCATAAAGCAGGAATCGGCAAAGTCTGTCCCGTGGGCTGAGTCTGGCCCACTGCCTGTTCTTGTAAATAAAGTTTTATAGAAACACAGCACGACCATTTGTTTATATATCGTCCACGACTGCTTTTGTGCTACAAGGACAGGAGGTGAGTAGCTGTGACAGAGGCTACAGGGTCCACAAAGTCAAAAATACCCTATTCTTAGAGAAAAAGTGTGTCAAACCTTGTTCTAAAGGAGAATTTCTAGGAATATTCCAGGCCTGTGCTATCCAATAGGGTAGCCAGAGGCATGTGTGGCTTTTGAGCACTTGAAATATGGCTCTTTTGTTTTGTAATTTTTAAAACAAATTTTATTATCGTCAGTTTTCAATGTTCTGCCAATTTCTGCTGTACAGCAAAGTGACCCAGTTATACATAAATACACATTCTTTTTTTCACATTATCCTCCATCATGTTCCATCCCAAGTTAATTTTATCTAATGCAAATTAATTTGCCTTGAAACCGTCTCTTGAAGCCCCAGTGCTAAAGGGTCCAACACAGGGAAAATAAGATTCCAACATCCACACCTCCTCGGAGAGACAACATTCTGAGGAGAGACACAAATGTCCTAGAAGTGGACCTGGGATCTCAGGCCAGCCGCTTCGGGGTTAATGGAGAAACAGCCTGGGATTGCGGGTGTTTTCTCCCAAGATGGTGTTTGCACCGATGGATCTTTGGATGATGCTCTAACATTAAAAAAAAAAAAAAAAAAAAAAAAAAAAAAAAAAAAAAAAAAAAAAAAAAAAAAAAAAAAAAAAAAAAAAAAAAAAAAAAAAAAAAAAAAAAAAAAAAAAAAAAAAAAAAAAAAAAAAAAAAAAAAGAAAGGAAAAGAAAGAGAGAGAAAGGAAAAAAAAGAAAAAAAATCAATGCTTGGCTGATTGTACCAGGAAGGGCAGTCGATTGGTGAAAAAGCTGCAGCCGCATATTGGGAAATAGATTTTTCTGCCCTCCAGACATTAGCTTGAAATTCTTTGAAATGAGGGACCACAATCTGTGTCAGAAATGAAAGATTAAGGAGGTTAATATGCTGGGCCTCCCCTCCTCCTTTTTAATTTCCACGTCCCAGGCGCCCTTGGCCTCCTGAGGAAGACACGCAGGCTCCTGACACACTCCACCCCTTCCTCGTTCCTCTGGGCGCCCCCGGTTGGGGGTGCACACGCCCCTGTCACCTGCTCCTGGGACTGGATGCGGACGGGGGACGGGGGAGGGGGGAGGTTGGCCGGCTTTTGTTCCCAGGGGTGGGCTCAGGGCCTCCAGATGCAGTGATCCAGTGGCCTTCTCTCTGGGGAGGCTTTTCTGGGGGCTGGAGGCTGAGCCCCGGACCCGATCCCACTCCTCCCAAACCTCCGGGGTCCCTGGGCTTTCGGCCCCATGCAAGCCCTTGGGAGTCCTGTGCTGAGGACCCAGCTCCCTCCACACACACACCCCCAATTTTATGTTACAGATCTGCATGTATGATATGGAATTCGAATGTGCGAAAATCGACAGGAAGCTCATCCTTTGTAAAAAGGTGAGGGTTTTATCCCCAGAGAGCTAAACTCTGTTATTCGGTCCCCGAGCGGACCATGTTTCGGCAGTCATTGATAACTTGCTTCTAGAATTTTATCCGTGTCCACTTAGCTCTTTCCCGTCAGAGTTGAACGTCCGGCCGGCTGCCTTTCAATCCAATAAGCAGCCGATGGAGGTGAGAGATTTGCCACTTAGGGCCTGTCCCATGGGGTTCCCGTCATGGTCTCGAAAACGCCAGGTTTATGAGACCCGCCCTTCTCAGACCTCAGATCAACACTTACAGTCACCTACCCCCCCCACACCCCCGTCATTCTGAAGAGGCCTTTCTAAAATCAAGGACAATGTAAGATACAGCCAGGTGTGCAGGAAACTGGCAGAGCACCAGCAGATGTAGAGAGAGGAGTTTGAGGGAACCCGGGGCCCCCACAAGCCAAGGCAGGCGTGCGGGATGTGCCCAGAGGCACCTGAGGAAGACCTTCAGCAGCTGGTGTGACACGGAGAGGCATGTGGGGGCAGTGACCCCTCCTCAGGTGGGCCCAGGACTGGCCAATCTGCTCTTGGGCTCCAGATACAGTAAATGCTGTTTGCAGCCTTGCTCTCTACTCTGACCCCTGTGACCTGCAGCCGTTGCACCTCTTCAGGGTTGAGTCCTCCCGATTCGGCAAGTCCCCACTCCAGGGTGGCTCCGGCAGCCCCGGGGTGGGGAGGAGGATCAGCCCGTGGGCCCTGGGATAGGCTGGAACTCCCAGCTTTGGGCTGGCTCTGGGCGCCCACCGGGGCCGAAGTGTCCATCCAGGAGAACGTCCTCACGGCAGGGCTCTGAAATCAGGCAGAGGGCGTCTTCCTGACCCCTCCCCTTCACGGGCCAGGTCAAGTCCCCCTCCCACCGCCGGGGCCTCTCTCTAGTAGCATAGGCTCCTTCTTCTACGCAGCACGTACCACTTGGCAGTATTTCTCCTGTTGGTGCCACTCCTGGGTGATGTCGGTCTCCCTTCCAGACCGGAAGCTCCGCCCTGGGCAAGGGTGATGTCTATTGAAACTCTCCACATGGCTTTCTCTCCTTCTGCAGGCCAGGGACATGCAACAGATGTTAGGTGGATGTGCAGCTGCATGGCATGGCCGTGAAGGGTGGCAAAGTAATGCCAGCAGACAGTTATTTGACGTTTACTGCATGCCCCGTGCTCCTCCGACGCTTCCCTGTTCTGGCCCCTGGAGAGAATAACAAGCACAGGGAAGGCACTCAGCAGACGCTTCCTGATGCCTTTGTGGCTAAACTCCACCAGGGGCCCTGGACAGACCCCACGGCCGCCCTCCCCATCCCCCGGGGCCTGTTGGAGCCCAGGTGGAGCCCAGTATGAGGTCCTCCCCAGCAAATGGATTCAATTTCCCCTTGCTCTGCAGGGGTGAGGGCTTCTCCTTGCGTGCACCTCTCAGGAAAGCTCAGATCTCAGGGGTTGCCTTGACCTGGGGTCAGGAGGCCCCGGAAGCTCTGTCTGTTCCCTGGGCTGCGCATTTCAGCCTGGAGCCCTGGCTTTCTGTCATTCCGGCAGTGTGGATGAAATAGGACAGACTTCCTGGACCAGCAGGACTTGGAATTTTATAAGGGATCTTGAACTGGAAGGTAAGTGAAAGATCATTTCTTTCATTCATTCATTCACTCTTGTGGCAGAGACGGGCTAACTGTTCACTAAGCCCATTTCTCCCTCTTCCAGGGCACATGAATAGACTGTGATTCTCAGCCTCCTTCCCACTTAGGTGCAGCCATGTAACTGAGTTCTGGGCAAAAGAGACATAAATTGCACCTCGGCCAAGCCTGTTCCCTCCCTGCCCCACAAATCCTCCACTTTCTTTTTCTCCATCTACTGACTGAATGCAGGAGACTCTGACATCCTGGAGGAAGGCAGAGACACAGGATGGAAGGAGCCTGGCCCTTGGTTGGCTACCTACTGATTGAGAACACCATGGGGCCTTCAGAGGAAGAGAACAAGTCATGCGTTCAGCTGGACTGGGGACTTGCGCTTACAGCATCTATGTTATCCTAACACAGCTCATTCTGCAAATACTCGCTGAGCAGCTACTCTGTGCCCGGTACTGGGCTAAGCTCTGAGATTTAGCAGTGAACAAGATGGACTAAGTCTCTGCTCCTGGGGAGTTTCCATTCTAGTTGGAGAGAGAGCATAACCACATAGGATCATTTTGGGTAATTCATATATACTAGTGCAGTAAAGGAAAAGAAAGCAAGAAAATGGGGGAGAGAGAGGTGGGGAGGTCTGCTTCAGTCAGGTGGTTAGGGAGGGTTTCCTTGAGAAGGGAAACTATCATCAGCCCTGAGATTTGAAGACTGAGAAGGAGGTGGCCACACCAAGATGTGCAGAAAGGGCATTCCTGGCCGGAAGAACAGCATGAGCAAAGGCCCTGAGGTGATAAGAGGAAGGAGGAGGGATGGCTGTGGGGATATGGGGAGCGGGAGGAAGTGGATTTGGAGATGGAGGTGGGGAGTCAGGTCAGCAGAACCCAGAGAGCATAGAGAGGAATATGGATGCTAGCCGAGAATATTTTAATCGTCTTACAAGCCAGGCATCATGCTGAACATTGAAGATAAAGTAATGAGCAAAAATAGATGCTGTCCTATTCTTCTGCTCAGATTCTAGGTAATCGACTGCCCACCTGATCCTTGAATCCTCTCTCAAGTGTCTCTGCCAAGCTCTTTGCTTGTCTGCCTCCAGGGATGGGGAGCTCACCCTTTAGCGATGCAGATCTGTTTCATCACGGCACCGTTCTGACGGTTCGAAGTCTTTCCTTAAATTGCTTTCTGGGGGCTTTCTCTTCCACCCCGTGGCTCTGGGAGTAAATAAGGAAGTCCGTGCCTTCTGTCTCTTGGGAGCAATGTGGCTACTTGATCCCAGTTGTCAGGGACACTAAAGAAAATAAAACAGGCCCTTGCTGGCAAGTAGCTCAGGGTCTTTTAGGAGAAGTGAGATATCGTCAGATCTCATAGGACTTATTATTATCATGCTATAATACTAATTTATAAATACCAGGCTGTTTAAAGAGAGAAAAGGATGGAAATAGAGAAACCATTCTCATTTGGGCAAACCAAAGAAGGCATCCTGGAGGAAGAGGTATTTCAGCTGACCGGAGGGCAGAGAGAGACCCAAAGGATGGGGTGGGACCTTCTCCCTGAGAGGAGACTGTGGGCAGGCAGTTTGGCTCAGGGTAGGTCCCAGCTCTGTGCTCTGAGGGGGTCAGGGTGATGCTTCTACATATTAACCAATACTCCCCTTGCTCTCCATCCATCCTTCCTCCATCTCAGGCAGCCACGGGGCGTTCTGTACTTTCTGCCTCGGGACAGATGTAACAGCAAAGAAGAATAAAAGAGAGTCAAGTGTGTGGCTTTTGGATTTCAAAAGTCTGTCTTAAGTCACTAAGGTCTGGCTCTTGAACTTCAATAGTCTAAGTCTTGAAGGACCCAGGGCACAAAATTCAGAATATAGCAGACGATGCAGAAGACGGTTCAGGCAAAAGTGGTTACTGTCATCCTGGAAGAAAGGGTAATAACTGGGCTGGGGGCAGAAGGAGGTGAGACAGTACCCCATGGTGGACAATAGGCATCTCACCTAGTCACTGGAAGGCATGGGTCTGTCGATAGACATTTTCTTTGGAGAGGATGCAAAGATGGACTAGGGTGAAAAAATCAGTGGCTAATATCTCACAGATACCCTGTTACATAAGTCTACTCTGAGCATTTGTTCCCCCCCCCAAATATCCTTGTTGCTAATCAGAATTTTCTCACATCCGTCCAGGGCCTGCTGGAGGGATCTCTCTTTTGCTGGGTTTGCTAAGCTACCTCAAGGGAGAGACTGCCTGAGAACAAGGTCAATCAAGAGAAAGGTTGACTTGAAAGAGAAGGTAACAACTTAACAGAAAGTTATATGTCAATTACATCTCAATAAAACAAGAAGATAAAAAGAAAAGATAAAAAAAAAAGAGACAGGAAGTTTCTTGTTGGCATTGTTGAGACCCTGGATCCAGCCATACCTGAAGTTGTTTTTCAGGAATTTTTCTGATATATGTGAGAACACAAGTTATTGTTCTTATTTGCTTGTTTCTTAAGCTACTATGAGTTGAATTTCTGTCACTTGCAACCAGGAGTCCTGGTAATACCATCAAGCAGTACAGAGTGGGAGTGGGGTGGGGGTGGGGTTACCATGTATTGAGCCAGGCAGGACACTTTCTCATTCAAATTTCCCCTCAAATCCATGAATGTGGGGAGTGCTCTCATTTTATAGATAGGATGGCTGGAACTCAGAGACGGCATGGTGCAGGCCTGGAGCTCATGGCACAGCAATGGTACGGCCAAGGTTTGAACACACTCTGCTTTATAATTCAGATCCACTCCTTGCCTTGAGGTGCTCTTCCTGTGGGCTGCTCTGCTGTTGATGATGCAGAGAAAAGATGGAAGGGGAGTGTCCAGGGGAGTGCATGGAGTCTCAGAAGCCAGCCATTCTGCTATGCGCATCTGGATTGGAGCGAAGCAGATGGCACATCTGACTCTACCACATTGTGTAACTTTATGGCGTCGGCAGGTTCCCCCCACCCCCACCCCCGCTGCGTTTATAGGGATGCCTTCAGGATTTCCTTTTTGATATATGAGAGAGGTTCCTTAGCCGCCCCCCCCCATCAGAGGGTAATCGGTGAGTAAATCACAGCAAACCAGCAGCAAGTGTTTGCACGGGGCCCGCGCCCTGTGCATGCTTTGGGATAAATCTTCTGAGTAACGTGCTTACATGTGTGACCCTGGGGATCAAGCAGCATGAAAAGGTCAAGTACAAGGGGCAAAAGGGAACTTGCCTTTTGCTCCTGCTCTGGACCAGAAGACAGAGCAGGAAGATGATAGGAAGTATCTATACTGGTTTCCCAAGGCTGCTGTAAAAAAGTGCCGGGAATTGGGGGGCATAAAACAACTTTATTCTCTTATACTTCTGGAGGCTAGAAGATCAAAATCAACGCATCCACTGGGCTGTGCTCCCTCTAAAGGCTCTAGGGGAGAGTCCCTCCTTGCTTCTTCTGGCTTCCAGTGGTTGCCAGCAACTTTGCCATTCCTTGGCTTACAAAACCATCACTCCAGTTTCTGTCTCCTTTATTACCAAGCATTCCTCGGGTGTGTCTTTGCCTCTGTATCCAAAACTCCCCTCCTTTCTCTTATCAGGACACTGATCGCCAAATAAGAGCCTCATCTTAACTCGATTACACCCTTAGAGACCATATTTCCAAACAGAGTTGCATTCTGAGATTCTGGATATGGATTTGGTGGGGGTCGGGGAGACACTATTCAACCCAGTACAGGGAGTGACAGGGCAGTTGTTGCGTGAAGGAGGGGCTTATCTGGAAGTCGGTGGGCTTTGGGGTGTGCACGTGCTCCTTTGGGGGATTTCCTTACGATAAATCTCAGAGCAGTTTCTGTTCATCCTGACAAATGGTTATGTAGGCTGAATGAAAACATCCCCTGTAACCCAGCAACTCCACCCCTTGAAACAGCCCCACTAGAAATGAGTCCTGTGGTCATCGGAAGACAGGCCCGAGAAGGTTCACAGCAGAATTATTTATCCTGGCTGAAGACTGGAAATGACCAAATGCCTGTATTGGTAGACTGCAAAAAACAGTGCCAATGCTTTGTAGCCCGTCTCACAGAGACAGAGTCTGCTTCTTCTCCCCGTGAATCTGGGCTGGTCTTGTGATTTGCTGTGGCCAATAGAATGTGGCAGAAGCAATGGGTGCTTGTTCCAAGTCTAGGCTTCCAGAGGCCTTGAATGCTTCCCTTTGCTCTGTGGTCACCATGTGACAAGTCCGGGCTAGCTGGCTGGAGGATGAGAGACGGATAAGACAGAGATAAGCTTTCCCGGTTGACATCCTCTTAGCCCCGCCAGCCCCAGCTGCAGATGGCAGATATATTGGCCCGGCCCAGCCCAGGAGAACCACCCAGGTGCTCCCTGTCTGAATCAACTAGCGGAAGCATGTGCTAAATAAATGGCTGCTTTTTTAAGGTGCTAAGCTTTGGGGTGCTTTGTTACGCAGTAATAGCTAATTGATACATCGTCCAGAATAAAATGGACAGTCGTCACACAGTGGAATAACATACAGCATGGAGAACGCGTGAACTCTGGCTCCCCAGGACTGGGATAGATCTCAGATACCTTGTCGAGCGAAAGAAGTTCAACAAAGAAGAGCGTGTACAATATGATTCCATTTATACGAAAGGTACAGAAATAGGTGAAAGCAATCTATAATGAGGTCAGTCAGGCTGGGACTTATTGCTGGGGCGTAGTGACCAGGAGTGGGTGTGAGGGGGGACTTCTGGGTGTTGGTTATCTGGGTGTGTCTACTTGGTGAACATTTGCTGTTGCTGTATACGCATGACGTGTGCATTTCTAGGCATGTCAGTTATATGTTGGCAGAGATGAAAAAATGCCGGTTCTCTGGTTTCTTTTCTAATTGCCAGAGAGCCAATGGGGTTGCACCTCACGCGGAGGACAAGTGTGTAAGGGGAAAATCACGTAGAGTCAAAACGCCCTTGAACCTTCCTTGGGAAGCTGTCACGTTAGAACCCACTGCTGTCTCCCAATAAATCCAGCACAGCCCGTTTTTCCTCCTGTGTTGAAAGACATCAGCGGGTCTCCCATCAGACCAGATGAAGTAGAAGTCTCTGACTGTCACAGGGAGCCCGAGCCTCCTGGTGCTCGCACCTGGCGAGGTCTTGGCTAGGGGTGTGGGGAGCCCCCCATCCGATAAAACTTCACCCTCGGGAGGGGGCAGCAAATGTATTTAGTTAAGATTTTTTTTTGTCTTTTTGCTTTTTCTAGGGCTGTACTCATGGCATATGGAGATTCCCAGGCTAGGGGTCGAATTGGAGCTGTAGCCACCAGGCTACGCCAGAGCCATAGCAAAGCGGGATCTGAGCCTCGTCTGCAACCGACACCACAGCTCACAGCAACGCTGGATCCTTAACCCACTGAGTGAGGCCAGGGATCGAATCCACAACCTCATGGTTCCTTGTCAGATTCGTTAACCACTGAGCCAAGACGGGAACTCTGTATTTAGTTAAGCTGACCTTAGCTAGAGTGAACCACATTTGGTGAAGTTTACATAAGATGCAAGGCCAGGCGTACGAAGGACTTAACTCTTGATTAACAGACTCTTATTTACCTACAAGCCCAACACCCCCGGCTCCATCTGTGGCATCAGGGCTGTGTCAAAAACCCCGAATTGGGATCCTAATGTGATCCCAGGCAGGTCACCTCATCTTTCTGGGTCTCGGTGTCCTCATCTGTAAATGGGGGGCATGGACATGAATAAGATGGGCACCTTCTCCCACTTCGAACATCTGGGCTTCTCACCTGCCCTCTGCGAGGTAAAACCACACATGACCCAGGGCGTAAGGGCTGCCATAGGCTTCCTGGGTGGTTCTGGGCCAGTTTTCCCTTCCCTGAATCTCTCCCCATTTGTGCAATGGGTGGCTGGGTCCCATGGGTTTCTTTTTGTGTCACTGGACAGTGGATGGGAGCCAGGGCTGCCGAAGAGGATGGCGATGACCAGGTCTGGGGAGCAGGGGTGGCCTGGAACACAGACAGCGGCCACACTTCTGCAAGATGGAAGGCTGAGGTGCAAGCAACGCGCTCAGGGCTTCAGGGTGGGGCGGGGAGGGCGGAAGCTTCCCTGGAGATCCTGCTTCTCCTCAGCCTCAACATTCCTTTCTGAGCCACAGAGCGGCCCAAACCTGGCTGGAGATTGGGTGGTTCCAACTACTGCCGGTGGGCACTGGGGTGGGGGTGGGTGGAGACCCTGAGCGAACAAGGGGCAGAGAGAATGAGAGGGACCGACAGACACCTGGGCAAGAGAAAGCAGAGGAAGCCAACCATACAGAGAGACCTTTAGCTATACGGCAAATATTTACGGAACACCTACCAGATGCTGGATGCTGTGCTTGAGGCAGAGAGAGAAAGAGAGATCGTGAAGAAAGGACCAAGAAGGCTGAGACAAAGAGACAGCAGAAAAAGAGACAGCAGAAAAAGAGACAAAGAAAAAAAAAAAACCGAGACATCTTTCATTCATTCATTTCAGAAATATTAACTGAGCACTTACTTTGTGCTGGAGGCAGATTCAGTGAGTGAGGGACTGGGATGGAGAACAGGAGCCTGGTGGCCTGAGTTTGCAGCAGGGCAGCGCCTTCTTGATTACAGCAGGATATTCCAGAAACACACACAGAAACAGACTGCAAAGCTCTAAGCCCCTGACCCCTCACATTCTACTCTCAGGACTTTACCTGGGGCTGGGTGGGCAGGACCAGGGTGCCCAAGCCCGGCTGCTCACCAGAAGTGCCTGGGGGACCCTCAGAGAAACTCCAGCGTCCTGGGCCCCAACTCAGGGAATTTGGCTGGAGGGCTGTGGCCAAGGACCCGGGAATCTGTGTTTCAGCAGCCACGGCCTCTGGGGCCGAGCGGGCATGGGAGACCAGGTGGTGGACACGTGTCCCCAGGGGGCCTCCCCGGGGGCTCCTGCTGCTGTCACAGCTACACACGTCCTTCAGCAAACACACACGGCCCATGATTGATTCTCTGCCGCTTCCCTCACAGCCCAGCGGGTCTGATTGAATGGCCGACGTGCTGCCCAAACACCCCACTGGAACTGCGTCCCTGCCCTTTGGCCCGGAAGTCGTTTGTTTGTTTTTAGACACAGCCTTTATGTCCAGCTGAAAGGCCACCAGCCTCCCTGGAGCTGCCTATCCGAGCTGGAACCAGGCTGAAGATTGGAACCAGGGCTGGTGCTCTGGAAGACCCTGACGCCAAGGCTGGAGCTGCTCACCCTCGAGGGTGGCCCCGTGGTCACTCTGGGAGCCCAGCGAGGACACCCCGTGCTTCCTGCATCAAGGCAGCCCTAGACTTGTTCTGCGTGAAGACGCTTCCTTCCACCTGACCCTGCGGGAAGCTCCTGGCCAGCATCCCTCCCCCACCCAGCCTTTAACCACTGTGTATTAAGCACCTACTATGAGCCGGTGCCTCCGTTCTCATCTGTGCGAATGAAACCCTGGGCCACCTTTTGCTGTTGAAAGACCAGGCTCTGAAATCCAGCATACTTGGGCTTGAATCCCAGTCCTGTCCCTCCCCCGGGGCCTCAGCTTCCTAATCTGCTAAGTGGGGATGACAAAGCCAGCCTCAAAAGATGGTTGGGAGGTTCTGGTCCTGGCCCCACACACAGAAGTTGCTCAGAGCCCCTTACTTCCCCCACCCTATTCCATCTTCCTCTTTCTTGGTCGCTATCACCTGACCACCTGGATCTGTGCTGCGGAGAAGGGAGCATGGAACCAGGAATTCAGAACCTTGGGACCTAATTCCCACTTTGCTGTACTCTGCTGTGTGACCTTGGGTGAATATCTGTCCCTCTCTGGTCCGGCTGGATCATCTCATAGACTCATTCTCTGGCTGTGTGTCCGAGTTGTGAGTTCCTGGGAGAGCTGGACTCAGCTCTGTCTTTGTCTCTTGCTGGTAGACAGCATGTGCTTTGGCAAGGAACGTGGAAATGAGGTGAGAGGATCATTAGCCATGTCTGGGCCCCAAATTGTGCAGATCTGGTTGGAGGGCTCGGGCTGTCATAATGCAGTTCATTTTCCTGGGAGAGCTGGGCCAGGCTGGGGACTGGAGGGGAAGAGGTCGTTGCACTTCTTCTTTGCATGGAAACCCTGCAGCCTCGGCCTCCACCTCTGGTGAGGCAGGAATGGAAATGGGGTAGGATTAGGGGGTCAGTTCTGACTTCAGCGATCTCCCCCCAAAACCCTCCGGTGGGCTAGAGAGGCAACTGGCCCTGAGCTTCCCTTCATACCCAGGAACCTCACCCCATTGCTTTGCTTCCTTCCTTCCTTTCCAGGAAATAGGGTCCCATTTCCTAGACCTGTTCACCCACTCATCCATCCGTCCACCCATCCATCCATCCATCCATCCATCCATCCATCCATCCCCACATACTCCCTCATGTGCCAGGCTGTTGGGATGCAGGCGGGAACAAAAGAGCTGTGGTTTTGCCTTAAGGGCATCTTAGCCTGGTGGGAAGTGACAGTAGATCAGCAGATAATGATAATTCAGGGTGTTGGGGTGCACAGGGCCTGTGGGAGCCCACAGGATGCCCCTACATCAGCTGGGGGTGGTGGCTGTCAGGGCGGCCTGCCTGGAGGAGGGGATGTTTAGGGAAACACCTGCAAGAGTTAAGCAGGAGAGGAGTGGAAGAGTGGAAGGGAACAGCATGTGCAAAGCTCTGGGTGTGGATGGAGAGCATCTCAGAGGTGGCTGGAGATGGGAAGCCTGTAACCGAGTAACAAAACAACCGCCTTCCCCGCATGCATTATCTCTGGGTGCACCCCGCCCCAACCCGGGATGTCCACCCCCATTTTTCAGACAGGGAAACAGAGGCCCAGAGAGGAGGAGACCTGTGAAGGGACCCAGGCCTCAGGCGTTCACCCACTACCTCACCGGGATGAAGAGCCCAGCCCCAAGGGGAGCAGGCTGGCTGGGTGGACAGGCTTCCTCCCAGACCTGCCCTGGGCTGGGCTGGAGGCCCTGGGGAGGCCCTGCGGGTGGGGGTGGGGCGTGGGAAGGCTGCAAACTGGTTTGGGGCGGTAGGGCTTTCCTGTCGCTGCTGGTGGCCCCCTGCCTTTGTCCTCATGTGTCACTGAGGAATGCAGCTACAGTCTGGATAAAGGCAGCTTTGTTTGGAGGCCTCGGGAGGGGGAGGGGGAGGACGGTGGTGGGAGGAGCACGGCCAGGAAAGGGTTACTGTCCCTCCCTTCTGGCTGACCCTGGCTTCAGCTCTGGGCAGGAAGCACCTATGCCCTGAGGACACCCACATCCTCTGCTGTGCCCTTGGTGCACTTCCTGACCTTGGGCGAGTAGCCTCCCTTTCTTTGAGCCTCAGTTTCCACATCTGGATAATGGGAATCACCCACCAAACTCAGAGATCTCCCCCCAAAACCCTCCAGTGGGCTAGAGAGGCAATTGGCCTCTCTAGCAATGGATGGTTTTGAGGCTCCATCCAGATAAGCCATGTGGTTGACTGCATCCACCAGACCTGTTGATGAAGGAGAAAAAGGCAGCCCAGAGAGGCAAAGTGACTTGCCCAAGGTCACACAGCTTGACCTTGAAGGAGGGACAAAGTCAGGTACTGACTATGGGTGGGTGGGTGGAGAGATGGGCACCTGTTTGTCTCCATCTGCAGGTGGCTGCATCTGAGGCAGGCCCTCTGCCTTGGCAGCGAAGAGTGACAGGGGTGGCTTGCATGAACGCACTGACTCCTGGGAGCCTCATGAGGGTGGCCAGTGAGTCCACCCTCGGTCACCACTGCCCTCCAGTGCCTACCCAGGTAGGCAGGAAAGCTCAGGGGTCCCAGCCACAGCTTCTGTGTGACCTCCGACAGGTCCCAACCCCTTTCCACGTCTCTGTTTCCCATTCTGGGAAATGGATCTCATATGAGCACACACATCCCAGGCTTGCAGGGAAAGTTCAAGGATATAATTTGCACAGGCGGCTCGGAGCCTGGCACCGGGTAGTGGGATTAGCGGACAATGGCGATCTGCTTGCTGGCTGCACAGAGGATTTTCTCAAGGTCATGGCCGAGGGTGAGGTCGGATCAGCCCAGGGCTCCTCCTGGCTCTTCCTGCCCAGGAAGGAAGGGTGTGAGCCCAGGAGTGACGTTGAATGGAGCAGAAGCATGCGGCCTGAACCCCCCAGCTCCTCTCTCTTGGGAGGCGGTGTCATGTGGGGTTGGGGCTCAGGGACATGGCCCTCCACCCCTCCGCACAGTGACGGATGTGGACAGACACATGGGGCAGGGCTGAGCAAGATTAGTCATGGCCCAGATATAACCTTGGCCCCGGGGGCAGCTACCTCTGTCTTACTCCCTCCCAGCAGCTGTGGCCAATCCCAGTGAATCTGAGGCTTCACCTTGTCCTGTGAATGGGTCTGAGCTCACTCTCTTTGGACGTAAGAAGAGGTAGAAGCCCAGAGAGGGGGAGAGACTTACCCAAAGCCACACAGCAAACAAAGGGCAAAATAATTTACTCAATCACCAATTTGGCAAATAGTTTTGGGTAGGTTAAGTCTTTCAGAAAGGGCATTCCTGGAGGAAGGCTTGGCTTGTACAGAGGTATGGCAGAGAAGTCCTACAATGGTTTATTGTGTGGGTGCTGGAGCTGATCTGTGGGGTCAGATCCTGGCTCTGCCACTTGCTGTGTGACCTGGAGTATGTGAATGAACTGTTCTGTGCCTCCATTTCCTCATCCGTAAGTTGAAGATATTCATGGTGCTTGTGTCATGGGATGACAATGAGATAATCCACGAAGCGTGCGCAGCATGAGACCTGGTGTACAGTAGATGCTCAATAAACACGAGCTCTTAAGAGGGTGTGGGGAATAAAAGACATACGGGACTTGGGAGCTGCCAGCCAGTGGGTGGCGGGGAATGTCTGGAACCCAGCGTGGAAGGTCACGGGCCGGTTTGGAAGCCTGGAGAACCAGGGAAGGGGCCCTGTGGTCTGACTTGCTCCTGACTTGCTCCTGGCAGGCACATGCGTAGGGGTGGGGAGGCCAGGCGGCAACAGTCCAGGAGGTTGACAAGGAGGACCGGGTGGGAGCAGAGGCAGCGGCAGGGAAGAGAAGGAAGCAGAAGCGAAGGACTGGATGCTTGTCTGGGTGTGGCTGGAGGAAGAGGTGTCTCAGACGCCACCCCCAGGTCCTGATGCAGGTGGGGAGCCAAGCGGTGAAGGGGGAGATGGAGGCCTTGCCTGGAGCAGGGACAGATCCTAGGGAGCCTCCTAGGTGCCAAGTGGAGCCTGGGAAGGATCATCATGCCCAGAGCCGGCTACATAATTTGCGGGGCCCGGGGGAAAATGAAACCCAGGGATCCTTGTTTAAAAAGCAGGAGTAGTCCCCATAAAGGTACAAAAATATAAAGCCCTTCCCTTTCTTCTATCTTGTCTGTTCACACACACTCTCCTTTTTTCCCATTTCACTTACAGAACACAGGTTCAAAGATAAAAGTGTTACGAATTGCAAGGCGGAGATAAAGGTGTTTCGAACGGCAAGACAGAGACAGCAAGCTGTGGGGCGCTTCTGAGCACAGGGCCCTGTGCAGCCGCAAAGACCATGCATCTGTAGAGCGGCCTCAGAACATGCCCATTTTACAGAAGAGAAAACGGAGGTGTGAAATGCCGGGGACTAGAGCCCTGGCATCCTCACCCATTACATCCTCTTATATCCCCCTCTTGTTCCTATCTGAGTTCTATGCACCAAACCCCCAAAAAGGGTCTGAAGCAATTTATGGTAAAACACAGGAGCTGTTAACATGGACGCAGACCTGGCCTAGGGGTTGTGTGACCTTGGGCAGGACACACAAACTCCCCGTGTCCACAGTCTCTCAGCAAAGACGGGCTTAGAGCCCAGAACTCTTGCTGGCACCCTGCCCCGCCCCCAACAAGGCCTGCCCACCCGTACCCGTATCCCCCTCAATGTCCGAGGCTTGAAGCCATCATAAAAAATTAAACCACAGTCCCCCAATGTTCTTGCCGGCTTCTCAGGTCTTATTTTTTTTGGCTGCTAAGGAGACTAATAAATGGCTTGCCACTTGACGTAATCATTAAGGGCTCCACTGAGCTGTGGGCAGCATTTCCTCCCCTCCTTGGCCGGGCCTGGGGCGCGCAGCCACCAAGGGTGGCAGTGATGGATGGTGTCACCATGGGGCTTGCCCGGGGGAGTGTGGGCGGTGGGCGGGCACGGCTCTCTCTCCTGCGGGCTCCCGGGCCATTCATTATGGGAAGGAGGAGTTGATGTGTGCGGATGACGGCCAGCTTCCAGAAGGGGCACGGGCAAGACTTCCAAGGGGACTGTGGGCCAGGCTGGATGTAAAGACTAGTGTTTGGGTGTAAGGAGTCAATTGACAAATGGCCAATAAGCAGATAGGCGGGGAAAAGGGTGATCTCATTACTAGGTGATCCAAAAATACACTTCAAAAAACATACGTTTTTTTTAAAGTTCAAAACTTGGTTTTAAAGTTACAAAATTTGTAAATTAAAAAAATGTAAACAATTAAAAATATATGCCTTGTAATTTATGTCTGTTGAAGTTGATTAGTCGACATGGCCTCTTTCTTTTCAACAAATAAAACATGAAACTTCAATCTCAAAATATATATATGTATACATACGTATGCCTTGCAAATCAACTACACTTCAATAAAACTTTGAAAAAAATATGTAAGTTGGTTGCAAGAATGTTCTCAGTTCTCTGGCCCTCCCTGTATCTATACCCTTTGCCATGAGCTTTGCAGTTCTTCCCATCAAGAGATAAGAGTCTATTTCCCACCCTCTGAATCATGCTCAGTCACGTGACTTGTTTTGGCCAATAGAATGTGGCAGATGTGATGTTGTGCCCGTTCCGAGCCCAGGCCTCAAGAGGCCTTGCAGCAAGCCTGGGCTAGCCTGCTGGAGGATGAGACACCACATGGAGCAGAGCCAAGCTCCAGACATAGGAGAGCGCTCATCCAAGCCAATAAAGTCAACTGATGGTGTAGAAATAAGCCTGGCAGAAGAACTGCCTAACTGACTCACAGACACAGTAGCAATAAGAAACACTGTTTTAAAGCACTGAGTTTAGTGGTGGTATGTTACACAGCAATAGCTGGCAGATGCAAACCATAATACCCAGTGTTGGTGAACAGTGATGCTCAGAGTAAATAGGCTTTTAACACACGTAATTGGTGGGGGAGCAGCCAGCTAACATTTTGCATTTCGACTCGAGTAACAACAAATGAAAAGGCATTATAAGTGCAAGGTGATACAGTTTTGTGGGCCTCGGTTTCCTAACCTGGAAAATGGGGGTAAGAGCGTTCATCTCTCAGGGTTATTGTGGAGAGTCAAAAACTGGGTCAAAGGCACAGCCTAACAATTGCCACTTAAAAAAATGCCCCTAAGGTATTGGTGGCTTTCTCTATTAGCATATTATGGGGACAATAACACTCGGGGAAGCTTATTTGTGGTCTCGGCTTTAGGGATTTGTTTCTTTGGAAATCCTAAAACATTTGTTTCTTGTGGATAAAGATTTATCCACAAGAATGCCCACTGCAACATTGTTTATAGTGAACAAGTGGGAACGAACTAAAAGACAACATAAAAGAAAGATTTGCTGCTTATTTACTGTTTGTTTCTCATTTCTTATTGTTCACTAATTTTTACTAATATGGCTTGAATCAATTAAGGTATGGCTATATGCTGAAATACAGTCCAGCCATGAAAATCACGCCTCAGGAAAATTTAATTTTTTTTAATTTTAAATTTTTTGGTCTTTTTAGGGCTGCACCCATAGCACATGGAGGTCCCCAAGCTAGGGGCTGAATCAGAGCCATAGCCGCCGGCCTACGCCACAGCCACAGCAATGCCAGATCTGAGCTGCATCTGCGACCTACACCACAGCTCACGGCAACACCGGATCCTTAACCCACTGGGCGAGGCCAGGGATCAAACCTGCATCTTCATGGATACTAGTCAGATTTGTTTCTGCTGAACCACAAAGGGAACTCCCTGGGAAAATTTGTCAACGTTATAACCTTCAGGCTGTTAAATGGAAAATAAAATCAGATGACAAAACAGAGCTATAACGTGATCCCATTTGTTGTACATCTTCATTTTTAATCCCTAGCTCTATAAATCTGTGGGCAGAAAAAAAATATCTGGAAGGAACTAACCCAAAATGCTGTCTGGGTTTGTCCCTGATGGTGAAGCTATGTGCCTCTTTTTTATCTTCTTCACATTAACATGTTTATTTTGAGTTTCCTCAGTGCCAGGTACGCGGCATCCGTCTGGGGTCTCCTTTAGTTCTCACAATGAACTTGGTGGTGGTGGGTTACTAGGACCATACCCTTTTCTCAGATGGCAACATTAAGGTCAAGAGGAGCTCAATGCATGTGAGTTAATAGAGAGAATGAGTGAATGAATGAATGAAACCCGAAACCCGTGGCTAAGGTAGGGGGGAGATTGTATAGACCTCAAATGAGAAATAATAAGGGAGCTCATATTGGTGTCTTCCCCACCAGGCCGCTGTCCTCTCTGAAAAGCCCCATTCATGTTTCTACCATTTAGAAAAAGCCCCAAGTCCTTTCTGCCCGCTCTCACTCAGTCTCCGCACCGCCTTTTCCAGACCTGGAGGAACCCTGAGAAATGATCTAGCTCTATATTCTCAGATAGCTTTTAGAGTTTTTTTTTTTCTTTAAATAACCTTTTTATCCCTGATGAACAAGGAACTATTCATTGTGGAAAGTTTGAAAAATGACAAAAGTAGGAAGGCGCAACCCCCCCCACACACGTATTTCCACCCTTAGAATAACCAAGGCTGACATGTGAGTCTATTTCCTCTGTGTTTCTCTTTACGCAAGTGGCCTCAGCCTGGATGTACAAGGTGGTAAGCTGCTAGCTTTATGTCACTAGGAGTCCACAGAATTCCAGGTGGATTTAAACCCGGCCCTGGGATACTCCCCGTGTGAGGCTCCCCGATGGACATGAGCAGTCCCTGGGGTCCAAGGAGCCCCTTGGTTTTATAGGAAAGGCTAGCAAAGGAGGCACTGGGCACCCGGGATCCCAGACTCCCCCACTCTGAGCCCAAACAGCTCTGTCTAGCTACTTCAGCTACTGCAGGGTGGGGGGAGTCACCCACACTTTTGATCAAAAAGGAGAATTCCTTTGCTTCACAAAAGCCCTGACCTGTCATCTAGAAAGGAAGTGTGACTTGCTTGGTGCCTCCCAGCAAAACTGGAGCAGCCCCCGGGGGCTGGGACCCAGGCCGCCTGCCTCGCTCATTCATTGGACAATCACGAGTGGGTGCCATCTGTATGCCAGGAAGCTGGCTGGGCCCTCCGGGATCGGCCCTGAACCAGACAGACTCGGTCTCTGCTCTCCCAAAGTTTCTGTTCCACCAGGGCAGCTGCAAAAGCCCGGTCATCAGACAAAGGATCAAACAGTCGGGGTCGGTGACTGGAGGGATGGGGGCTGGAGGCAGAGGGCTGGGGAGAAGGGGGAGTGGACGGAGGGCTGGTCCCCCTGGGAGGCGGCCTCTGAGCTGGGGCAGAAGGGATGAGAGGCCGGAGGGTGAAGGCCTGGAGGCTGGCGCGGCGCGAGCGAGGGCAAGGGCGGGAAGAGACGGGGTCAGATGGCCGGGCAGGACCAGGACATGCAGGCCACCGTCAGAGGTGAGCAGAGGGTTTTAAGCAGGGGAGGGACGTGACTGGATCCATGTTCTAAAAGGTCACTGGCTGCCCTGGGGCTGCAGCTGGCAGTCTGCCGATGCCCTGCGTGCCCAGGATCCTGGGGCAGGGACACCACCTCCGGAGGCAAGTGCACGGTGGAGGGTCCATCGGCTTGGCCACAGGCCAAGGGCCCCCTGCACCTGGTGGCGGTGGGGTTGGGACCCCCCTGTGGGGAGGTGGGAACAGTAAATCCCTTCTCTGGTCTGGCCAGAGGTCTGTCTGCCCTGTAAGGCCCCGGTGTCACCCCAAGTTCTGGGCATCAACCAGAGCTGGGCCGGCCAAGTCCTGCTTTGCTCCGCCTCCCAGCAACCCCCTGACTTCAGTTTCCTGGCGGGAGGTGGTGAGATGACCACTACTCGTGGGGCACCCAGCTGAGGCCAGAGCCCGAACCAAGTGCCTTCCTCTCACCAGCTTATACTTGAGCCACATGCTCGTACTCACCAGACACGCTGGGCCTGAAATCACTTGCCCAGGATCACACAGCCAAGCAGCGGTATAGGTGGCCTGAAGGACAGGGCTCTGCAGACCCCACATGTCCCACCCTAGGCTCTGCTTCTCAGCCTCCAGGGGGATGACCACCATCGGTCAGAGGAAGGGAGGGAGATGGGGAAGGGTGTTCCCAACAGTGGGAACGGCGTATGCAAAGTCCTGGATAGAACAGAAAACAGGGCATAAATATGCAGGGGTTTTTATTAGGACGTCTTTATTGAGGTATAACTCACATACTGTATTGCTCACCCATTTGAAGTGTATAATTCATTGGTTTTTACTATATTCAAGAATCGTGCAGCCATTACAACCATGACTTTTAGTACATTTTCATCACCTCGAAAAGAGACCTGTAGCCTTAACTCTAACCTCACCCAGCAATTCCTTCATCCTTTGGCCCCCGGCAACTACTAACCTACTTTGTCTATTCTGGACATTTCTGGATAGTCTGTCTAGATTGGCCTATTCTGAACTTTTCGTATAAATGAAACCGTACAACACGATCGTCTGTGGTTGGCTTCCTTCACTCAGCATCATGTTTTCTCCATTCACCCAAGCTGCAGCGTGTATCAGAGCGTCATCCCCTTCTGTGACTGAGTAATATTCCATCATATAAATACACACCACATTTTGTTTACTGTTCATCAGTTGATGGACATTTGGGTTACTTCCACCTTTTGACTATTATGAGTAATGCTGCCAATAGCATCTATGCACAATTTTATGTCTTCATGTATTTTCATTTCTTTTGGGTAGATGCCTAGGAGGGTAATTGCTGGGTAAATTACTACGATAAATCTAGGCTTAACTTTTTGAGGAACTGCCAGACTGTTTTCTGAATTTTGTTTTTAAAGGTAGTAAGGGTGTGTTTGTGTAAATATGTGTGCATGGACATTTGCATTGGTACATGTGTGTTAGGTATGTAAATACATTTCTATATGTGCTCTAGAGATGGACTGTCCTTCAATAGCAGCTAATATGATAGTTTTTGTCCTGCTGAGAGTGGCACGTGGGTCTGGTGTTTCCAGCAGGGGCATCATATGGGCAAAAGCTGGGAGATAGGAGTGAGAGAAGTGAGTTCTCTCTTTGGAAAGTGCTGGAAAGCGGCTGTGTCCACAGCAGTCCCCCACATTTGAGCCCACATGTGTACCTACCACCCCCCCACCCCCGCAGGACCACCAAACCCACCAGCGGCTCATGCAAATTATATGCAAATCTCCTCCCTCCCATCAGCCCTGCGGCACCCACAGGAGTGGGAAATAGTCTCGATTGGGTCCTTCCCTTCATTAATTTCGGAGCCGTAGTACATTACTCATGGATAATTAAGAGTGAGCTATTAATACAACATTTAATATTCAAGTGCAGCGAAGAGGAGAGAACTGTAAGTCACAGAATCCAGTTCGACGAGACATTGCATTTTAGTGATGAGATATTTTTTTCACCTTCCAGATGCTCAGGAACTGCTTGCATCGAAATGTGGGCCCGAGAACTTCATTTATTGATAGAATACGAACAGGACCTTAAATCACCAGGAAATCCATTTGAAGAGCCCAGTGGAGATGGCCGGGCAGTAATTACACCAGAAGTGTAACTGTCTCCACGGGCACGCCCGGAGGCAGGAGACGGCCGGGCTGCCCCACAGCTGGCAGGGGGATTGATGGCAAGCAGGTCGCGCAGAGGCAGAGACAAAGGAAGAAACCTGTGTGTCCGTCCACTCCCGGGCAGGGCGGGGGGTGAGACGTGGAGCAGCTGGATTCTACCAACCCATAAACCTTGCTCCTCCTCGCTGGAGGCTAAGGCCGTGGGAACCACCCCAACTCCTGCCCCCACAACCCCTGCATGTGACCTTGAAAATAAGCTTCCTTCTGTGTTTCAGCCTCACCGATCCCCAGCGTCTGACACAGAAGCGGAGCTCAACACAAATCTTTGAGCACCTTGAGGTCTCCATTCCCAAAATGGGCTCTCGGTGGAACATTCGCTAAGAGCCAGTTCCCATCTTCCTCCTGCTGGACGTGGGGGTCACTTAAATGCCGGCAGCCGGTGGGCAGGGGGCTGCGTGGCATGTGTGGGGGCAGACCCGGGTTCACATGGCCGGCTTATGTGGTGACTCTTGTGCGTCTGGCTGGGGCTCCTCCTCCCTGTGTTTAGGGGGAAATTACTTCTCCCCGGGCCATCCAGGGCAATGCAAGGAGGGGGCTGCACAGCGCTGGTAGATAAGAGGTGCTGCCGCTGGTAGGATGGGGTTCCGCCGTGTTGGCAGCGGCTTTGGCTGTGGGCTGATGGCGCGGTCCAGGCAGTGGCGGCTGGGCTGGTTGGTGGAGGGAGGTGGTCCTGCCAGCGGAGATACGGGGCTGGAGGGAAAGCTGGTTCTTTGCTAAGTGTGAACTGGGAAGTTCCATGAGACTTGTCTAACTCTCACACCCAGCCTGCAATGCAGGAGCTCTTCCATTTTATGAATGAAGTGGGGGCCCACAGATGCTGAGGAACCTGCCCCGAGCCACCCAACAGAGCCCAGTTCTGGGACTCTTGGATCTCTGTCTCCAAAGTTTGTGCTATGTGCTCTGGCTTGGGACCCAGGGGGGGTACCTGGTGGATGGGCGGGAATGTGGTGGTAACCAGCTGGGGCTCAGAGTCAGGCTGACCCAAGTTCGAATTCCTGCGTGCTCTTTTTGTCTCCCCAGTCAGATCCTTTGTCTTGAAGTGATGAGAATAACCAAATGGGAACCAGCCTCTTTAGGCTGTTCTGGAAGGCAAATGAAGCAGTGTTCTTCAGGCCCATGGGAATTCAACACATCTCACTGCTGGGAATGAACTTTGTACCCATTTCACAGACGAGACGACTGAGGTTCACAGAGGCAAAATGACCCTCAAGGTCATTAAAGAGCTGGACTGTGTTTGAATCCAGGGCTATCTGAATCCAAAGCCTTATTATATCCAGATCACAATTAGATTAGCTAATATAAAAGCAACAGTGATGCTATTATTGATTTCTTCTCCTGTGGACCCCTGGGGAGGCTCCCTGTCCGCATCATCTTCAGAATTTATTGGTGATGAGCATCTGGGGTTTCTCAGAGTGGGGATCCTGGCGCGGCCAAATCTTCAGGGGGCAGAGACACAGGCGGGCAGAACAGGCTTCTCTTCAGCCCCATCCTGGCCCTACTCTCACTCCGCCTGAGGCAGCGAGAAGGACCTGTCACTGGTCCTCCTTTCTCTGCCCACCACGGGCCTCACAGATGAACTGTCACCTCTTTCCTCACTTCCCCGTGCCTCCTGGGTTTCTGCAGGCCTCACTGCCTGTTACAGCCATTGCATGAGGGCCAGGGTGCAAACTGGCCCCTGGAGATCTGGGGGGCTGATGAGGAGCTGAGGGGACCAGGAGGTTCACCCGAAACGGCCTTTCATTCTGCTCCAACTCCCGAGAAACAGCTTTGCATGAAACAAGAATTCACGTAGTTCCCTTTGTGACTCAGTGGGTTAGGAATCTGACTAGTATCCATGAGGACGCAGGTTCGATTCCTGATCTTGCTCAGTGGGTTGAGGATCTGGTGTTGCTGTGAGTGGCAGTTGCAGCTCCGATTCAGCCCCTAGAATGGGAACTTTCCTATGCTACATGTGTGGCCCTTAAAAAAAAAAAAGTGTGGGGAGTTCCCGTCGTGGCGCAGTGGTTGACGAATCCGACTAGGAACCATGAGGTTGCGGGTTCGATCCCTGCCCTTGCTCAGTGGGTTAACGATCCGGCGTTGCCGTGAGCTGTGGTGTAGGTCGCAGACGCGGCTCGGATCCTGCGTTGCTGTGGCTGCGGCGCAGGCCAGTGGCCACAGCTCCGATTAGACCCCTAGCCTGGGAACCTCCACATGCCGCCGGTGC
>PVHT021183555.1:6766430-6798199 GCA_004024745.2 Catagonus wagneri
AGTGCTTGCAGAGGGACAGGCAGGAACCGAAGCAGATTGTGGATGGGGGGGTGGTTCGGGGACGAGGCTGGGGAGCGGGAGGCAGGACCTCTGGCTGCAGCGGAGACCGTGTCCTAAGGCTGTGGGGGCTGTGGAGGCAGGGCCTGGCCGACTGTGAGGAGAGGGCTGGGAGGGGTCCTGGCGGTCTTTGGGAGATGAGCCAGGAGGATGCTGGGGCCAGGAGAGATGGGGGCTAGGAATGTAGAAAAGGGACATGCCTGGAAACAATTATGGGAGGTGAGAGAAACCCAGAGGACCTGGGCTTGGCGGGTTTAAGTCCGGTGGGCAACCTTGACCTCAGACTGTCAGGGGAGCCCAGGGGCACAGGGAGGGGACCACAGTGGAAAAGAACACAGTCATTCTGGGCCCAGCCTCACTATGTTAGTATTTCTTGGGCTCCCTTAACTCACAGGTGACAAACATCTTCTGCCAGGCAGGCAGGCTCACCTGGTCCCCACCTCCTGTCTCCTTTCCCAACAGACCAAGAGCAAGGACTGCCCTTGTCACAGGCTCTTCTCCTAACTATAGGGAGGGTGTCAGGTGAGTAGGAGTCCCCGAGCCGTGGGGTGGGACAGCGGGGACCCTGAGGTCAGAGGTGATAGAGGAAGTGGTCTTTCTCCTTTTTCTCAACTGACGCCATAGGTTTCACCTGAGGTTCTGGTACTTTCTTTTGTCTAAGGAAGCCCTTGTGTTTCTCTCTGCAATGCTATTTTTTTGTTGTTGTTGTCTTTTGTCATTTTAGGGCCTCACTCGCCCTAAAATGGAGATTCCCAGGCTAGGGGTCTGATCGAAGCTGTAGCCGTTGGCCCACACCACAGCCACAGCAACGCAGGATCCGAGCTGCATCTGCAACCTACACCACAGCTCACACAAAGCCGGATCCTTAACCCACTGAGTGAGGCCAGGGATCGAACCCGCAACCTCATGGTTCCTAGTCGGATTCGTTCCTGCTGCGCCATGACAGGAACTCCTGCAATGTAATTTGCTCCCTCTCCTGCACCTTTCTCTCCTCCCTCCCTCTCAGTACATCTTTACTTAGAGGCTGCTGTGTTCCAGGCACTGTTCTAGGCACTGGGGATGCAGCACAGAGCTCATCAGGCCAAGATCCCTGACCTCATGGAGCTTACATTCTGGGAGAAGGAATACTCCTGAGAAACAAAACAGGTTAAAATACATAATATGTCGGCTAATAATACGAATAAAGCAGGGGAGGCTGAAAGGGGCCTTGGGGTGGCCAGTCCCACCTCCAGGGGAGCCGCTCTCCTGAACCGGTTGCTAGCACTCCCCGCCCCCGCCCGGCCTTCCTTTATTTCCACCACCTATGTGTGTATCCACACATGGTATACGGCGCGGCTTGGCATGTTTTAAAACTTTCTATAAATGCAGGCATCCCATATGTATATTCCGTGATTGCTTTTTTGGCTCGACATCCTTGTTTGAGACTGATCCTTGCTGATACGTGACGCTCCAGTTGACACACTGTCACTGTGATGGACTCGTCCGCAGCATGAATATGTCACTGCTCATTGAGTCATCTGCTCGATGATGGACATTTAGGTTGTTTCCAATTTTTTTTTTTTTTCCTCTTACCACCCAAGCTGTAGGAACTTTCTTGTACCCGTCGACACTCCCAGCCTCCAGTCTTCTTTAAAAGATAAGCACCTGGCGACAGAAAGCCAATAATATCTGTCAAACTACTCAATGGGCCCCACAATGGTGAGGATGAGGATGATACAAAATAGCTCCCAGGCACTGAGGGCTTATTTCATTCAGGGCTGTTCAGAGCCCTTTAAGGTGCCTCCTTTTTCTCCACACACTCCACCAGGTAGAGCTCAGTGTGGAGACCAGAGACACGGGTGTGGAGACCAGAGACACCAAGCTGCTTCCCCAAGGCCACCCAGCAAGCCCAGACCCTCTGAGTTGGATCCCCTGGGCACTGCCCGGTGCCTCTCCCTCTCTCATTCCCCTCCATCCAGAGTAGCCTTCATCACATCCTTCGAACACCCCCACCTTTTTCTTTTTCATTCAAAAGTGATAATGTTTACTTATGGGTGATTGAAAGCCAAAACCTTATTTTTCCCCAAGAAACAAAGAAAAAGTTTTTTGTTGTTGTTGTTTGTTTTAAAGAGACACTACAGAGAGTTCCTTTGTGGAGCAGTGGGTTGGGGATCCAGTGTGGTCACTGCATCAGCTTGGGTTGCTGCTGTGGTGCAGGCTCGATTCCTGGCCTAGGAACTTCCACATGCCTTGGACATGTCCAAAAAAAAAAAAAAAGGGAAGTACAATAATTACAGTAACAGAGGTTTTGTGAATTTCAGAAGGTGGTCTTAAAAGAATAAGAACTATTACTAACTGCAACCATGGCGGGTGTTAATTTAC
Organism: Catagonus wagneri; assembly: GCA_004024745.2. Taxonomy (NCBI): domain Eukaryota; kingdom Metazoa; phylum Chordata; class Mammalia; order Artiodactyla; family Tayassuidae; genus Catagonus; species Catagonus wagneri. The sequence continues at coordinate 6,768,849 of PVHT021183555.1, forward strand.
TCAGCAACACACAGCACATGAAGTACCAACATTCACGTAAAAAAATACCAAAAATTCAATGTTCCAAGAAACTTAGCATCAGTTCTAAAATGATGCTTCAGACCAAATGTCATGTAAGGCAATTGTTTGGCAAACATGGTATTTTTCATTCAGTTACAATAGCTACCATTCACAAATGTGTAATTAAACCCTTTCATCATCTCGCTACATCCTTATAATACTGCAGTAAGATTTATATTATTATTAACTTTTTTTAAGATAGTAAAGTTTAGAGAAAAGTGAAGTGAATTCTTCAAAATGAGAAAAAAACAAAATAAGATTTGAACCCAGATGTCAGTCCCAGAGCCCATAAACCTTCTGCCACTTTGGGCTGCCTAACTTTGAGCATTCATACCAGCTCTTCCCTCTGCCCAGAATGCTCTTCCAGCCTCATCGCCAATCCTGCCTCTCAGGACCCTTCCTGGACCCTTTACTCTTTTTCCTTCCCAGCATTTACGACACAGTAACTAACTAGTCATTTGGTTGATGGTCTGTGTCTGTAAGTTCCATGCCAGACCCTGTGCTGAATGCTTTATATGATTTCATTTTATCTTTATGATAATCTCTTGAAATGAGGGGATGGTCTTCATTTTACAGGTGAGAAGGAGAAGGTGGTTCAGAGGCCTCAAGTCACTTTCTTGTGGCCACGTGTCAAGGGCAGTGGAAACCAGGGCTCCTGGCTCACATCACCCCTGAATTCACTTGTCTCCCTGGACACTTGAGCATCACAGAATTCACACGCTAGAGCTGGAGATGACACCTTCATTTTGCAAAAGGGGAAACTGAGCCCCAGAGAGGGACCAAGACTCACCCTGGCTCACAGAAAGGGTTGGCAGCAAGCAAGACCAAGCTACGGTCATCCTCGGAACGCCAGGACCCTGGCCACGCTACCCCAGGCTCCACGGCCCCATCAGAATGTCACATCTTTCTCCACACTGGGGGCCAGTGGCCAGGGCCATGGCCGAGAAGGAAATGCTCAGCAGCGGAGTGCGAGAGGCCTGGATCAGAGATGTGCCTGTCACTGGGGCTGGACGCTCAAGGCGGCTCCATTTTTCAGGTCATCAGGCTGGAGCCACCAGGCGGGGGAGGGAGGGCCCGCTGCAGCCGGGATGGTCAGCTGGCTGGGCCGCAGGGGGCCGCAGGGCCGCGGGAGCTGTCACCGCTGACTGATGGATGGGGACAGCTTCCAGTTGCCGGCCATCCCCGCCACGAGCCCCGTGGCCATCTCTGCGGCCGCCCACGCTGGCCTCCCGCCCGGTGCCTTGCTTTGAACATCCACAAGGCCTTTTGTTCTCGCAGCAGGGGCTGGGGGGGCAGCATTGAGGGGCCCCTTTCAGAGGAAGGGGCTGCCTGCTGGGGCTTCCCCCAGCCCTGGACCCCCGCTGCGTTCTTCTAATTACCTGCGGGCAGGAGGGGCCAGCTGAGGGCTCCAGCTGAGCTGCTAGGAATCCGCTCAGAGGTGGGGCGGGGAATGGCTGGAGAAGCCTTGAATTCCAGCCGAGGATCGCAGATTGTAAACTGAGGCCCAGAGAGGGCAACACCCTTCCTTGAGGTCACACAGCAAGTTAGAGGTGAGGCTTGGGCTGGATCTTGGGGTGTTCAGACTCCCCAAGGTGAGGGGTGGGAAGGAAATTGGCACTTCACGTGTTTTGAACACTAATTATGTGCCTGGCAGTTGACACCCACTTCTTGAATTAGAAGGTAACCTGTTTCGGGTTCCTTTGCTTCCCAGCTCTGTGTCCCTGGGCAGGTTAATTCCCGTCTCTGAGCCCCATTTCTTCATCTGTGAAATAAACTTATTTATTGAGCACCTTCTAGACTCAGGACCATGAGGACACACGAGTTGGACGCAGCCTCTGACCCTGAGGAGCGTTCCACGACATGGGCAGGTGAGTCAGCAGAAAGCCCAGGGCACCAGATAAGTGACGTGGGGGGGGACAGAGGCAGAGGTGGGACCTTAAGGGGACCCGCCTGCCCCTCCTGGAGTCAGGAGGGGTCCATGCAGGGCACCGTGCCCGAAGCTTTTACTCAGAGAGCGATGGGGAGCCAGGCAGAGCTTCTGAGGTTGGAGACGATCTCCACAGGCTGAAGGAGCTGAGGCAGAGGCATGAGTGGCAAGGAGTCTCCTGGAAGGTTCCAGGTGAGAGGGCACTGGGGCTGAGCCCCCTGTCCCTACATCCTTGTGCAGGCTGGGCTCCGAGCCTGGAGGCCACAGACTCTTGGCACAGCTGCAGTTTGGTGGGTCCTCGAGAAATGAATATAGAGTCATCGTGTGACTCAGCAGTTCACTCCTAGGTATGCATCCAGAGGACTTGTAATAATCGAAGACTCCAACAGATACTGGTATGCTCATGTTCACAGCAGCAGCATAACTCATAGTAGCCAAAAGGTAGAAATAAGTACCCATTAGAGATGAGTGGATAAACACACCATACTCTCTCCATTCAGTGGAATATTACTCAGCCTTAAAAAAGGAATGAAACACTGACACAGGCTACAATGTGGATGAACCTTGACAACACAAAGTGAAAGAAGCCAGACACAATAGGACAAGGATTCTGTGATTCCACTTATACAGGCACAATCATAGAGACAGAAAGTAGAACAGCGGTTAACAGGGGCTGCTGTGGAGGGTGGATGAGGAGGCACTGCTTGATGGGTACAGAGTTTCTGTTTCGGGTGATGAAAAAGTCTTGGAAATAGTGGTGATGGCTGCCCGAGATTATGACATTCTGAATGGACTTAATGGTATCGAATTGTCTGCTTAACATCATTTGAAATGGCAAGATTTATGATCTTTGTATTTTACCATGATTTTAAAATTTTAATTCTGTAATATACCAAAATCCGTCGAGTTTACACTCTAAGTGGGTCAATTGTGAATTAAAAGCAAAACAAAGTGGGTGGGAGCCCTGCTGGGGGTCCTCAGGCTCCCAGAGGAAAGGGAAGAAGGAGAAGCTGCCCTCAGCGAACCAAAGGCCACTCTGTGCCCAGTGTGGCCACTCTGACCCTTCCCTGTTGGATGTATTGTTTCCCCAGAGCCTTTTGAGAGATTCCAGCCCTGTTCCTGCTCTGACTGGCTGTGTGCCCTTTGGCAAGTCACACAACCTCTCTGGGCTTCAGTTGCCTCATCTACCCATCAAGTCCGTTTGCTTGGGGCTGAGTGTGTGCTGTGAGCTGTCTCTCGGTCCTCACCAGAGCAGGACACGGAGGCCCTGAGAGGGTGGGAGCCTCGCCTGGGTCTCCTGGAGCCCGGTCTGGGGCCGGCCCTTCTCCCATTGGCCCCCAGCGTCCCCGGCCAGCCCCCCTCCTCCCTCCCCTCTGTGTCCCTTTGGAGCTGGTCACGGATTGTGTTCCTTCTGCAAATGATCTCCATGTGTCAGGGATTGGGTTTCCCCTCGTCTGGCCTTGTCCCTCTCGGGACCGAGGCCCCCCACGGTCCGAGGCTGCCGGGGCGGGGCGTCCCCAGCAGCCCCGTTGCTCCTTGTGACCTGGGATGGGGCCCAGGCGGGATGGGGCCTGGGCATCTGGTTTAACGATCAGAGCAGGGGCTTGTTTCGGTTTCAGTGACCCATGGAGCCCCCGGGAGAGGGAGAGAGAGCGGGCTGGCAAATGGGGAGCAAGGAGGCAGCAGGGGGCTCGGGGAGCCAGAACTGAGCAAACAAATACCGTAGCGTTAATGGGGGAATCTGCGGCAGGGAAAACACGCTCGCGCTCACACGCGTGCACACACATGCACGGATGAAAAGCCACCTTTCACGCACCTCTTTGCAGACCTTCATGCCTCCTTAGCTTGAACCATCCAGATGGCTTTCTCCACGCATGCTCCCTGCGCCCAACCTCAGGGCCCTTGCCTTCGCTGGCTCCTCCACCCAAGTGTTCTTCTTGGCCATTGCTACAGACGCCAGTCCTGCAGTATCCAATACCCAGGCTTCTGGGGATGCTTCCGTGATCCCCAGCTTCCCCACCACACCCCTCCTCGGACCCGCAGGCAGAAGAAAGCTCTGCGATCTCAGGCATAGTCCCTTCTCTTTTCTTGAGTTTCTGGTTCCTCCCCTGCGAAAAGGTAACCCCACACCTCCCGCCTCACTGGGTTCTCATGAGAAGCCCGCTCCGATGGTCCGCATTTTGAGGATGAATGAAGAGAGTTCAGAAAGGTTTAGTAACAAGCCCAGGGTCACCCAGCTGGTTAGCTAGCTACAGCTCCAGTACCCGTACTTTCCCCGCTTCTGTGGTTGAGAACGGCCAGCCTGGGGGTTGGGGGGGGCAGCAAAGCTTGTGCCTACTGCCCCTCGGCACTGCCAGCTGGCCCCTCACTGGTCTTTGGCTCCCGTTAATTGTCACTCTGATAGTGGTGTATGATTTATAAAGTCGCTTTTGGTCCCCGCCCAGCTGGAGGGTCTGGGGCACCTCCCAGCCCGCCCTGATCTGCAGATGGGGAAGCATTTTCCTCCTCATCTGACCCAGCCCTCCACACTGGGGGGCAGACTGGGTGGGAAGACACAGTCCCACTTCTCAGAGGTGGAAATGAGGTTCCGAAAGTCTAGAGGACTTTCTAAGGAACCGCAACCAGGCCACGGCAAGGCTGGGATCTGACCCTAGGCTTCTGGCTTTGCCTATCAACCCCAGACTGCCCGCTCCACCTGGGCAGGTGTAACCAAGCCCGAGGGTCTTGCTGTGCATCTTGCTAACCCACTCAGTGCCTCCACGTCGAGGGCCCATTAGAGCAGGCATTAGGGCTGGGAGGGTTTGGGTAGGTGGCCCGGGGAGGGCAAGTTTCAGGGGGGACTCTGGGCTCCACAAACACTCTGCCTGACATCTATAAGTTGGGCGGCAGCTTTAGTTCACCTACTAGTACCCACTTTGTACGTGGTCATAAGGATGAAAATGAGGGAGAATAAATGTATTCTGTGCTTAGAACAAGGCCATGTAATTGCTGGCTGTTACTAACAAACATTATAATCACCAGCTCGGCACGGTGCTTTTTTAGGTGGGGAGGCTGTCTGCGTTTAGCAAAAATATCTAGTTTATTGTCCCAGGGACTTGGGGTTGAGTTGGCCTATGACACTGGCCTTGGTCTCTCCAAGTCTCAGTTTCCGCATCTGGATAATGGGGTGATGACACCAGCCTCACCACTGTTATGCAAGCAAAGTCTCAAGCTATTTGGTATCACCAGATGACAGGTCCGACGCAGCCCCCATCGGGTCCTGGGCCCATCTCTCACTGCAAAGCCGCCAGCCCAGGGCCCGGTAGGACCAGCTTCTCCAGGGTGGGCGGAGGGTGATGGGTTATATTCCATTTCAGCACCCAGTTTCTCTGCCTGCAGGGCCAGCCAGCTAGGGCCTGCGTGACCCGCCATCCGGACTGAAAATACCCGTGCAAATCCCCCTAGTGAAATAGCCAGCCTCCTCCCATCGGGCCTCCCAGGGACACACCAGACGCTAAAATAAGACCTGAAGTCAGCAGGAGCCTATCCCTGGCCGCCACCTTATTCAGCCCAGCCCCTCAGTGGCTCAGTGCTCCTGGCACGGCCAGATTCCGAAATGACAGCAGGCCGGTGCCAGGCTGAGCCCTCTCCAACCTCTGGGGGATTTTAGGATCCAGATTCCCTGCTCTGACCCCGAGAGGCAGAGTCAGTGGCCTGAGGTGGGGGTCTGGAAATCAGTTTGTCGCACGGCTCCCAAGTGGTTCTGCTGCCAGCTGGCATTGGGTGTCGTCCTCTTTCTACCGCTCTTGACGCTGCTTTGCATTAGTTTATTCTCACCTGTCTCCCTTATGGCAGCCCTGGGGGACTCTGAGGGCAGAGCTGCATCTGACTCATCTCTGTCTGTCACTCTGCTGGGCTGAATGGATGGATGAGTGAATAAATGAATGAGTGGATGTCCACCTTACCAGACAATTCTGGACTTTCCTCGCCCTTGACTACAGGGAGAATTTTGGGACCAATATCACCCTTGACGCCTGAGTTCACTTTAGAGGAACCAAGAGACGTTTTCTAGATTGCTTGGAGCCCCCTCCTCCAGGCAGTCTTCCCTGATTCCTTCCCCACCAGCTCTGCCCCATTAGCCCTGAGCTTCCCTCACCCATCTCATGTGTTCCCTTGTTTGTCTCCCTCTCCTGAGGCCTGGCAGGGAGCAGATAAGCAATAACTGTTGAATGGCCAAGAGGTGAATGAATATAGCATGTGACTGAATCTCGCTCAGCTTTGCCTTCTGATGTGGGAAGTTTTGGAAAAGGCTGGCTTTTTTTTTTTTTGCTACGATTCCCTTCTTTTGATTTGCTCCAGTCGTGTCGCCCTGAGTTCTTAGCACTTTCTCCAGCCCCCAAACCTCTGTATGTGCTATTCCCTCTACCTGAGACCCCCTCCCCCTAGCTAATTCCTCCTCCTCCTCCACATCCTGGCTTCACTGTCTCTGTTCTGAGTGTCCATGACTGTCCTTGCAGAGCCCCTGTTCTAACTAAAGCCACTCTCTTCCCTCTTGAAGCATGAGCTCCTTGAGGCAGAGGCCATGTTGCTTTCATCTCAGCGTGAGGTTTGTTGAATGAATGTATAACCTTATTGAAAAATCTCAACTATGGCTTCTTCTAATGTTGGTTCTAAACCCCAGTGTGGCTGAGGGAACTGAGCTGAGAACCCAAAGAGGTGGGTGAGTCAGGAGGGGTGCAGGTGTGGCTCTGGAGCACGGCCTTTGATAGGTCCTGCCAGGCCTGGGAAAGCTGGCCATCATCCCAGACCACAGGCCATTTGTCTACTGAGCAGTAGTTCCTTGACCTTGAGCTGCACTGACACCCCCGGAAACCAAGCTGCCTACCCCTCCCAGAGCTCAGAGAGGGATAAAACTGGCCAGAAGTCACACAGCAAGCAGTGGAGAAGCAGTGGGTGAGCCTGCTGAGGGCGGCTCCAAAGCCGTGCTGGGGAGAGAGGGTTCCAGGTCCCCTCAGGACCTAGAGGAGGAAGTGGAGTGGCACCTGGGTGAGTTCTGGGTAAACTGACAAAACTGTGCAAATGTCAGGCATTTATTACTGTCACTGATGAGTGGCTCCCATTGCCAGGAATGGCCTGACCCATCCTCCTGAATGATGGTGATGATGGTGATGATGATCAGGGCCCAGTCTGGTCACAACTCTGGTCCCCGTTGGTGCAAAGCAGGTGACCAATATGAGTGTTTCTTAAATAAACGAATGAGTGAGTAAACCTAGAGCTTCCCTGACTCTCTTTGCTGAGAATGAAGGCTGAAGACCCTGCTTGCTACCCAGGAGCCCCACAGACACAGGCCCCTTCCACCTCTATCGGCCCCACCCTGGGACCTACCCAACCCCCACTGATGACCTGCATGGACATACATGGGGGGGTGGGTACTTGATCCCACCAAGCGGCAGGAAGGAGGTTTGCCCAGGAAAAGTGAGGCTTCACCCCATGGGCCAAATGCTTTTGATTTAATTTTTGTTCTCAGCCATTTGAAAACTTCTGCCAGAACACAAATATAAGTGTCTGTATGGACACACACACAATGGACACATGCCCAGGCATGGGCATTGACGACATGCAGGTGGGGACACACACAGACACACACCCATAGACACATACAGGGACATGCACACAGACACACGGACACAGTCACACGTGTTTCTATGCCCTGAAGCAGGAGGGCCACTACTGGGTATTCCCCCGGTCACCGGCTCTGCTCTGTGGTTCTCATACTTTTTGACCTAGTCTGTGGGTCAATTAGGCTAAGAGCAGCTACCTGGCACACGAGGTTATTGTGGGAATCAGATGGGCAAAGGTGGTGAAAGTCCTAGGTTTGTGGGGCTCCCAGCAGGTACTCAGCCTGTGGGGTAGTGCTGGCCTCGCAGGTGTAAGACTGGGCAGCCCTGAAGGATCCTGTGCCCAGGAGGGCCCGGGCCTCGTTTAGTGCCCTCCTGTCACCATCCTGAAGTTCTTAGTAACTTCTAAGCGAGGGATCTCACCATATCATTTTGCACCCAGTCCTTTGAATTATGTAGCTGGTGCTGTGTGTGTTCTCTGGGAGCTGGGGCCTGGAACCCAGGCTTTTGTTGGGGTTGTTTGGAAGGCACTGGAGCAAGTAGGCAGGGTGCAGAAGGTCAGGCCCAAAAGCTGGACAGGCAGGGGGCATGGAAATTGCAGTCTGGTTTGCTGCAGGCATCATGATGGATTCAGGGCATCAAAGGGTGGATTCAGACAGAAGCAAAGAACAGGGTCCTGGGACCCCTGTGATCCAATCCTGACATGGCCACTGCCTGGGACAAGCAGGGACACCTGGCTGGGCCTTGGTTGTCCCCAGCTCTGCCGTGAGCACTGATGATAGACTGGCCTGAATGTTGAGGCTCTGTCCCTGCTCTGGCCATCCTGCTCCCCAACCCAGACGCTGAAGCCCAGTGATATCCATATCCCGAATCCAGCCTCATCATCTCCTGAACCCTAGCCCGGCTGGAGATCACGGCCGCCCAGCGGGAGCCGCTATTTGGCTCTTAGCAGGTGGAGCGCCCGCGATCAGGGCCTGGTTTGTATTTTTAACACCCAGCTCTCGGGCGGTGACAAGGTGTCTGCTAAGTGAGGTAATAGGCAATTGAGTGGGTTCCGCTTTGCCGAGGGCCCTCATAAATCACGTCTGTCAGGGGCCTGTGTCACGGTCCAGGGCAGCGGCTGCGCGTCGGCAATTAGCCAGCCTGCGCCCGGTGGCTGGATCGCAGCCTGCTCGCGCGGCACCGTGTCCCTGGCTGGGCCCGAGGGGGGCTTCACCCCCCTGCCACCCGCCGCTGGCCTCCCAGCCCACCCCTCTTCGCCTCAAACAGACAAGGATGGACGGACGGTGCAGGACCAGCTCCAGGGTTGCAGCAGCCCCGCTGCTCAGGATGCCGAGGGGCGATGGACGAGTAGCTTCCTCTCCCTGGCCTCAGTTTCCTCATCTGTAAGGTGGGTGCGATCATTCCTGCTTGAGGACCAGTAAGTGGAAGTGACAAGGAGGAGGGTGTTTCTTAGCACACGAGAGGGGCTCTGTGAGTGATAATAGTAATGAAAAATGGCACTTGCTCCGGGCCAGGCACTCTCCGTCCCATACCACTCTTCTCTGGTTCTCAAGCTTCCTTTTTTTGGGAGGGGTTGGGAAAGATGTGCTGGGGCTCAAATGACATTAATGGCAGCTACTGAGGCAGAGTGGCTCTCTGGGAATCACCTAAAGATCTCATTTTAGAGATGGGAAGACCGAGGCACTGCTAGGTTAGTAACACTCTGGGATGATGAGAGGCAAGTCTAGAACCCAGGCAGTCTGGCTTCTGAGTCCATCTGTCTTTCCTGTGCGGCTCAGCTATCTGGGGAGGAGTGTAAGGAACAGCTGGGAAGATTGCTCATTGGATATTGGGGGAAGGAATGAGTCCCGAATAAGGAAGGAGGTGGAACGAACCCTTTCTGAGATCCAAGCTGTTGGAGGAAACAGACCAGAGAGGGTGAGGAACTTGCCCCAGGTCACACAGCCAGTTAGTAGCAGGTGGGACTTACTGCCTGCTAAAGTTTCTTGGGTTTCGTTCAATTCAATTCCACAAACACTGTTGCCCTGGTCATCTGGCATGTAAAATTCAGCCCCAAAGGGCACTAGGCCCGCAGGAAACCTAAGCTCTTCTCTGTCTGCAAGGCGGCGTTCTCCTCAAGGTTTTAATCAGGTCTCGGCATCCCCACTTGGCAGCGCAGCCCTGACCTCTGGCTCCTCCCCACCTCACTCTGCTCATCTGTAAAATGGGCTCTTGTCCGTAATGGCCCTACAGGCTGTGAGGTGCACAGGCACGTTTCTAAGTAGTGTCAATAGAGGTGATTTTTGTTTTATTCCTTTTTTGTCACTCCCCCCACCCCACCCCTGCCAAACTGTAGTTTGCCCACACTGGATCAGGGAAACTCCTATACAGCCTCTGGGCCTAGAGTCTCCCAGGTGGGAAGCAAAGCCCTCAGGTCTTTTCTTAGATACGCACACTCTCCTAGAGTGAGAAAAAAATGCCGTGTGAACACACGCACACACACGATCACATGCTCTTGTACATAGTCACATAACAGTTCATCTCTCTCTCTTTCTCTCTCTCTCTCTCTCACACACACACACACTCCCTCCCTCACAGGCCCACTCACACCAGCTCAGCAACGCAGACCCCGCACGACACCCATACCACTTAACACCTACCTGTGTCCTCACCGGTAGCAGACTAATCCAGACCCAGAGAGGTCCCTGCGCTCAGATGACGTACCCCGAACCCCACACAGTCGCACACTCACAGCCTCATCCCCCACCGCCCACAAGCAGGAGACGCCTCCCATGCTCCACACCCCACCCGTCCGTGCTGCCTCCCTTCTGTCCCTGCTTCCTGGGGGCGGGGGGGGGGGGCGGGGGTTGGGGGGGGCTCAGGCAGCCTCCGTGGTGGCCACCGAGGCAGAGGGGAGGCCGTGCCCCCACCCAGGCTGCCTCGTGGTCAGGATCCCTAGATGGGAATCTAGTGGCCGCCGCCACCCCCGTGCCCCCTGCCGGTCTGACCGACCTTTGTGACGGGAAAGGGAGCAGGGGAGGCCCCCGGGGGAAGATTCTTCAAAGAAATCCCCGGCTGCATTCAGAGCCTCTGCAGTGGCCCCTCTGGGGGTGCCGGGCCTTGTCCGAATAGGGGCCAGAGGGGGCGTCCGGGTGGTTTTGAGGAATGAGAGATGCTCCAGCTGGGGGGTGTTGGACCCCAGCAGGGCAGTAGTTCCTGAATATTTCTGCCTCTTCTGGGGGACCAGACTCCGAAGTCCAGCTTCCAGGCTCCCCCGGGGCCCACCAGGATCTCAGGCCTCTCCGGCCATGTGCTGAAGTCAGGCTGCGGGCTGAGGGCCCTGGAGATCGCCATCTGCGGGCCGGTCTTGGCTGCCTCATCTCCCTGGGGGTCACCAGGGCTGGGAGCGATGCCGGGCCCAGCTGTCCAGCGGCGCCCCATTATGCGTCCAGCCTGGCCTGGCTCTAATTGATTACACTGGGGCGTCTGCGTGGGCCCAGGTGGCAGGCCCTGGGCAGCCTCTGGCTCCCTCCAGGCACCGCCCGGCTGGGGACAAGAAAGAAGGCATGGGGCAGGGGCGTCTGGGAGCCCCAATTAAGCCGGGAGTGGCGCAGCCCAGGCTGCTCCTAATTTGGTTTGGGATAATGAGCTGGAGAGATTGGCTCCTGTCTGACTCGAGTTTAAGCCCATCTGGGCTTGGCCCTGGGAATAACCTCTTCAGTCCTGCACGGTGGATGGCTGGGGGGCTTGTGGTGCAGCAGGCGCCTCGGGTGGGCACAGCTCTCTACAGTGTGCAAACATTTTCTCCTTTGTGCTGTCAGTGTCATCTGTTGGGCGCGGCGGTTACCATCCCATCCCCACTTTACAGATGGACAAACTGAGGCTCAGAGAGGGGGAAGGAGGACTCCTTGGCTGGAACTGAGACTTAGGTCCAGATCTTCTCCTACAGGTGCTTCTTTTCTTCCAGAGATATTTTTTTGGCCTCTAGGATTGCCAGCTTTAGCAAATAAAAACACATCAGATATGCAGTTCAATTTGATGTCCAGAAAACAACACATAGCAATGGAATGTAAGTATATCCATACAATATTGGGGATATACTTATACTAAAAATCTTTATTTGTTTTGTATTTTATCTGACAACCTTACTTACCATTCTTTGTTTTTATTTTTTCCTTTTTCTTTTTAGGGCCGCACCTGCAACGTATGGAAGTTCCCAAGCTAGGAGTCCAAAAAGAGCTGCAGCAGCCTGCCTACACCACAGCCGCAGCCACAGCCACAGCGACACTGGATCTGAGCCGTGTCTGCAACCTACACCACAGCTCATGGCAATGCCGGATCCTTAACCCACTGAGCAGGGCCAGGGATCAAACCCGAATCCTCATGGATACCAGTTGGATTCGTTACCGCTGGAGCCACAACTGGAACTCCTATCTACATTCCTAAGAATCTGGGAGTAGTGGAAACAAACTGGGGCTAGACTTGGGTTCAACCTGATTTTGGCACTTTCCTCCTGTGCGGTTGCAGTAGGCGGCATAATGCAGTGCCCGCCCCAACCCCCACAAGAGGCCCGTGTCCTATCCCTGCAAACTGCAATGTGTCACCTTACATGGCAAAAGAGATTTTGACGTTAAGGCTCTTGAGATGGGGAGACTATCCTGGAACATCCTGGGGGAACCGGTATAATCACGAGGGTCCTCATAAGAGGAATTTGGGGGGTGAGGCAGTCAGAGGTCAGAGTGACCAGCTCCTTACAGGCTGGAAGAAGCCACAAGCCAAGGAAGGCAGGTGTCCTGTAGAAGCTGGACAAGGGAAGGAATCCAATTCTTTCTTGGAATGTCCGGAACACACCCAGCCCGACCAAAACCTTGATTTTAGCCCCCGTAAGACTCATTGTGGAATTCCAATCTCTTGAACTGTAAGGTAATACATTTGTTTTTTGTTCAGCCTCAATTTGTGGTGAGATGTTACAGCAGCCACAGGAAACTTAACGTGGTGACCTTGATGAGTTGCTTAAAATCTCTGGGCCTCTGTTTTCTCATCTGTGGAATGGGGATGGCCCTCCTTCCTCTCTTACGGGGTTGATGGGAGGTAGCCCAGGCAGAGTGGCCAGATAGCTCCCTGGGCTCTGTGGGCCCAGTCGAAGCCTCCTTCCCCAGCCCCTCGCTCAGCCCAGCTGGAAGCATCTTCAGATGCCGGGAGGGAGAAGTGCAGCGGCCCTGCCTTGCTAAGGGATGAGCTGGGCCCTGACTCAGAGCACTTCCAAAGAGCATGTATACTGGGGTCATGAGGGATCCTTATCTCTGCTATGTCCCGGGCCGTGTGACCTTGAGTCACTGAGTCACCTTAGGTGCCTCAGGACACGCCCCCCACCCCAGCCCACCCCCGACCCTTCTGAGGATGAAATCAAATGGAATCCCAGGCCCACAGGCGGGAGGCACCCGGCGGGCCGTCAGACGGTGTTACGGCCCATCGACCCTGGGACGTTCTCATTTCACAGATGAGGAGACCGAGGTCCAGGAGGACTCACTGAAGGGGGCACAGGACGGGGTTGCCAGGCCCCGGACTGGACCCTGGGTCTTCTGGGACAGCCCTGTGTGTTCTCGTTGACCCGATGCTCCTCTTTGCTGCTGGTCAGGGCGCTCAGAGGGTGTCTGAAACCTCTAGGGCGTGAGGTTGTCAGGAGCAAAAAGAAAGAGCGCCACCTGTATTGGACTGAAGGGCGCAGCCCTGAGATGGACCTAACGACCTGTAGGTGGTCATCCAGGTGACTGTGGACACTGCCACGTGGTCCTGGGGGCAGAGCTCTCACTCTGATGGGCAGCTGTGCTCGCCTCACGCCCAGCGTTCCTATTTGAGAGCGACTCAGGGCCAGAAAACCAGCTGGCCAGGCTCCAGATCCTTCCTCCCAGGCGGGCCTCTCTCTCCTTTCCCTGATGGATTTGATAAGAGCCCTCCTGGCCTCTCAGGGGGTCAGAGCTCAGAGGCCTTCCCCTCCCCTCCAGTACACCCGCCATGCCCCTGTGGCAGGTGTTACCTTGGTTCCCAGATGGAAAAAACTATGGCTAAGAGCAGGAAGGGACTTGGTCAGGGCCACTCAGCTAGAAGCCGTTGGGGAGGAGAGGTGACCCAGGACTGCTGCGTCGGCCCCCAGCCTCCCGCTCCCCCCAGCCCCCAGGAGGAAGAATGATCTGGTGACCGCAGCGAGGCCTCAGACAGGACACCACACTGCCTGAGTGGGTTCAGATCTCATTCCTGCTTTGCACACGCTGTGACCTAAGGCAAACAAATCACCTAATCTCTGAGCCTCAGTTTCATCATCAGCAAGATGGGGCTGATGATAACTGTTGTACCTGCCTTGAGGACCGTCAGGGGAATTCAATAAGCTGATAGAAGTGAAGTCCCTGGGACTGGGACAGACACAGAAGAACCACCCCTTTAAGCACTGATAGACTCATTCAAGCCGACCTCAGAGATATTGCGGCTTCCATTCCAGCGCACTACAGTAGAGCCAATACTGCAATAAAGCAAGTCACATCAATTTTATGGTTTCCTGGTACACGCAAAAGTCATGTTTATGCTACCACCTATTAGGTGTGGAATAGCATGATGTCTGAAAAAGTACATACCTTGGAGTTCCCGTCGTGGCTTAGCGGAAACAAATCTGACTAGCATCCATGAGGAAGCAGGTTAGATCCCTGGCCTCATTCAGTGGGTTAAGAATACAGTGTTGCCGTGAGCTGTGGTATAGGTTGCAGATGCGGCTCGGATCTGACATTGCTGTGGCTGTGGCTGTGGCTCTGGCTGTGGTGTAGGCCAGCAGCTGCAGCTCTGATTCGACCCCTGGTCTGGGAATCTCCATATGCCGCGGGTGTGGCCCTAAAAAGATAAATAAATAAATAAATAAATAAATAAATAAATAAAATACGTGCCTTATTAAAAAATACTTTATTGCTAAAGAACGTTAACCATCATTTGAGCCATCAGCGAGTCATAATTCTTTCGCAATTGTTACAGCAAATATCACCAATCACAGAGTTCCCGCTGTGGCTCAGCAGGTTAAGGATCCAGCATTGTCTCAGCCGCAGCTTGGATCTGGCCCCCAGGAACTTCCATATGCTGAGGGTGGGGCCAAAAAAAAAAAAAGACTACCAATCCCATATCGATATATAATGAAAATGAAAAAATTTGAACTATTGCAAGAATATCAAAATGTGACACAGAGATGACAGGAGCAAATGATACTGGAAATACAGTGTCATAGTCTCGCTCGATGCAGGGTGGCCATAAGCCTTCAACTTGTAAACAAAAACAAAACTCCTGCAATATTCGCAAAGCGCAATAAAACAAAGCCTGCCTGCATTTGTGTCACAGCACAGGACATATGCTGCTGGTGAGACAAGGGTGGCTGTTAAATGACACATTGGACATGGCAACGGGTAACATCAAACCCTAGTGAGAAATGTATTCCCTTTTAAAATTCCTGTTTGGTCCCGAGTTACTGTTGAGGCAAGCATCTGAGCTGGGTGCCACCGCAACTTTCACACCTCCCTGACACTTGCTCATCTCCCTTTCAAACCAAAAGGGACCAGGCTGCAGTCCAGAGAGGTGGCAGGCGAAGGCAGCTGGCTGGCGCTTAGTCACATGTTTCTCTGTTGCTACTCAGCTCATTTTTTTGATGCTTCTTCTTCTTCTTCTTTTTTTAACAGTTTATTGAAGAACAGTTGATTTACAACGCTGTGTTAATTTCTGCTACACAGCAAAGTGTTTCGGTTGTACACATATATACATTCTTTTTCATATTCTTTTCCATTATGACTTATCCCAGAATAGTGAATACATAGCCTATAATAGTTTTGCCTCTGCTAATCCCAGACTCCCAGTCTTTCCCTCCCCCAGCCCTTCCCCTCCACCCCCGCAACCACAACCTGTTCTCTAAGTCTCTGAGTCTGTTTCTGCTTCATAGGTATGCTGATCTGTGACTATTTATTTATTTTTATGGCCTCGGGTGTGGCAAATGGAAGTTCCTGGGTCAGGGATTGAATCTGAGCTGCAGCTGCGATCTGTGCCAATGCTGGATTCTTTAACCCCCTGAGCCAGGCCGTGGATTGAACCCTCACCTCTGCAGTGCCACGAACCGCCCCAGTCAGATTCTTAACCCACTGCACCATAGCGGGAACTTCTTTATCATAGTTTAGATTCCACCTATAAGTGATAGACTACGGTATTTGCTTACTATGAAAATTTTTAGGTCCACCCCTGTTGCCGCAGCTACTGGGTTCATTTGCACGGTATCTTTAATTTTGTGACCACGGATACTAATTTCCCATTTATGAGGCTCCTACCAGGTGTCCTTTCAAAACAAACGGACTTGAAGAAAACATCAGCATCACAGAGGAAGGAAGCACACCCTGCTGTATTCCCAGGGTCTGTCCTTATCCCGTGATGGGTGGGACAGGCCAGAAGGCCGGAGAGGGAATTGTCAAGGGGGTTTCAAAATCTGGGATGAAAAAAAATCTCTTTTCACATAATTTCTGTCTTTCTGAGACCTGGGATCCCTGAATATACGTGACGTGAAGGGTCATCTTCTGAGCTGACCACAGTTTTCGAGACCGCAGTGCTATTGTATGTATTTATCTTTCTTTCCACTTTTAGGGCTCCATCTTTAAGAAAGTAATAATCACAGTGTCTCATAAAGATTAAGCTGTAAAAGGATGTTCATCTCAGCCCACATTGAGAAGAAACAAACTAACTGCCCAGCCATAGGGGACTGGTTAAATGAATAATGCTACATCCCACGATGGAATATCATATGACCAGCCTATTTGTTAACAGATGCAGCAGAAGAATGCCAGCTCCACGGGGAAAGGTTGTAGTCCACCGATTTGCTTTGTTTCATTTTTTTAATTTTTTAAACATTTTTTTTGTCTTTTGTCATTTTAGGGCCGTATCCACGGCATATGGAGTTTCCCAGGCTAGGGGTCTAACAGGAGCTGTAGCCAGCAGCCAATGCCACAGCCACAGCAACGCGGGATCCGAGCCGCGTCTGCAACCTACACCACAGCTCACGGCAACGCCGGATCCTTAACCCACTGAGCAAGGCCAGGGATCAAACCCGCAACCTCACGGTTCCTAGTTGGACTCGTTTTCGCTGAGCCATGATGGGAACTCCATGATTTGTTTTTAAACTGTTCTATTTCCTGGATCTAGGACAGTACCTGGCAAACAGTAAGTGCTCAATAGTAAGGAACAGGGAATGAATGCTTAGCACCACGGAAAGATCGTTTTACTATCACCACACTATCCGTGTGATCCCATTTTTGTGTAAATATGCATAATGTGTATAGAGATAAAAAGTTTAAAGGTAATCAAATGATATGCTTGGTGATTTCCAGACTTGCTGATTTTAGGTGGTTTTCTTTCATGACTTTACAGTTAGAGGTATTTCCTAAAGTTTATTCAATAAATGTATTACATCAGATTTGTAAGAAATAATGCACATTATTTCTTGGTGAAACTGTGAAATCACATGTGGGCTGGTGACAAGGCAGCCCTCCATCGCTTTTGATGAAAAGTCTTTACTGCCTAGGTTCAAAGTTCTCCAATTTGAAGAGCTCACATCTTCCAAAACTTGGAGATCACAGCTCTTTGAGAACATGTGGTTTCAAGCCCCAAGAGCCCCAGGTTCACGCTTAGACCGTCAATTCAAAGCTCCACGACCAAGGTGTCAAATCTGGAATTTTAATCCATGACAAAGGGGGAGATTTTTCTCATGTTTCACTGTGGAAATACTGGACTCTGAGCATCAAGGAGACTGGCCACCCCCATCTGGATGGAGCGCTCAGGATCCACGTGGTCCTGGCTTGCACAGCCACTGTCTGCTGCCAAACCCCGCTTCTCCCAAGGTGGGCTTGGGAGCAAAGACCCCTGATGTCCTGAGGGTCCTTCAGGACTCACAGGAGAAAATGCTCGGTGGGGGGATGGGGGGAGGGATGGGAGTGGCGGGGGCCTTAGACCTGATAATGGCCCATGGTGCCTTGTAAGCAAACATTGGTTAAAGGATTTTCAGACATCAGGGCATAAAGAGGAGGAGAGATAGGAAGGTTTTGTGGGTGGGAGGCTGAGGGAGAGAAGGAAAGCGCCCCCTGACCCCGGGTGAAGGAGGCTTTGTCCATTTGTGGGGCAAAATCGACTATACCAGACACACTAGAAATTGTTAAGAAGCAGGAAAAATCCCTATCGTTGCCTTTTTTTTTTTTTTTTTGCCACACTGGTGGCATGTAGAAGTTCCCAGACCTGGGATTGAACCCTGAGCCACAGCAGTGACACCAGGCGCTGCAGTAATGCTGAATCCTTAACCTGCTGAGCCACCAGGGAACTCTCTGTTGTTGCCTTTTTATTCTTTTCTCTTCCTGTACATTTCCCTGTCGTCTTGGGGTTTGAATACACTAAGGTGAAAAACAGCAGTGGTGTCTCGTCAAACTCGAGTTTGTCTTGACTGCATGTGGTCCCACCACGGGGCTTTTGAAGAAAATCCTTAAGGGCCATGTGGACCATTCATGTCATTGTTAGAAACCAGCCCGTTTCTAACAGGGATGGGGCTCAGGGAAACCTCCCGGGCCTTCCACGTCCTCACTGTGGATTTCTGATGACCCGCAATGAGCCTGTGGGTCTCTGTGTCCCAGCGTCACAAGGCCATAGGAGGTGACGTCACTTATGAGAGTGCAGCAGTTTGAGTTGAAGCCCAAGCACTCAGGTGGAATGAGAAGTGTGATTTGTGGTGGAGGGGGGGGTGTACATTTAAGGAAGCCAGGAGTTCAAGTGCATGTGGCTGTGACCAAGAATTCCAGGCCGCCCTCAGGGAGAACCCCGGACAGGTGTGCTCTCCTGGCCGGCTGCCCGCAGACAGAGCACCTGGGCGTCCCCCGGCCACTCCGGAATCCTGGGCCCCCGCCGGCCAGGTCCAGGCTCCGCGAGTGTGCTCAGGATGAACCCCGCTCCCCTTCACTTGCTTGTCAAGGATCCACAGTGCCTGTGTTCCCGGGGAGACGCCTGCGTGCTGGGGGAAACGGCTACCGGTTTCTCTTCAGGAACGGGGAAACCTGATGCACTGAAACGCCCATCGTGACGCCACTCTATTTCCTGGGAGAAACACTCCTTTCCCTTTCTGCTCTCCCCTCGCCTTCCGTCCTGCCTGGCTCGGCTGTAGATTTCAATGTTATTCTTATTTTGTCTATTTGGCCGTGACACTGCTGGTTCAAGCAAAATCTCCGAGGGCCTCCCAGATCAGACAAGAAAGTCAGGCCCATCTGGGGGAGCAGAGGGAGCCTGGAAGCCCCTGCTTTGCATTCTTCCATCCACCCCCCAGAGCCGCCTGAGGGGCTCCTTGGAACTCCCAGAGCCATGATGGGGAGGAAGACACCCTCTCAAACCTCCACGAAGCCAGTCCTACCCCCTCAAGACCTGGGAGGAGACGGACCGCCTTGTGTGAGCCCCAGATCACTTACGGAGGGTTGGAAGAGCCTTCCAGGTTCATCCAGCTAACCCTTTTCACTCCCATTGAGCAGATGAGGAAAACTGAGGTCCGAGCAACAGAGTGACTTGCCTAGAGCCACGAGGGAATTCAGTGGCCAGGCGGGAACCTGGCTGAGAGTATGGTTCCCTCGGCCTCTGGCCCAGGAGACCGGAGGGTCGGGCGGCCCCAGAGACTTCCGACAGCAGTGAGCTGTGTCGGATTTCTGTCACGTTACATAATGGAGAGCAGGTAATAACCGCTCAGTCTCCGCCGGCTCTGCACATAATAGGTAGGAAAATGAATTCAAATGTCATTCGCTACAATAAAAGAAAATATTCTTAGCGCTCTCAGTGTTCAGCGGGGCCGAGGCAAGGGCGAAGTGCATTCTCAATGAATCACCTGGAAAGGCAGGAGCGAG
Source organism: Catagonus wagneri (assembly GCA_004024745.2). NCBI lineage: Eukaryota > Metazoa > Chordata > Mammalia > Artiodactyla > Tayassuidae > Catagonus > Catagonus wagneri. The sequence continues at coordinate 6,788,348 of PVHT021183555.1, forward strand.
GGGATCTCAATTATTCCCCAGCAGCGTCAGCCCCATGAAGTGTAATCACCGAGGTTATTTTTATAAGTGAGGCTGACAAATCTGTGTGCCTGTGCGTGTTCTTGTGCATGCTCGTGCAAAGGGGAGTGGGGCTGGGTGTGTGCATGTGGGTCCCTGGAGCACATGGACTTGTGTAGGTGTGCATACCTGTGCCCAGGTGCACGCGTGACCCTCAGAGATGTGGGTGTATCACGTGTGACATGTGCACCCCCTGGACGATCAGCCCCATGAGGACAAGATTCCTTCTCAGCGTCATCGGTGTCATTTACTGATGTTTCTCTGGGGCCCAGCTTGGGGTCTGATGCATAGTAGGTGCTTTATAAATATCTGATCGACACTTACGCAATTTACCCAGCCCTCCTGCTCTCACCTCCAGCATCACCTTCAGATCCCACCGCTTTCCTGCACCTGCTTTCACCACCCCAGTCCAAGCCACCCTCATCTCAACCTGCCCTCCTCGTGATTTCTTTAGTCTCTGGTCTGGGGTGGGCTCTGCTTAAAACTCCCACGGAAGCAAGTCACTCTCTTGATTAAGAAAATAAAACAAAACAAAACAAAGAAAAACAGCCCAGTTGGGAATTCCTATTCTGGCTCATTGGGTTACGAACCTGACTAGTATCTACGAGGACATGGGTTTGATCCCTGGCCTCGATCAGTGGGTTAAGGATATGGCATTGCTGTGAGCTGCAGTGTAAGTCATAGGCGCGGCTTGGATCCTGCGTGGCTGTGGCGTAGGCCAGTGGCTGCAGCTCTGATTCAGTCCCTAGCCTGGGAAATTCCATATGGTGCAGGTGCGGCTCTAAGAAAAGCAAAAAACAAAACAAAACAAAAAACAGCCCAGTGGCTCCTCATTCTACTCATATCAAAACACCAAGTCCTACCAGAAACTTCAAGGTCCTGAGTGGGTTGGGGCTTGCCTACCTCATGTCCCCCTGCCCTACCCCCCCTTCAATTTTTCTAAGGGGGGGATGGTGGTCTTTTCCTGCCTCAGGGCCTTTGCATTTGCTTTCCCCTCTGCTCTCAACATAGCCTGCACCTTCTGTTCCTTTGGGTCCCACTTAAACACGCCACCTCCCCGGGGAAGCCTTCCCTGTCCATCCCCCCACCACATCCCATCCTTTGATTTTCTCTAGAACAACTCTGGCCCCTCAGGACATTTATGGCCATATGTGAGGATCTCATGCTTTTGTTTCCCTGCTGGACCGTGAGCTCCAGAGTGCAGGACCGCGTCTCTGCACAGAGCACGGCAAGCCGCCAGCCCGGCACGTGGTGCGTGGTGGGTATCTACGAAATGTTAGCTGATGGCTGGTGAACAGGCATGTGCGGGTTTTCTCCTTGGAGAAGCTGAAGCCCTAAAGCTACCCATCTACTGAGCTGGGGAGAAGCGTGCTTCCCCAGCTGCCGCCACTCCCTCCCAAGGTCGGCCTTCTCTGCACTTCATCTGCACCATTTCTAATGTAATCTGTGTTTAAAAGGATTTCCTTTTCATTTCAATAGGAAACTTCCTATCACTATTTCATTTTTTTAAATTTTTTTATTTTTTTGTCTTTTTAGGGCTCCCAGCCTACACCACAGCCACAGCAATGCCAGATCTGAGCCACGTCTGCAACCTACACCACAGCTCATGGCAACGCTGGATCGTTAACCCACCGAGCAATGCTAGGGATGGAACCTGCAACCTCATGGTTCCTAGTAGGATTCGTTTCCACTGCGCCACGACAGGAACTCCCCTATCACTATTTTGAACTGAGGACTTGCCATAAATGAAAGCTCCCTGCTGAATTAGAAGGGCAAGTACATCTCAGGCGAGCTGGCCAGGTGGCTTGTCCTGAGGGCCCTGGTTGACAGCTTCCTCTGTTAGATGTTTAAGACCCAGCAGCACCCAGAGGTGGGGCTTTCCATGCCGTCTTGAGAGTTGAAAGAGAACCATGAGGGCTTGTGTCGCCCTGATGTTTGGTGGCATTTGTCTCACTGTCTGTGAACAGCCCACTCTGCTTTCCTGCCCACAACCTTCCGGTCCCTAGGAAGGAGCTAAGCACATTTCTGGTCCCTCAGGGTCACCTCCCTGACCCCTTGGCATTCTTACATCATGCCCCAGGAGGCAATTCTGAGTCCGAGGGGCTGGCCTGGGGGCTATCGGCTCCAATCACAGAGCCTCAGTTTTCTCTTCTGGCAAATGGGGATACATACCTGGGCACCACTACCCGGCTTGCGACCAGCTGTGAGGATGAACTGGGATCCCCAGGGACCAGCCCTCAAGGTCTGGGGGAGGAATCTTGGCTCTCGTCTTTCCTGAGCCTCCTGGGACATTATGGACTTTTTATTTTTTGGTCTTTGTCTGCCAGGGAGAGCGCGGGCCTCTTGACATAATTTTCATTCCACAAGGCGGAAAGGGGGATCTGCACAGGTGTTTTCGAGGCGGGGGGAACCTGGGAGCCCCGGCACGGCTATCATTGAAAGGAGGCCAGATGTGCCTGTTTTGCAGAAGGACAGAGGGAAAGGGTTGTGGCAGCATGACTGAGCGCCTGCTGTCTACTTGTTTGTGTACTCGCTGCCACACACACCCTAACTCATTAACTCCTTCAAACAACCCACAGACAGGGACGGCTGCCACCCGTTTTACTTTGTTGTTGCCTTTTTTTTTTCTTTTAGGGTCGACCTTGCGGCATATGGAGGTTCCAGGCAAAGGGCTGAATCAGAGCTGCAGCTGCTGGCCTACACCACAGCCACAGCAACACCAGATCCAAGCCAGGTCTGCGACCTACGCTGCAGCTCATGGCAATGCTGGATCCTTAACCCACTGAGCAAAGCCAGGGATTGAACCTGTATCCTCATGGATACCTGTTGGGTTCATTATCACTAAGCCCCAGTGGGAACTCCTGCCTCCCATTTTACAGACACAGAAACTGAGACTCAGTGAGGGAAGGAACCCACTTGAGGTCACATAGCTGGGAAGCCGCAGAGCTGGGATTTGAACCCAGCTCCAAATTTGTGAAACTAACTCCTGTGCTTTCAGTGACTACTAGGAATAATAATACCCTTCCCATAGGAAGAGATTTCCCTGGCTCACAGAGGAATTTGGGAACATAGGGGAGGCCTAGAGAAATAAGGCTACTTGACCGGGTCACACAGCCCTTCTGGGCCTCCCATCTCCATCTCTCTCACTCTCTGTTTCTCTGTTCCTGTCTTTCCCTCTTTCTGTCTCTGTGGCTTTTTCTTTGCTTCCCTTCCATTTCACTTCAAATCCTGTGTGTTTTTCCCCCAAGAATGGGACAGGAAAACAGCTGTAAAAGGACACAAACCATAGCTACAAAAATAACCTAGTTTTTTTTTGGGTGGGTTGGTGGGGAAGGACTGAAAGGGGAAAAAAAATCCATAACAAACAAAATAAACATTGTCTGAATTGAGTAAAAGATAAGACAAAGTAAAAGATAAGACAAAGGGAACCTCTTAAGACAATTTTAAAAAAGAAAAGGAAAACAAACAAAAGTTCAGTTCTCTCTTTCCCTCTTCAACTAGTTCTGAATCCAGTTCTTTACCCAGCTTCTCCCCTGGGCCCCTCTGAAGTCAGTTCTTTGTCTGAAAAATGGGAGAAAGACCATCCCCCTGCACCGGGTGAGTGCAGAAAGTAAGATGCTCAGGAGGGGTGGGGGGAAGTAATTCAAATTGTTCCCTGACTGGCACTTGCTCCAGGGTAAGTGCTCAAGGAGTGGCTTCAGCTGTGTGTCCTTGGGCAGGTTACTTGTTCTCTCTGAGTCTCATTTGCAACATGAGGACAGATTTGAGGGGGCGGGATGCATCCTGGCCCTGCCACACAGGAGGGTCTCCCTCCTGACTACGGAACGCGGAACGCGGTGGGGGTTCAGCAAAGGGAGAGAGGACAAATGAAGTTAACAGAAGCCAATCCTGGCCAGGGGTGGGCAGGGACTCCTAATAGGCATCTCTGGGCACCTGTCTCCATGCCCCAGCCCCAGGTTCAAATCTAGGCCCCACCACCCACTGTCACATGGAACACTGGCCCTCCTCCTGTCACGTCTTCTTAGGCGTCTTCAAGACCTACTTACCTCCTTCCTATCTCTTTGCTCTAGCTGTTGCCTGGAACATTCCACCCACTGCTCCTTGCCTGATGCTTCAATCCTCAACTTCAGCTGCCTCCAGGAGGACCTCCTCAAGCCCCCAGCCCACGTCAAGATCCCTCTGACCTCTCATTGTTGCCTTTCTTCTGGACCGAGAGACTCTGCCTGGGCGATGACTGCGTGGTGATTACTTTGAATGTAATGCCGGGTGCTCAGGGACTAGTCCTGAATGACGCCTTCCTCGGGGTGCCCCCTAGGCTTGGGCTCAACCCTGAAGAGGATAAACGGGAGGTGATGAGCTCCCCCCACATCCTGGGGTGACACTGGGCAGAATGCCCAGTGGTACCCAGGCGACCTCATCCGGGAAATCATCTGCTCCCTGCAGGACCCTGTGCACAGGCCAGGGAACAGTTTGAATTCTCGCCTCAATTCCACCAGTCAGATTTTGTTATTCCAGTTTTCTGATGAGGAAACAGAGGCTCTGGGAGTCAAAATGCAGCTCCAGACCACTCAGCCAGGAAGTGGCAAAGCTGGGACTGGCACCCCGGTGGCACCCACCGGCCAGTGTCAGAAGTTCATACCATGGGGCTGCCTCTCAAGGTTGGCCGGGGAGTCACAGACCCAAGCCCCTGCTCTAGGTCATCTGAGCCTGAGGATCAGAGAGATTAAGTGCCTGGTCCCAGGTCACACAGCAAGTTGCTGATGATCCTGGCTAGAGCCTGGCAGGCCACCGCAGGCACGGGGTGGGAGAGGGCCCCGGGTCTGAGCAGATTCCTTTCTGCACCCCTCTCGACCCTCTGCCCTCAGACCCGTCCAGAGAGCGTGCGCGGCCGTGACATTGGCTGCAGCATCCAGGCCCGTATTTCAGCCGCCACCTCCATCGGCCCTCAGTGGGTGAGTGCAATTAATTAGCGGCGCTCGGAAAGTTCATCAATAATAGATCTAGCGGTGGCGGCTGATTGCCGGCGCGCGGCAGGCGGCGAGGGCCAGTAAATCAGCTGGAAGGCTACTGACCACGCCGGGCCCCATGCCACCAGAGCGCTGCCCTGGGAAGCCAATGGGACACAGGCGGCATGGCAGGCTCGGGGCTATGGGTCCCGCCCCGGAATGGGACCGCGCTCCCAGGCTCCCTTAGTCGCTGGCCCTTCTCTCTCCCGGCTTCCCTCCCCTCCTCCCCACCATCAGCCTGGTCCCCGGGTCCCCTCCCTGCTTGCCCACGGTGCCCTCCCTGCACTTGCAGTGCCAAGGGCCTGAGCCCCGGCGGGACTCCCCTGTCCAACCCCAGCTCCGGATGGGGATGCTTGTAGCCTCTCTAGGGTCAGGGTTCAAATTCCTTGGCGGGTTCTTGAATGTCTCAGTTCCTGCCTCTAAGAAATGCAGCTAATACGAGTGCCCGCCCCCACCCCCACCCCAGGTCAGATTAAAGGACTAATGAGCGAATAGGGCGGGCAGTGCTGGGGAACTGTCAGCCCCCAGACATGGGAGAGATGTCCCCTTTCCCATCCCAGTTGGGGCCATACGCAGACTGCCATCCATGTATACACCCCCACACACACCCCAGGCACCCCCTGGTTTGCCTGTACATGAGACACACCCACATGTGTGCCAGGGACACATGTATCATGGACCCACTCATTCATGTATGCATCATGCCTGCATGTGTCTACACGTGTCAGCTCTACACATGCATCCTGGTTAATTGTGCAAACCATAGTCTGGGGAGAAGGTGCAAAGGCCCTGTGGTGGGAGGATAAAGATGAGTTGAGGCATCTGCGGCTGCTGTGGCTACATTTCTGTTTTCCCCAAAGGGATCTTAGGTAATGATCAGTTTTGTAACTTCAAGCGTGACAGCCTTTTGTACAATCTCACCAAGTCAAAGTTTCTCAGATCTGGGTCTCTCGGCTCACTTCCACCCTGCCTTTAACTGCAAAGTTTTAGCTTCTCCTAATTCAGCCTTTCTTCCCCGGGCCCATGGAAGGGTTCAGGTGTCTGTGGCCAAGCCCAGGGACCTCTGTTTTGGTGAGAGCCTGGGCTGAGGGACAGCGGGCCAGGAAGGAGGAGGCCAGCCATAAATTTCCAGTGAGTTGCTGCTGGCAGCTCTCTGCCTGTTCTCAGAGGCCATAAAAGTTTACTAGAGCAAGAGCTTCTGCCCATGAGGGCAGCCACGCAGGATTAGAGCCCGCCGGGGTGTCAGCCCTCAGAGTCTCTGTCACCTGCCAAGCCACCCCATCCCAAGCTCAGCCTCTCTGCCTGCCTCCCCTAGAGACTCAGCATCCACCTTCCTGGGCAGAGCACATTACAGTTTAGGAAATAATTTCACGAGGAATCTCCTACACCTCCCAGGGTGCTGACAGGGTCAAGTCACCAGGCTCATTTGACCAATGAGGAACCAGGCTCAGAGAGGGTGATCCTATTGACCGAGGCTACAGAGTAGATTAAGTTGGGGGTAGAAAAGCTGAATCTAGGACTCTTGAGTCCTATAGCAAAAGAGGATTTTTTTCATCCTTGGTTTCTTTTTATTCATTCACTCATCCACGCATTCTTTTTCCATTCATCCATCTACCTCCTAGCCATCCATCCATCCATCCGTCCATCCATCCAACCATTCATTCAACAAATATTTGAGAAGCACAGACTATATGCAAGGCATGGGGTAAATAAAACACAGCTCCCGCCCTCAAGGAAACAAAAAATGGTGACAAGGTGAAAGGTCAGCACACACCCCTAAGGCACCCACTGTGCACAGAACAGCATGCTGAGCGCTGAGAACAGGAGCGTAAATCTGGCAAAGGGGCCGCCATCATCCATCATCGCTCTAACACCCCCTTCTGTCAAAGTGTGCCGTGTGCCAGGAAATGTAAGAAGTACGTTACAGTCAAGCCGCCGATTTGCAGTGTGAACCTACTGTATGCCGGTTTGATCTAGTGTATTGACCGTCTCAGTCTTGTGAGGTCCGGGTATTTTGACTCTTTCTGGGTGATAAGGAACTGAGGCTGGTGAGATGGGGCACTGGAGGGGTACAGTGGGAGCCAGGTGGGTGTGCCAAGCTCGGTCCCGGGGTGGCCGAGAAGCAGAGGCTTCTGGGAAGAGCCTGTGGTGGGCACCGGGCAACTTCAGCCTGGCTGTGGCCTGCACAGGAAACATCTTTGCCCAGCAAACAGGATGGTCGGTTGCCGGCTGAGCATGGGTGCAGGGTTGCGGCGGGAGAGGGGCCCAGAGTAGTTCCTGCCCTCCCTCTCGGCCCCTGCCCGCTGCCTGGCCCCTGCCAGCCATTCTGCAGCCCGCGACAGCCCCAGCCCGCCCCAGTGCCCACAGCTGGGAACTTTTACCAGCAAGGCTGCTTCCTCCGAGCTTCCCACGGTTCTGAGCCCACAGAAGGGAAGGAGAGGCTCAGAGAGGGGAAGTCGCTGGCCCCGCATGACCTTGCTTTCAGCTCTAGGCCCAGGCTGCACTACAGTGCTCAGAAGCCCAACCCTACCTGCTGTGTGATCTTGAGCAGAGCACACACCCATTCTGGGCCTAAAGACAGCTCTGGAAAGGGCACTCATGGTGGGGGATTCTCTTCTTGCTCTTGAATTTCCCGATTCTCTGATTTTCAGTTTCTGTTACCCTCAGTATTCTGATTCTAAGACTCTGTGATTCTCAGACTTGCTCTTTCCAGGACGTTCTCAACCATGTGCATAGAGAATGTTCTGAGAAGTTTGGCAGGGTAAGCTAACTGAGGGGGGAGGGTGAGTGGTTGATGGTCCCCCAGTGTCACACTTCAGAGGTGTCCCCACTTGGGTCTTGCTCCTGCACCTCTGAAGGTGTTTGCATCATAGCAGAGCTTTGTGAGAAAAAGATAACTCTGCTGTTATGATTGAGGTGAAACCAACTCCTTCCTCCCTTCTCCCTTTCTTCCTTTTCACATTCTTGTTCTTTCTCCTTTATCCAATAATTTACTCATTCAACAAATTCAACAAATGCAGAAATAATCTCCCACGTGATTTGCAGACTGCACTTTAGATAACATAAAAATGATCCAGGACACTTTTCTAGCAAGTTGTGATGTATCAGGAAGGGCAGGGTCTTTGTTTTTTTTTTTGTTTGTTTGTTTGTTTTAGGGCCGCACCCACAGCATATGGAAGTTCCCAGGCTAGGGGGCGAATCAGAGCTGCAGCTGCCTGCCGGCGCCACAGCTCACAGCAATGCCAGATCCTTAACCCACTGAACAAGGCCAGGGATCGAATCTGCAACCTCAAGGTTCCTAGTCAGATTCATTTCCTCTGCGCCACGACAGGAACTCCTGGAAGGGCAGGTTCTTTGAAGTCGTCCAGATCCCCTAAAATCCCAGTTCCACCATTTCCACGTTGTGTGATCTTGGGCAAATTACCTTTCTGGGCCTCAGTTTCCTCATCTAACAAATGGGGATCATGATGTTGAACTTGCTCCTTTCCCTGCCTGTGGGGGGAGTGTGTCCTCTGTGAGAGAGTGGGCCCTGGTGAGACACTGCCGCCAGCGCTACTCTTTGCTGGGGGAGACCAAGCATCAGTTGAGAAAGGGGCTGTCCCGGGAGCCCAACGAGGGGTCAGAGGGCGCAGGAGGCACCTCTTCCCCCAGCCCAGCCTCAAAGGCCCGTGTGGGTGTGAACCGCGAAGCTTGTGTGCTGCGGACGCCTCGAAGCCGGGCGTGAAATCCGGGCGCACGCGGCGCAGCCAAGCAAGGGCTGGGCAGACGCGGACCGTCCTTTGATGTGCTTTTGGGGTGTGTAATTAACTGTAACTGAAATATTATTTGATCTTTTATGTGGAAAATCAAATTGTGTTGTGTCAGACATGAATAAATACACACCAGTCCGTTTTTGCAGCCGCTGCATCTCCTCCCCAGCCTCCCCCACTCCCCGCCCCACCCCCCTCGCCTCGGTGGAAACATAATTCTTGCCTTTTAAACTTTTTCCCTTTGTCTGGTTGTGAAAGGCTCTATTGTCCTGGGGGAAGGGAGGAGGCTGGGCCGGAGCTGAGGGGCTGGGGAGGGGGCGTCCTGCCCACAAACAGGGCTGGGGCTCAGGGGCCTAGCCCTGGGGACTCCACGTCTCTGTCCCCGGCTGCCGAGTGACCTTGGGGCCTGACCTTCAGTTTTCCTACCTGGGTTCCCTCTGAGGAGACCACTGGGCCCCTGGACCCTGGGGAGGGGGTCCCACTTTATAGGCCACGGGCATCACAGTTGTGATGGCGGCATAGTTACTTTTACACAGAGATAATGGCCTCTCTGGAGACCCTAAAACCAGTCCCAATGGGTGAGCTGGGTTATGACTTTTTCCTCCAGTGAGGCCAGCGGAGGGTGGGGATGTTGATGTGTGGGGAGAGGGTTTTGGGGGGGGGGAGGCGGAGCATAGCCTAGAGGTTATGAACTGACTTTGGAACCGGGCAGCCCCGGGTTGCAGGGGTGCCTCTGTCAATCACCTGCTCTGTGACCTCTCTGGGCCTCAGTTTCCTCACCCGGAAAGTGGAGACGTCCTCCCTCATTGGGCTGGAGAACACCTTACTATTTGCACATTCTGTTCCACGTGCCCAGGATGCCCTTCCCTCCCTCTCTTCCCAGTTGACAGCTCTCCATTTGTCAGAGCTCAGGTTCGACATCACTTATTTTAAGGGCGGCCTTTGCTGACTCATCTGAACTTGCCTTCTTGGGAGTTTCCTTGTCCCTCTCTCCCTCTGCTTTCCCCGGCTACCGTCCCGTGACCCCCACCCCCACCCCC
>PVHT021183555.1:6799199-6835460 GCA_004024745.2 Catagonus wagneri
CCACCCCATGCCCTTCGCTTGTGCTGCATCTGCCTTACTCTCTGCACTGGGAGCAGAGGAAGCTCCCCAGAGCTGCGTCTTAATTTTGAAGCAGAGTCCCAGGGCCTAGAACAGCATCGGGCACAGAGTGGGTGCTCGGGAAGCAGTCGCTACTCTCATGCTCTGCAGACTCCCTCAGGAGCCTCTCCTGGCCCCGACAGTGCCCACCAGTCCCCTGGAAGACCGCCCCTATGGGGACCTCTGGTGCCAGGAGCAGGAATCAGAGATGGCCAAGTGGAAGCAATGGGAGCTGGGCCCTGGCCAAGTCAAATATCCGGGAATTAAAAAAATAAACAAAAAAAAGAGAAGCCGCAATTATTGTCTGAACCTGTAATATTTACCTGATGGGGGACGAGGAGATGATTTTGAAGAGTGGGCTATTCGGCCGCTGCCAGCTGGCCTGCCTCCCTGGGGCTTCTGGCTTCCCCAGGCAGAAAGGACGAGAAAGAGCGTGAAGAGGATACCCGAGGAGCCCAGAACTCTCCCTGGACGGATGGGGAAACTGAGGCCAGCCAGGGGACAGCTTCCAAAGGCCGCACAGAGGGGGATCAGGCCTTGACTCTAAACCAGCGCTCGTCTGAGAACAGCACCTACAAGAACAATAAGTGGGTTTGTTGGACACGGACCAGGTGCTGGGTCTCAGGCCACAGGCTTTCCTCACAGGTGCTTTTTTCTTCCTTGTTTTATAGAGGCCACATTATGCCTTTCGTGGGTCCCTTTCTTCATTTAAAAAATATTCAAAATTATATTCTGTGACTGTTGGCATAAAGATGAAAATATTGATTTTAGACATTAAAACGTGATCTTCAGAAAGTGCTTTTTTTGCCCTTTCTGATTTTAAAAGGTATTAAAACATCCTCAAAGCCCCCAAAGTTATCGTGGGCCCTGGGCTCTGTGACTACAGTGATTGATGGCTAAGTTGGTTCTATACAGAAGGGAAACAGAGGCGGGAGTAGGCGGAGATCAAGGCTCAAAAGCCATATAAAGGACAAACAACTTGCTAACAAGCCAGCTAGAAAAACCCAGGCCTGCTGTGTGCCTGTGTTTCGAGGGCGGAGTGGTGCTGGCCAGGTTCTCCCAGCAAAGGCGTCTCCACTGCCCCTCCATGTTCTCCTGAGGCTGGGCTGCAGCCGTGCTCACTGGTGGCCAGTGCCTGTGAGGCCTATGGCGGTCCCCAGGGTGACATATTCCCACTGTCCCCAAGAAGCCACTTCAAAAGCCTCTCATTCTTGATTTCTGCAGTTTGGGGGCCACCTACCCTGACTGTTCCCCGGGGGGGCTTAGGGATAGCCGTTATCAGGACCTCTCAGATCACCTCCTCCCTGCCTCAGTCACTGCAGGTCTGGACATCAGGACTTCGGGGGTGGGGGGGTGCCGGACCACCCACCGAAAGTCGGGAGGAATGCGGCTGTTTCCCAAACCAGAAGCAAGAAAGTGGCTCCCTTCAACCTTCCGGGAACCCCAGGGAGAGTCTCCGCTGGGTGCTAGCAGGTCTTTAAGGCTTCTTTCTAAAGCTGGCTAATCCCTCTTTGTTAAAGCCTTGGGGTGGCTGGGAGGGCAACAGCGTTTGTCTCTAAGTCAGCGGCATTGTTTTTCCTTCATTTTTAGGGCTCCTTTTCCCTTATGGGATCTAATGTTGATTTCCCACTTAAGGTGGTGATTGCAAGTTTCTTTAAAATAAACATATTTCAGTAAAAGAAGGAGGTCCATTTAGAGAAAATTACCAAGGCGATCACCTCAGAGAGGATGGAGAGGGCAGAAATCAAGCCGGAGGCACACGAACCAGTGAAGTCTGGAAAAGCTGCTAGAGGCCACATATACATAGTTGATTTGACATTGACTGTTCAGAGAGGGGCAGTGACTTGCCTGAGGTCACACAGTAAGTAGATGTCCCTTAGAAGAGACGCAAACTCAGGACTCTGTAATTCCAAAATCTTTATTTTGGAAGTTGTTCCCATTTTGGAGAGGGGTGGGGTGGAGGCCGGGAGCCCCTCGGTGGGCTGTCCCCTCAAAAGAGCTTGTGAGGATGTGGGCGTGATTTTGGTAGAGTTTCAGGTGTTTGGTGATGGAGGCTCTGAAGTCCTATTCTGCACACACTCCTGCCACGTGTCCTCCGTTATCTCCACCCTTGTGTGATGGCAGATATCCTCCCTGCCTGTGACTTATCCCTTTCGAAACTCACTCACAGCGTCCAAGTGGTCCTACCAGCCTTTTTCTCCTGGGACCACCACAGATGTGGGCAGAGCTAGAGGTGGTGACCTGTCAGGTGTTTACAAAGCCCCAGAGGGCAGTGCAGTAGAAGAAAGCCCATTCTCATATAGCCTGTTTCAGCTGAGTTGCCTGGCTAGGGAGTGAGCGCTCCATCTCTGGAAGAATGCAAGCAGAGGCTGGGGCCTTATGGTTGGAATTCTTATTCTGGGAGTGAGATGGTTCATAAGACTCCTCCTGCTTCAGCAGGTGTGTCCCCAGCCTGGCCACAGGAGCGGTGAACACGTCTTGGCCGCTGGGACCAGGCAGCGCCGGATGGAAGGCCCTTCTTTGCCAAGCTCTGCCTCCCTCTGCCTCCTCATCTCCTCACCCAGCTTGACTTTTCTTTCTACCGCTCAACACGGCTGCCCACCCCACCCATTATTTTGTATGCTGTTTTAGTCACCCGTAGGTGTGTAACTAACTACCCCACAAATTACTTAGTGGTTGAAAACAACAACAGTCATTTATTCGGTTCATGAATCTGCCTTTTGGGTAGAACTCAGCAGAAACGACTCCTCTCCGCTCTCCGTGGTGTCGGCTTCAACAGTTCGATTGGGGCCTGGAAGATTCACTTGCAAGAGAGTTCACCCCCCGGGCTGACCATGGACCACCTCCCATCCACGCGAGCATCTCCACGAGTGGCTTGAGTGTCCTCATCGCCTGGAAGCTGGACCCCAAGACAGATCTCCCCAAGGAGCTCCGTGGAAGCGCGTGATGTTATTACGACCCAGCCTGGGAAGAAACATAGCGATGGAGGAGCTGTCATGAAGGAGAACTGGACTCCGGCTCCACCTCTCGTGTATGAGAGACAGGAGAGGTCGTGTGATCATCTTTAGAAAATCCACCGCCTGGATGTATTTGTGTCTTTGTTTACCGCCCGTCTCGGGAGCCTGTGGTTTCTCTGTCACTCAGATATCCTCAGCTTCCAGAAAGTGTCTGGCAAAGAGTAGGCGCTCAAAGTGTATCTGTTGAATTCACAAGTGGAGAGATGAGTGGGAAAAGAGGCAGAGAGGGAGACAAAAGGCACAGATGGATTTGGCGAGACATGGCCAGGACCTGGCAGCTGATGTCCAGGCCTGAAGGCGGGGGGTCCTGGGGGGCCCCGGCAGGGCCTACCATGGATGGGGAGTTGGGAGTAGAGCAGCTTCTGGGGTCTAAACTTGTGAGCCGGGCAGGGAGGGGGTGTCAGCCCAGGAGGGGTCACGGTCAAGGTGAAGAAGGCGGAGTCCAGCGCAGACTGGCCCGCCAGCAGGGCCCAGATTTGACTGTGACGGCGGGTGCAGGCAGCCTCCCTCTCATAGCAATTTCCCCGTGGCCAGAGCCGCAGTGACCAAGAGTAATGAAACAGAGGAATGTCGGTGACATTTTTCTAAAGAGGAAAAATGTGGGGTTTCAAGTCAAACTGAAAGACTTATTGGGTTTGCAGTGAGGCTAGAGCTCACTTTTGAGAACAAACTGCCAGATAAGGGGCACGATGGGGTCCCCGGTAATGTTCACTCCGGCCGCTCGCCGCCTGCAGACACTGTTTTGACTACATTGCTCGCATTGATTTTCCTCCAGTTCCTCGGAAGTGGAGGCTCCGGCATCTCCGGGGAGCATCATCGGGGAGGCTGAGGAGGTTCCTCGTGGAGCAGAGCCAAGGAGGCCGGGGCACCGGGCTGCAGCAGCACCTGGAGGGTAACTTGATAAAATTGATGACAATCCCCAGCACAATTCACCTGGCATTTGCCATCATCCCTCTGAGGAAATTTCTCTTTATTTATTTATTTCTTTTTTGACCTCCCCGCAGCCTATGGAGCTCCTTCCTGGGCCAGGGGTCAGATTGAGCTGCAGTTGTGACCTAAGCCACAGCTGTGGCAATGCTGGATCCTTAACCCACTGTGCCGGGCCCGGGATCGAATCTGCGTCCCAGTGCTCCAAGACGCAGCCAATCCTGTTGCCACAGCGGGAACTCCTTTTACTTTAAAGTTTCTTTTTTTCCCTCTCACACACACTCTGTTTGATTTCTGATCCTCAAAGCAATCCCACGAGGCTCAGAGAGCTAAACTGACTTGCCCAAAGTGACACAGTCACCCATGCAGAGGCAGTCTTAGGGGCTGGGGACAAAGTGGGGCCTACCATCTGGGAGCAGATTGTGGTTCAAAAGCTGGTTCATTCACATCTCAGGCAAAGGTGGTTTGAATGCTGTTTGGGGTGGCAGAGGGAATCTTGCTGGGGGAAGGCATTCTTTGGAGTGGGTGGAGGCCTGTACCAAGGCATGGGGGCCTGAAAAGACAATCGCCCCAGGCTGGGAGGAGGGAGGAATCCAACACTGAGGTTGTCTGAAGCCAAGACCAGTGCAGTATCAGAAAGGCAGACTCAGAGATGGAAAGGCCTGTAGAAACATCAAATCCAACCCTCCATGTATATCTGGGGAAACTGAGGCCGGGGGTGGGAGGACTTGGCCGCAGTGGCATAGCACAGTCAGGGTGGAAAGCCAGGACTGCCGACTCCGAGTCCAGCTCCTTTCATTTGGGTCTGGCCTCGCGATGCTCTCTGAGGGGGAAAACGAGAGGTTCTTGGCTGACAGAGAAGCATCTGGGGCCGGGGAAGGGGGGAAACGCCGGTGCTCAGATCTGTTCGGATCACCGCAATTTTATTTGAAGGGTGGGGGTCACAGATGCACAGACGGCAATTTCCTCAGAGGAAACGAACTGCCACTGACGGGGAAAAATGTCTGGGGCCGAAGGCTAGGAGACTGGATGGGTAGGAAAGGGGAGCACAAGGAGGTGAACCTTGCAAATATCTAGGTCACATCTCCTGCCAGCAGCCGCCCCGCCCTCTGTCCACAGCCAGGTTGGGACGGCGCTTTCTCTTTGATCCCGTTCCAGGCCTATCCAGAAGGGCGGGGTGGGACTGGCGTTTGGTCCTTTCATCAGCTGAGGCCCCGATATAATAATAGTAACAATAAATAAGAAACACTACCGTCCGTCGGTGGAACCATTCCTTCAGGCCCGGCTTCATCACACCTTGCCCCCCAACTTCCTTGAATGCTCGGGACTTGGGAACTCCTGAGTCTCCCCATTCGCCGATGAGGAAACCAAGATTCAGTTCTTGTTTGGATTCACACCCAGGTCTTTTGGCTTCGAAGCTCTGCAATAGTAAACGGAGTGTTCTGGAGAGTCCCGGGCCCCAGGCTCAGTGTTCTACCTGCCGGTTCAGCTTAGATGCTGGCTGGCCCCAGCCTCCGCTTGAGGGTGTCTGGGCTTCTGGGTTCTGTGGTTTAAGAATGTGCACAAGTGTCCCCCTGGATGCTTGGTCTAGTGGGAAGGCAAGGTGGCCCTGTAAGGCACCTTTCGGATTATCCGCAAGGATGTCTTTCTGGGGCTCTGGAACTGCACACCTGGGCAGGGTTTTCTACCCCCTCCCTCACGGCTCTGGCCCGCAGTGGTTTGCAGGTGTTTGCCTGATGCTGGTCCCGTTAGATCTGAAATACAAGAAGGCTGAGACTGCAACCCCAGCACAATGCCTGGCCTTCATAGGTGCTCCATCACTGCTTAGTTAATATTATAAAGTAAACACACATGCGTGTCACACACACACACACACACACACACAAAGCAAGCCTGGATATGTGATGAAATAAGCCAGGATATGTCATAGGTGGATTACAAGCAGAAACATGCTTTGAAAGAGTTATTATTTTGTACATTTTAAACAACTGAGCCGTATTCATTATAGAAATACTAGAAAATCATGACAAAGATTTTAAAAATAATCGTTCATCCCCAACAGCCACCATTACTATTCTGGTACATTACCTGTCATACTTTTAAAGTTATATCCAGGCTATGGCATTGCCCAGTTCCAGTGGGCATCATTCACATTGCATTCTGAGTGACTGTAGTTGTCCAGTGCACAACCTGGGCAACTGTGTATGGCAACCCTGGATATGCATATGTCTGTTGCTGTTGATTCTTTATAGAAAGGACACCAAACTACACATGCTGTTTGAAAGCTGCATTACTCATTAAACAATATTTTGATCATTTTTTGTAAGAACAAATATCTTATTTAAACTGTTTTTAAAATAATTATTTAAATTAGGTTTGTTTCAGTTTTATTCCACTTAAAACAATACCATGATGAACATGCTTTTGAGGCATTTGTCAATTTAAGTTACAGGGATAATTTCTAGGAATTCCGATCAAGAGGATATTTGATGTTTGAGACTTCTTTTCTTTTTCAGCCTTACCCAAGGCATATGGAAGTTCCTGGGGCAGGGATCAAATCCGAGCCAGAGCTATGACCTACGCCACAACTGGAGCAACACTGGATCCTTAACCTGCTGCACCAGGATCAAACCAGCACCTCCACAAAGAGAAGCCGGGTCATTAACCCACTGTGTCACAGCAGGAATTCCTTGATATTTGAGACTTTTGATATATAAACTGCCAAATTGTTCTCTAGTAGAGTTCCTCCAATAATGCAGAAAAGAGGGCGTTCCCATTGTTGCTCAGCAGGTTAAGAAACTGACTAGTATCCATGAGGATGTGGGATCGAGCCCTGGTCTCACTCAGTGGGTTAAGAATCTGGCGTTGCCGTGAGCTATGGTGTAGTTCGCAGACTAAACTCGGATCTGGCATTGTTGTGTCTGTGGTGTAGGCTGGCAGTTGCAGCTCTGATTCGACCCCTATCCTGGGAACTCGCATACGCCACAGGTGTGGCCCAAAAAAGCAAAAAATTAAAAAAATTTAAAGAATTAAAAATGCAGGAAAGAAAAGAGTTAGTCTAAGTTTGATAAAATTGTAAGAGGAGGAAAAGGAGGGGGACAATGGGATATTTGATCCGCTAGTGGCCCGTGAGGAAGACTTTCTCTTTAGCAGGTTGAGAGAGGAGTCATTTGTCAGGGAGGGCTTAGCCTCCTGGCCTGTGGCAATGAAGTCACAACATTCCAACCTCTAGCTTAGACTCTACCCTGAATCTCTGTTTGACTTTGACCAAGTCATTTCTCTCTCTGCCGCCTATTTTCCCGCCCTGTAAACTAGCAATTTTGGACTAAATTGAGATCATCTTATGAATGATTGGTAATGCCTGCTTGGAGGGCCATGCTGAGATTCCAAGCTGTCTGGACTTGCCAGGAAAGAGAGCTGTGATCAATTAATAATGTCTGCCATGCGTGTGGGAAGTGAGATGATGGTGCCTTTTCCTTGTCTGAACTATTCTAGGACTAGACACTCTTAGAGATTATTAACACTCCGAAAAAGCAGGGGATTTTTCCTGGTATTTTGTTCCTCATAGAGGTCTGGATTTTGAAGAAAGCTTCATTGATTTGGCCAAGTTCTCGCACCCCAGCATGTTTTGTTCTTGGTCTATTGCAATGGAGCAAAGAGGCAAATGACATTCAATTTCTGTCTCTCGACCTTAATCTGTATCTCATGATATTGTCTTCAGCCTGCAGAGGGAGGATTGGGGATTTCCTGCAATTTCAGTATTCCATTCAGTTTTTATCATTTTAAGGTTCATGCGTTTCTAATTGTTATGAATACCATGGCAAAATTAATAGTTCTATGGTTGGTTTATTACATTTAGTAAAATTATGTGCATACAGTGTTTGCCAAGAGAAGACGCGGCAGGCTCCTTAATCATGTAAAGATGATAATTTAGTTGTTACACTTGTTGAAATGATGGGATTAATTTTTTAAAAGTTTGCAAACTGGAGGAGAAACGTAAAACATTAATTTAGTTAGACAAGCAAGCCGACAACTGACAAATCCTTTCAGCCAAACCTGATAATGGAAATGCTATGGACCCGGTGGGGAGGAGACTCATCAAGGAGGCATAGGCACGCTCAAGGAATTGGGAACGTGATGATAGAGAGTGCTGTGTGACTTTTGGGGAGCCACTTTCCCTCTCTGGGCCTTCATTTTTTTCTATAAAGTGAGATTAGAGATGTGGTTTTCAAATCATGTCCTGCAGAAGACCTGGGGTTTCAGAACATGGCTTGGGGCTTAAAAGAAAGGCAGATAGATGAGATTTCAATTAAGTAAGTATTATTTGGGGGGAGCCCAACCACATTCCTTTTGGGGATGCTGGCACCCTCATTTTACCTTGGGCCATCTCTCTTCCCTCTTTGTTATCAGTTCAGGTAGTTTTGGAGGAGGTAACCAATCAGCGTATTGACCTGGCTACAGTGATTGGTTTGCAGCAATCCCATGACTGAAATCTAGCCAATCAGAGCCAAGGAACCTTTTTCCTGGTACCTTTCCTGGGATTTCAGAATGAGTCTCTTTTTTCCTTTGGATAGGAGAAAAGAGATGGAGGATGGGAGACTAGAGCTTTGGGGGGTCTCCCCGGTCAGGCTTTGGGGAAAATCCTGTCAGAGAAGGAAGCCAATGCAAAGGAAACTAGAACCAAAATACAAAACAGATGCCCAGTGTTATCCTTTCAACTCCTGGACCCAGTCACGCCTGATGTCTTAAACTTTCCAGTTTTATGAGCCTCTACACTTCCTTTTTTTTTTTTTGTTTTTTTGCTTTAGCAATTTAGAGTTGAGTTTCTGTAACTTACGATCCCAGGATTCCCAACTAATGTCTCTCGTCCCACTTCAGCTGGGGTTGAGCTATGCTTAGCCATTCCATGCTTTGGAATTCTACTTAAACATTCTGCTTGAATGAAGGATTCCATTGCTGAAAAGTAGGACTAGCACAAGGTGGTTCCTAAGGGCCCTTTCAGCTGTGACATCCTGTGTCTCCATGGGTGATGACAGAGGGGTGTGTGTCCGCAGGTGTCTGAATTAAGTGACAGCTCTTGCAGAGGAGCGAGTTTGACTCTAGGGCAATTTCACTGAGAAGGCACCACTTGGAGTGGCTCTGGAAGGATTAGGAGGCGTCCTCCAGAGGGCAGGGGGAAGAATGGGATTCCAGGCAGAGGGAGCAGCCTGTGCAGATGGTCTGGAGGTGTAAAGGCTGGAAGGGTTTGAGGGGAGACTGGAGAATCTGATGGGGCTAAAGTAGGAGATATATGGGTGGTGAGACGGAGGCGGCTTGAGCAAATAAGGTGGAAAAGCCAAGAGAGGCTCCCAAAGGGCCTTGGATGTCAGCCTGCAGAGTTGGCCTGTGGTTGGCAGGCAGTAGGCAGCCATGGTATGTTCTTGAGCGGGAGAGAAGCAGGGCCCATGGGGGCGCTCGTTGCTGGGAACAGGACAGAGTGTGGAAGTGAAATAAGTCTCCCAGGATGGTCATGCGGGGACTTCTGGCCCTTCTGTCTGAGGCAGGAGGCGCGGAGGATCCCAGGTCCCCACCGTCTGCATTCCAGAGCTGGCTGGGCCTCACCATTCCCAGCCCTGGAATCTGGGTGCTATTTTGAGGAAGGAGGCCTGGGAGGCTGCTCGGTGGAAACTGGGACGAAAGAGAAGGAATTCTCGACTCCGCTGGCCCCACTGAGCGGGGGTGATTTACGGGGATGCTGCCCTGGTTCCCGAGGGAAATCAATCTTTCGCCATCCCGTGGCGGACTTTACAAATTCTTACCAGTTTTGAGGGGCCTTGATGGTCCCTCCTGCAACATCTACCATATGAGCCATGTGCAGGGGCTTTCACCCTTGCTGTTCCATCCCCCCCGATTACCCTTCCCAGGCTTTTCTTGCCCGAGGGTGATAGGAACAATAATCAAGGCAGGAGAACCAGCAGCCACAGCCACGGCCATACAGGTGTACCGCACACCCGCTATGCGCAGGTACAGGGCTGAGTCCTGAGCACTTGCTCGTGAAATTCTCTCACCAAACCCTAGAAAAGGTAAAGACATTTTAACATCTTGAGTTTAGAGAGAGGGAGGCTCAGAGAGATGAAGTCATTTGCCCCAGTAAGTTCAGGCCAGAGTGACCAGCTCCAGTCGCTTCGTAGCTCTTACACAATGCGCCCCCGCCTGGCTGGGCGCCAGTCAAGTGCGTGTGATTTATGCCAGAACAAGCCACCCGTATGTGTGTAGTCCTGAGGCTGTGATGACCATGGCTTCAGCCTGATTTATGAGGCTGTCATTTGTTTTATATGAAAATCACTACCTGAACATATTCTGGTCCTCCTAGTATTGATGGAGTTGGGCCCTTTGCTGAAGAGGCATTGAAAGGAGAGGGGAGCCCAGGTTTCAGCCTCTGGGGATTAGGGCCCAGGCTGCCTGGGGAGGTGATGTGCACATGAGCAGGTCCCTTCTGCAGCACACATTCACGCCTGCCCGCATGTGGACACACCTGTGTGTGTCACGGTCATGCCCACATGTGCACGCATGCCCTCCCCATACACGCAAGGATGCACGCAGTCACCTTGGTAAGACCATGCACCACCAGCCTTAGTGCAAGTGCATGTTTGCAAAAACGCTCACAAGTGTACACAGCAGGCACACAGACACATACCACACAGATACCAGGACCCTCAGACATATGTCCACACTGTAGGCTACTCACACACACACTCGTAGGGCACATGCATATATTTGCACCCACACATTCTCCTCTACTATGTGTACACACTTGTACATATATACAATCTGATGCCACACACACTGCCCCCGGCCCAGGCCTGCAGGTGTGGAGGAGGCTGAGTGAGAAGATACAGGGAACCGTGTTTGAATCCTGGCTCTTCCCTGTCCTAGCTGTGTGGCTTTGGGTAGATATTTAACTCTCTGGACCTCAGTCTTCTCATCTGTCCAAAAGGAGACATGAGAGTCAGCTCTCAGAGGATTGAGGGAAGCAGTATCAGATAAGAGCCTGGCTCACAGTAGGGCTTAGGAAATTGTGGCTCTTAAAATCAGAGTCATGAGTCCAGTTGGGAGTTTCAGCTTTGTTCTTTAAGCCTGGTCACTTCCTTCTTCTCTTTCCTTGTATGCACCCCTCACTCCAGCTCTCTGGAGCTATTTATAGTTCCCTTTCAGTCCTCTAAGGTTTTGCTCACACTGTTCCCACTGTCTCGAATGCCCTTCCCTTACTTCTCTCTGGAAAACTCCTACTCACTCTGCAAAACCCAGACTAAGAGTCCTCTCCTCAAGAAAGTTCTCCATGGATACATCCCCTCTCTATGCATGCCTACAGGCACCTGTTTATTTCTCCATCTCTCCCCATCAGTCTCCAGTGCCTGGTATGTAGCAATGACTCAGCCAGTCAGACACTTAATAAGAGACTAGTAAATGAAGCTGCCACTCTCAGGACAGTGCTCTTTGCCTCTCACATAATTATAGGATTAATGATAACACCAGCTTCCTCATTCTGGACCCTATGCTAAACATAATACCTTCACCGGCTCATTAAATGCTACAACCAACTCCTATTACCCCATTTTACATATGAACAAGGTGAGATACAGAGAGGTGAGTGGTAGGACCCAGGTCACCTGACAGCAAGGAGCTGAGCCTGACACCTGCTGGACTCCTGTATTTGAGTCTTAGCTACATCCTGCGGGGGTTGAGTAGATAAACAAGAGAGTGAATGAATGAATGACAGACTGACAGACTGAATGAATGAATGAATGAAGTAAAGAAAGGCAAATACAGAAACCAATGGCTGCTTCACCTCCTCAGTCACACCCAAGTTGCCCTGCTACAAGCCGCTTCGGAGGCACCCCCAAGGCAGATGCTGCGGCCCCCTCCCCAGCCAGGTGGCTGTGGGAGCCCGGCCACCTTCGTTACCTGGCAGGCTCCATCCATCCCCCAGTCCCCAGCTCCTTTTGTTCTGTCTAGACTCCAGGGGTCCCGGGGCCATGGCATCTGTGGGAAGGGCAGTGGGGGTCTGAGTGCTGGTGGGCACGTTTGCCCCATAAGTGGGGACCAGCCCCCTTGCAGGCAATGGATGGGAGTCACCCACAGTGAGTTGAGACCTTCTTGGCCTTCTGCTTGCAGCCTCCTCATCTGCACAGAGAGGGAAGCAGGTCAGCGGAAGCCTCTCGCCTGTGACACTGGCCCGTCATCCCTACGGGGAGTGTGTCAGGGCTATATTTTGACTACAGTCATCAGCTCCAGGATTTGGGTCTGTGAGTGTCGTCCGGACAGATAAATTGGTTGGAATTCAATTGTCTGTGACAAGGGGGCCAATTTCCCTGCTCACTTTCCGACTGAGAAGGCCTGGCTCACGGCAGGAGAGTTGGGAGGCCTGGGCTTGGCTGCGGGGCACGCTGCCTCCCCAGTTCCCAGCTCAAGGCCGGTGCAGGCTGTCCTGGTGCGTGCACAAGATGGGAAGGCTGGCAACAAATGGGGCTCCGCTGAGAGACTCCCATACTTGGTGACTCGGTGGCTACCTTGCTGTGTGACCTTGGGCAAATCTCTTTCCCTCTCTGGACTGCAGTCTATTTTAAGATGTGAGCGTTTGTTGTCTCTCTCTTTTTCCTCCCCTCCCTCCCCGTCTCCTTTCTGCTTTCATGAAATTCCTACGTGTCATCCACTGTGCTGGGTGCTAAGAGAATGGTAAGACTTAAAGGCATCCTAGACCTCAAGGCAATACATTCATATATTCATTCAACAAATATTTATTCAGGGCCGACGGTGCCTGGAACTGGTAAACAGCAAGGAACAGGGCAGATGGGGCCCTTGCCCTCCGGGAGCTCCCATTTCAGGGAGAGACATGAATCAAATCAACCTAGCAGTGCAATGAGGATTGCAAATTGTGCTGGGTGGCACTAAAATGAAAACAGAAATAGAAAAGACTGAGGCGAGAGAGAAAAGTAGGGCATTCCGCCTGGAGGGGGTGGTCAGGGAAGCTCGCAGAGGGGGGGCGTTTGGGTTGAGTGGCCAAGGGTGAGTCTGGGGCGCGGAGCGTCCTGGGAGAAGAGGCAGCCGCTGCAGGGGCCGGGACTTCGAGACTCCAAGGGGTGACCTGGCCATTCCGGGATTCCTGGCGGTGTCTCTTTCTCTGCTTCCCCAGCTTGACCTTGACCCACCCAAGAAGATGTTATCCTTCAGTAGCAAGACACAGCCATTCTTGCTGGCGGACTCTCCCTTGTCATATCTCAGAAGGTGACAGATATCTCAGGAAGCGAAGGGTAGGCATAGGACAGGAGGCGGGGAGGAGCAAGAGCCTGGAGGGCCCCCGAGGGGCGTCGAGGCTGAGGAGGCTGGAAGGCAGGGCCTGCCTGTGGCTGGGTGATCTACCCATGGGGGCCTCAGTTTCCACATCTGTAGAATGGGATCTGGGCTCCCACGATCCCTGGTTACGGAGTAGGTTTATTCTCAAAGCTTCTATTTTTCCATATTGATGTACTTGTTTTCATATATATTAGCCGAGGGAGGGGCTTTGAGCCAACCCTTGGACTCACACAATCCCTGATGTGGATCCTGGCTCTGCCTCTCCTTGGCTGGTTGACCAAGCCACCCCAAACCCTTGTTCGCCTCTGAGCCTCGGTTTGCCTCAACCGTGAGACAGGCACAGTTTACCAACCACGAAGGGTCATTGTGAAGGTTAAACAAAAGGACACGGCGTTTGCTGGGGTCCACCAGGGAGTAGGACAGGGACGAGTAAAGCTGCTATTTTTCCATATTTATGTATTTGTGTTGATATATATTAGACACAACTCGAAGGAGCACACCCTACCAGTGGTTGGTGGATGGTATTGCTTCAGATGAGGCTGAGGCTGACAAAACAAAAACGACTAATAAATAGTTGGGAGGGGTTCCTGGGGGAGGCGGAGATGAAGAGACGGCCCAAGCGTGTTAGGTTCTGAGGACGCTCATGTGGCTGTGATATGATGATGGTGGTGATGGTTTTTGTTGCTGAGGTGGCCATCTCCTGTATTTCTGGGGAATTGCTTTGGTTAGATTGCTGTGTGGCCTAGAGCAAGGCTCTGTGCCTCTCTGGGCTGGGATTTACCCACTCAGAGATTTCGGCTTATGGCTCCTAAGTCTGGCCGTTTTGCAGAGCCTCCTAATGATAAGGCTTGGTTGAGGCGACCTTTATCCGGAGATCTCAGGAAACTTCTGGTGTAAATAGCCTGGCAGAGCCCAACCACAGCAGCCTATGATTGAAACCTGGCAGGGCCTGGCCTCTGCCTCCTAGCCAGAGGTGACATGGACGCAGTAGTGCTTCTGCCAAACTGGGGTGATTTATGTTCCTGGCCCAAAGACCACGACGTTTGGACTCTTTCAGCTTGGGAGGCAGGGAGGCCAGGTACCGGGAAGAGGGTGTTTAATGAGGCAGGTAAATATTAGGTGAGCAGAGATGATGCGATAGGCTAGAGGCTGGTGGGCAGGGCGGGGGCGGGGTGGTGTCTCCCGGTAGGACGCTTGGGGGAGGGGTCCTGACTGTGTCCGGACCTTTGGCAGCGGCTTCAACTCCCAGCGGCCAAATCTGGAGCGTGTGTCTGAGCAAGGAACCACTTGAGATGGGCAAGATCAAGCCTCCGAAGGCTTTGCCTGAACCAAGTTCACATCCTGTCCTCCGGGCTCCCCGGGAAGAAGGCCAGTGTGATTCTGGGCACCTCATCCTGCTCCTCAGAACCTCAGTTTCCTCCTCTGTAAACTGGGATGAATCGAACGCAGCTGAGAGTCTAGCGGGGGAGCCAGACTTGGACGGAGGTGAAGGCAGCGGCTGAGAACACGCCTAGGAGCAAAGAGTGGATGAGTCGACTCGCAAAGCCCACCCCAGGGCGGGTCAACACAAGGCGCTCACTAGTGCGGCCTTGAGGCTTGAGAAATGTCTCTAGGGATCCTCAAAAATAGGCCACGATGTGATGCAGCTGCGAGGAAGGACGTCCCAGGCAGAGCGAACAGCAGGAGGAAGGCCTGGAGGTGGGCAGAGTCTGGGAGCAGCCAGGAAACCTTGACCTTACAGGCAGTGAGGCCGTGGGAGGCCAGAGGGGGGGTGGGTGGGACTGGAAGATGGGAGGGGAGCACGATCAGATTGAGCTTTCTCTGTCTTCCATTTTTGTGTTTCATTCCTTTATACGTTACTCGTGTGTGTAATTTTATACACCTGCATAAATGTCATGTCACATATGCATTTCTTTAGTGCTGACAGTTTTATTTCTTTTTTTTTTCTTCTTCTTTGGCTTCCTCTTCGCCTCAGACCACCCTCCCAACCAGGTCACCGAAGTTAACAACCTAGTCTTAATCCCCCAACCACCCCATTGTCATACCTGTCCCCAAGCTCCCATCATCATAATCAGATGCATAAAAATACACATGTGAGATTTTGTGACTGATTTCCTTTTACAGCACCGGGATTGTATTGCAAACGCTTTTCTCCACCTTGCTTTTCTCATTCAAAAGAAGTCTCCTTGGTCATCCTCCTGAGCTGAGCGCTGGCGCTCCGCTCCCTCTTGTCGAGGGCTGTGTAATATTCCACCGCACGGATGCAGGCTTATGCCCTCACCATTCTCTGCCCTGAGGGCCTTTGTTTAGTTTTTTCCTGCCTGATTTTTTGCCACTACACGTGATGCCGCAGCGAACACTCTCGAGCACACGGCCTTAAGTGTGTGCATTTATTTCAATGGGAGAAACTCTGGGTGTGGGGGGGATTTGCTGGGCCCTAAGGTAGATTTTACATTTTCAGGGATGCAGAACATTTGCTTCTCTAAAAGGCTGTATGTACCACTTTACAAGTTTTTGGCAGTGACGATCGAGAGGGCGTTTTCTCCATACTTTAGAGAGGGTCAGGAATTTGGGTTTTCCCAGGCTCTCTCTGGATTGGGGGCGGGGGATGGGTTAGAGTCAAGATGCACCGATTCAGTTGTTTATTTGATTGATATCTGCCAGATGGTGAACTCATAAGGGTAGAGTCTGGTCGATCTTGTTCAGCTATGATCTTTCAGTAGTGGGATACACAGAGGAGGTGCTCAGTGAACACTGGTTGAGTGAAAGGAGGGATGAATGGGTGGTGGGAGTGTGGGTGGGTGGATGGGGAGGTGGGCTGGGGGGTAAATGTGTGGGTGGATGGATGTATGAATGGGTGAAAGGGTGAGAGATAAGTGAATGGGTTGGAGAGAAAGGTGAGTAGATGGATGGATGGATGGATGGGTGGATGGGTAAGTGAGTAGATGGATGGATGGATAGATGGATGGATGAATGGATGGGTGGATAGATGTATGAATGAGAGCAAGCCATGATTTCTGGAGCTTTTTCTTTCTTCAGCCCTGGGTGTGAACAAATTATAAAAATTAGTACCTTATCAGCTCCTCTCGTCACACTGAAGAAATGGAAGCAGGATAGGCTGCTGGCAGGGAGCTGGGAAAATGTGTCTGCGAAGAGAGTTGGTGAGCAGCCCTGGAGGTCACGGCCGGAGGGATCTGGTTCACCTCACCCTGCTGGTGCTGGCTTAGGACTCTCGGGGTGCAGCACCAGGCAGCCACATCCCCAACACCTCCCCTGCCTGGACCCCATGCCCATGGCAGAGGGAGGGCTGTCGAGGGTCAGAGATGAGGCTCCCAGTGGAGGGCTCAGCGGCAGAATCAGAGGCTAGACAGGCGCTTCTTCTCAAGAGTGATAAGAGTAACCTCTATTATACATATATATGTGCATATATATATATATATATATATATTTTTTTTTTTTTTGTCTTTTCTAGGGCTGCACCCTTGACATATGGAGGTTCCCAGGCTAGGGGTCTAATCGGAGCTGTAGCCGCTGGCCTACGCCACAGCTACAGCAACGCGGGATCCGAGCTGCGTCTGCGACCTACACCACAGCTCACGGCAACGCCAGATCCTGAGCAAGGCCAGGTAGCGAACTCGCAACCTCACGATTCCTAGTCGGATTCATTAACCACTGAGCCACGATGGGAACTCCAAGAGTAACCTCTGTTTACTAAGCCCTTTCTGTGTGCGAGGGGCTAGGACTTATATCTCATCACACCCACAACAACCCCACGGGCAGCTACTCTTATTGCTGTTGTGTCATGGAGGAGGAAACAGAGGTTCAGAGAGGTTAGCTTACTGGGCTGAGGTCACGGTGAGGAAGTAAGGAGCTGACCAAGCCTCAGCAACCGCCTTTCTCCACTGATCTTTGCTACATTCTCTAAGACCTGCCCCCAAGGGTGTCCCATGTCTGCAAGAACAAGTCCAAACTCCTCCCCTTCACGTTCTAGCCTCAACCCACCTATTCAGCAGCCCAGGAGATTTTCTCCAAAGGGGCAGCTGCAGCCTCTTCCCGCCTCTTCTGCCCTCTAGAGGTATGTGATGGGGAAGGGTGGCCATAAGAATGAGAAGACTCACAGTCTACTTCTGCCTCGGATGCTTCTTAGCCTCAGTGTCCCCATCTGCAAACTGGGTTTGCGTCTGCCTTTGCGAGGATGCTGTGAGAAACTGCGAGGTGGCTGTGTTCTTGTAAGAAATATTATCATCCCCGACCTGACCCAAGGAGGCTCACTCACCTGCAGGGGTTTGAATCTGGCTCTGTCAAGCTCTCTGAGTCACCCCCATTAAGGTCCCACAGGATCTAACAAGGAGACCATGACTCCAAACCTTTCTTCTGGACCACTCACCTTTTCTTGCCTCTACCTGCACCCATCCTTCTGACCTCTGACCTTGTCTCTTGTGTCTGTGCTTTTCACTTTATCTTACCTTGGTCTCAACACCCAAGCATCACTTCTCCGACTGCCATTGACTGCCCTGCATAAATACTCTCTCTGGAATCAGCCCAAACTGGGAACTTAGGCTTACACACCTGGATCATCCCAGCACCATTCAAAATAGGACCCGAGCATTTTTCAGGCATTTTTTTTTTTTTCTTCCCAGCGAGGTCCAAGGGATGGAGGGATGAGTGAGGGCTGATTAACCTCAATATTAAGCAGATTTGTCTGTACTTGAAATGCAGAGTGAGCTCCCTGTCATCAGAAGCATGCAAACAGATTCCAGACAAATCATTGACATGGCTCCTGGCACTGGTGAAAGTGTTTGACTGGGGGACTTTAAAGGCCGCTCCTTGCTCTGGGTTTCCGGGACTGCTGACTGGACCCTGGCCAAGATCCCCTCCCACGGAATTGCCCCGAGCCTGATGGCTCTGAGCCCGTTTGTGTTCAGGCTTCTCTCACTCCAGCCAGCGTCACACTGGCTTCTGGCTCCTCAGTCCTGTTGGGTTCTGCCAAACACTCTCCCAACCCTGGCCTAGGAGGGCCGTCTCCCCGCCTGCCTCTGCCTGGGCCCATTCTGCTTGTGAGGCTGTTGTCCAGGGTTGCCGGGGCAACGCTGGATCCAGGCTCCACTCCGAGCCCACTGACTTTTGGCCTTTTCCAC
Organism: Catagonus wagneri; assembly: GCA_004024745.2. Classification (NCBI taxonomy): domain Eukaryota; kingdom Metazoa; phylum Chordata; class Mammalia; order Artiodactyla; family Tayassuidae; genus Catagonus; species Catagonus wagneri. The sequence continues at coordinate 6,817,672 of PVHT021183555.1, forward strand.
GCTCTTTGGACCCAGCAGCTGCTCCCCCTCCTGTCTGGGCAAGTCCCTTGGGTGGAAACCCGTCGGTGTGGGTGTTGGCAATCACCCCGAGCCCACCAGAACTCAAGAGTTTTCCCACTAGCGCCCGCCAAGGACCTTCCTCCTGACTGTGTAGGATGGAGTGGAAACCCAGGCTCTGCATCTGGCTATCTGGGTTCGAATCCTGCCTCGTCTGCTTTGCTTTAATCCTCCCCGTGCACGCGCTCCACCCGAGGGCCTGGACCCTCTCTGAGCTTATCTGAATACGACAAAGCTTTGCCTCTCAGGGAACCCAGATGGGCCTCGGTGATGAGGGGACAGAACCCACCATGCCTCCTGTCATAAGGCTGACGTTCGCGGATACTGCTGGGCCCGCATAGTCCTGAGATCCCCTGGCGTCCCTGTCATTCCTCTCCTGGCCGTCACCTGACCCTGCAGGTGAAGGAGGCAGTTGTCCTTGGGGCCTTGTCCTTCTAAGGTCCCTTTTCCTCCTGGGCCCTGCAGGTGCCTGCGCCTCTCCCCTGCACCTGGCAAGACAGGGAGACTTACAATGAGCCCTGGCTTGGGAGGTGGAGGATAGCAACACCTCCCGCTTTACTGAAAATGCACAGGTCAGCTTTAGATAAGTCACATCCCTCCCCTGGGCCTCCAGTTCCCATCAAATCGATGATTTTATTTTTATGTATGTATGTATTTATTTATTTAATTTTGCTTTTTAGGGCCACACCTGCAGCGTATGAAAGTTCCAAGGCTAAGGGGGTCCAATCGGAGCTACGGCTGCCGGCCTATACCACAGCCACAGCCACGCGGGATCCTTAACTACTGAAGAGAGCCCAGGGAGCAAACCTGCATCCTCATGGATACTAGTCAGGTTCCTAACCCACTGAGCCACAACAGGAACTCCCAAATCAGTGATTTTTAGAGAAGACAAATTCTTTGGTGGACCAGCATTATCAAGAATTGCAGGGACCTAGAAAATCCTTCCATGGGGGTGAAGGCAGGGGGAGGTGTGGGCGAGGACTCCCTGGTCCTTTACCTTCGGGCTTCTGTCCCCTGCTTAGAGCCACCTGAGTAATGGGTTCTAAGAAGGTGGAGGTGAAAGTTTTCCTGAGCTCAGAGGGGCCGGTAAACCACTGGCGGAGGCCCGAGCGAGCTCCTTCCTAGCTTGAGCAGGGCCTTCTGTTGATGATGGGAGGGCCTCTGACCTCACAGGGCGAGTATTTTGGGAGAGACTCTCTCCTACATCTGGATCGGGGCAGGGACCAGCTGCTGCTGTTGTCGCAAGTGGGGACGGGCTGCCAAGTGCCAGGTGGGGGCTGGCGTGGGGGGAGTTCTCTCCTTGGACCCCCCCTCCCAGGTCTCCTTGGAAGACTCAGGCCCCTGCAGTAGCATCCCAGGAGCTCAGGCCTGAGGGCCAGGTTTTAGATCTTAACTACCATTCTCAAGCCCTGAAGTCTCGTCTGTAAGTCAGGGGTGACTTGTGGGCCCACTTGAGAGGGAGCAGGGAAGGCAAAAATGAGGCTGTGCACCGAGATACTCGGGGCCCCACAACTGTGGGTGCCTTTCTCCCCTGCACCTGGGGTTCTGCACACAGTGACAGAACCAGGAAACCTGCACAGGGTGGGGGCAGGGGGCGCCTCCGGGACTCCAGCCAGTGGGTTTAGATCCAGGACATCTTTCCCAGATACGCATGCTCACTCTCTTAGGTACATGTGATCTGGACGGACATCTGGGTTAAGATGGACACAGACACAGAGGACATGGACACCAGCCCTCGAGCACGCAGCCTGCCCTAAACACACAGACACACGCAGGCACACAGACACACAGACAGACAGACACACAGACAGACAGACACACTCAATCCAACTCAGCTCCGTGAGTGTATTTTCCTAACTCGGAGAAAGGCAGACGAGAGCCTCCTGGAATAGCCAGTCTAAGGGAGGAGCCAAACTCTTCAATGAACCCCAAACAAAGCGCACAGAACAAAATCATTCATACGGAGGAAGGGCTGTGATGGATATAACTGGGGTTGTGAAGGTGAAGGTCTGTGATGGGTGGGGGGGGTTATCACTCGATGGAAGACGGTGTCAGGGAGACCACCCCCCACCCCTTACAAGGCCTTATTGAAATCCAGAAGCATGAGAAGGAGCTGGTCGTGGGAGGATCCGAGGGGGAGGGGGACAGACTGTTCCAGAAGAGCAAACCTCCAGGGCACGGGAGTGAGAGGTGGGCAGAGGGTAGGACAGAGCGGTCCTGAGGCTGGGCTGTGGAGTTCAGAGTTTCTTCTACCTGTGATGGGAGTTATCAGAGGAGGTGAGTGTTAAATGGAGGTGAGTGTTAAACGGAGGTGAGTGTTAAACGTTATCAGAGGTCGTTCAAAGACACCCCACCACCACCTACATACCCCCTACTCCCGCCCCCACTCACACATGCGCGCACGCGCGCACACACACACACACACACACACACACACACACACCCTTGGGCCACCTGTGCAGTACCCACGGGGGTAACACAGGCGTGGTGCCCATTGCATTGTGCAGTGCACGCAGGGGCATGCCCACGCCTGGCACCCCTGGGGTCCACACTGAAGGGTAAATCGAGGCTCAGAGACACCGTGGCTCCCCTCTGACTTTGAAGCTGGCAAAGGGAGAAGCCAAGATTGGCACTGAATTTCTCTGCAGAGTATCCGGGGAGTCTCTCCCCCACCTGGGTCCTCCTGGGACCCACCCTGATGCTTTTTGCTCCGTGATTTATCCAATGTCATGCTTCCAACCAACTTTACATGAACTCACTTAAAAAAGATGTTATCCTCACCCTTAGCGACACGATCCATGACTTCCCAGGATGAAAGTGGTGATATTTACTATGTATTAAAACAAATATATCAGGATTACCAAAAATAAAGTGTTTTTTTGATTTTTTTGTTTGTTTATTCGTTTGCCTTTGTGCCACGTACCCTACCAGCATCTCTTGGCCCCTGGAATGTTTAAAACTCATTTTGGGACTTGCTAACCTAGTTCAACCGTCTTATTTCACAGAAAGGGGCACAGAGAAGGTCAGTGATTTGCGCAAAGCCATACAGCAAGCACAGCTCAGGCCTCTGGCCGCCCAAGCCTGGGGGCAACCCCTGCTCCTGAAATACGCCTGCAGCAGAAGAGGCAGAGCTCCCTCAGGGGTGGGTCCTGTCTGACTCTGAGACGAGAGCAGATGGAGCTTCACAGACACCATCTCTCTTCATCCTCACACGTGTGCCTTTTGGATCCCATTTTAAAGTTAAAGGAACTGGGGCTAAGAGAGGTACAGCAGCTCTCCAGAAGACACACAGCGAGGAAGGAGTGGACTGGGATTTGAACCCCGGGTCTGGGTGCTGTGCTCAGAGAGATGTGGGCCCAGTAGCAGGGATGCTGCTGCCTGGGGTGAGGCTACCGCAGACACAGCCAGCTGGGGGCTTTGCGTTTTTTTGGAGCCCCACCTCCTTTGCTTTCCAACCTGAACATAGAGGTTGCTGTGCCTTTCTGCTTTCTGGAATGGATTTCATTCACAGAGGCCTGTGCCGCCGCTGCATATTTTTTAACTCAGAGAAGAATGTCTCGGCCTTTCGGAGCCTCCCGCCGGCCGGGCGTACCTCCTTGGGACCAGGAATGCGGCTTGCTTCCTGCCTTTGGTAGCCTCTCGTTTTCTCTCCAGCCCCAGCAGCCCTGTCTTCTCAAGTTGAGACGGCAAAAGGTCTTGGGAATTTTCGTAAAACTCTTAAACCTGGCCATGAGCCAAAGGGAAACAGCTCTGAAAAGGCTGACACTGTCTGGGAGATGATAGAAATACGGCATTCCTGTGGCAGGCGGTTCTTGAATTTGAATTTACAGGGGAGCAGCAGGCAGGCCCACGAGCGAGCAAGGGAGCAGCCGGCTCTACTGGGGCGGGGGGTGGGGGTGGTATTTCGCAGCCCCAGAGACACAACGGACAGGAAAATAAGAGGAATAATCAGGACTGGCTATGCAGCTTTTGTGGTGGGCCGGGGATGATCGGTCTTTGTGCATGAACTCAGCAAATCTCACCAGCGGGATGAGGTAGTTGTTTTTGTCAGCTGCCTCTCAAGGCAGGTATAGAGGCTCAGAGAGGTGCAGAGACTGGCCTAAGGTCACACAGCCAGGAAGCGGTGGAGCTGGTATTTGAGCCCCGACTTTATCACCAAGACACCATTACACACACCTGGACACACACGCACCCACTGGCATACGCGCAAAATCCCAGGAGCATAATACATGCTCGGACACAGACACAGGCAGACCTGCTCCGGGACTTGAAACCAAAGCTCTCACCTGGCCCGCTGGAGCAAGGCCAGGACTCTGTCCCTCAGACCCTGGGAGTGTCGGCTTCCTTCCTCCCTTTCCGCCCCTTCCTCCTCTCCCCCAGATGTTTGCTGTGGCTCCCGCCAGCCGGCCACATGTGCTCGATGCCCCAGGATGTCTGAGACCCAGAGGCTGAGGGCGTGGCCAGATTACCCCCAGATGTCTATCCAGGTTTAGAGGACCCAGACGCCCAAAAAGTGCCCTGCAAGGTCACTGGGCACTCACCTCTCGGGGACTGAAGCCTGGGGGACTAAGTCGTGTTCTCAGGTATGAGCCTGAAGGCTGAGTCCAGCTTGAAGCCACTGTTGGACTTGGGGCTGACCCTCTGCCTTCTCTGAGCCTCAGTTTCCACATCTGTGCAATGGGGACAGCAGGGCCAGCCTGGGCGCACCAGGGTGTCATGAGGACTGTTGACACTTAGAATCAAAAGGAATCCCAGAGATCTCTTAATTGTCAATTTGCAGCTGGGGAAAGTAAGGTCCGCAATCCTGCTGCCAGGTGAGCGGCAAGACCGGGCTTAGACACTGGGTCCTGCAAATCTTGGCTGGATAACTTTTTAGATTTGACGCAACCCGCTCCTGCAGCAGCAGCAGCACCTAATAGAAGACAGGAATGAAAGGATTGTGCTGCTTGCTCGCTAGCTGGCTTGTTCTGACATTTCCTTTCTGCCCCAAGATATTTTTTTCTCAGGGATTACTGACCAGCAAGTTGGAATTTCTCCAAAAAAATGTTCTACTGGCTCCAATATGCACCCTCTTGATATATTTGCCTCTCCCCATTTCACCCCAGGCTCTCCCACCCAGTTTGGGGATTTCAAGGCCAAGGCCAAGGCCAAGGCCACAGCACTGTGGACCAACAGGACCGTGTGCCGTGTGTGAGGCTGGCCCTCCGCTCACAAGGCGGCACCAGGAAGGCAGGATACCACAGTCTCAGGACTGCGGGCTCCTGTGTGCGGCAGAGGTGAGCTCCAGTCCCCTGGACAGCCTCTCGCTGGCTAGGTGACCTCGAGCACGTGGCTTGATCTCTCTCAGCCTTGATTTTCTCATCTGTAAAATGGAGATGACCACATTTCGTGAGACTTAAAAAAAACAAACAGGTGTATGGTGCTCAGAGATGCTGGCACAGGAAGCTCTTGACTCTTGGCTGTCGAGCCTGTTTTGCAGAGAGACCAAGGAACACAGCAAGGTCGCCGGGCTTCACTCAAAGGCGAGTGCTCAGGTCAGAGCCCAGGGCGCTGACCCACGGCTTGGCTCTGGCTGCGGGCCAGCCCGCTGGGTGATGTGTGGTGGTGTCCTCCAGGCCTTCCCTCTAGAGCAGACCTCAGGTCCTCTGCAGACACCCTGCTTGCCTCTCCTAATATCTCTTCTCAGACAAAAAAATCCTTACAGTCGGTCCCTGTACCACTCACTCGGGCTCAGACCTATAAAAAGCGGACTAGACTGTTATTTTAAGGGCTGTCGCTGTGTTTCCCTCAGAGGGTCCCTGCTGGAAATGGATTCTGGTTCCCAAGGCTGGTGACAGAGCTCAGAGCCAGCCTTTAAGGGCAAGGAATAGACAGCCGGTGGCAGCTGCTGCCAGGGTTGGGCTGCAGTGAGGATGGGGGAGTAAGTAAACTTACACTCTGAGGAGGGGGCGGGTCCTGGCTCTTCCTCTTCTCCCTCCCTCCTCCTTCACCAGCCAGTGCACCTACTGGATGCCTCCCTGATAGTCCTTTGACAGATCAGGAAACCACGGCTCAGAGAGGGACAGGGCTTTCCCCAAGGCCACACAGCACAGGAATAAACAGTTCTTAGAGACTCCCAGCTCCACGCCCCTCCCCTACTGCCTCTTCTCTTCCTACCTGCCTTTCTCCTCTTCCCCTTCCGGCATTCTTTCCTTTCTCACCTCTCCCACCCCTTTTCCCATCTCCTCCCTCCCACTTTCCCTCCTCTCTTCCTGTTCTTTCTCTGGAAGGCTCCTGATGGCCTGTCTCAGCCTCAGTTTCTCCATCTGTACAGCGGAGCTTCTATTCCCTCCCTCTCAGGCAGAGACAGAGAAACACACCCAGAGAAACGGGGCTTATAGCCAATATTATTAATATGCCAGAGCCTCCCCCCGCCCCCCGCCCCCGCAACCCTGATCCTTGGAGGCTGAGTCTCTCCCAGGGCCTCCCCCCGGCCCCGCCCCCAGGAAGACCCCCAAAGCCAGGCTTGCTTCTCCGGGGAAATGAGGCACGGTGGCCCCTGACCCCAGCTGCTGCCCGTCCTCCAGACCACAGCCTGCAAGAGGCTAACCCCCTCCCGCTGCCCTGGGCCTCCTCCCTCCGTTAGCGAGGCCACCCCCGCCCGCACCCATTCATGTATTTTGTATTATAAAATGACTGCCGTCGTCATGGCAACATAAAAGGAGCCGATCTCATTACTGAGGCCTGGACACATTATTTTCTCCAAGGAATTTCTTCTTTTCATTATTTCTCTCCAAAGGTCAGTTATCCTCTCAGGCGGGGCGGAGGGCTACGGGGGTGGGGGGTGGGGTTTGCGAAAGGTGAGCCGGTTTCATGGCAGAATTCCCTTGGCGGAATTTACAATCATTTTGCCTTTTTCCCCTGCTCTAACACCGTTGGAGAGGTTTTCTTGCAGCTGAGCTGTTCTCTTTAACCCCTGCAGCCCTGGCAGGCACGCAGGCTGCGCGGGCAGCGGACTGCGCTGCTCTTGCCTAGCGGCCCTGGGACTCTCCACTCATTTCTGCTTCCTCCGCAGAGTCACCTGAGGCCACCCGATTTCATGTCCCGAGGACAGGGGAATCTGGAATTTGTCTCATTTGCCATGGAGGACTGGGGCGGGGGCGAGGGGACACAAAGAGAATTTGGAGTCTTTTTTTCTTAGTCTTCCCACTGGGGGAAAAAAAAAGACCCCTTCAAAAGTCAATAATAGTGATAATAACAATTTGTGTTGCTCTCTGGAATGCAATATAATGATTATGAATTGGTACTAGGAGTTCCCTGGTGGCACAGTGGGTTAAGGGTCTGTGTTGTCACTGCTGAGGTTCATGTCATAGCTGTGGCGCAGGTTCAGTCCCTGGCCCTGGAACTTCTGAATGTCATGGGCACAGGCAAAGGAAAAAACAAAAACAAAAAACAAAATTTGGTTATAGAGTCAGACAGGTAGGCATGGGTTCAAATCCTGGCTCTGCCACTTTCAAGCTGCATGACCTTGGGCAAGCTGTTCTATCTCTCTGAGCCTCCTCTGTAAAACAAGCTTCATGCTGGAGCCTACCTCACAGGCTTGGGGTGATGATGGAATGAGATATGTAAATGTATGTAAATCACTGAGCAGAATGTCTGGCACATAGGAAGCAATAAATAGCAGCATATCTGGAGTTCCCTTTGTGGCTCTGTGAGTTAGGAACTTGACTGGTATCCATGGGATGTGAGGTCGATCCTTGGCCTCGCTCGGTGGGTTAAGGATCAGCATTACTATAAGCTGAGGCATAGTTCACAGATGTGGCTCGGATCTGGCATTGCTGTGGCTGTGGTGTAGGCTGGCAGCTATAACTCCGATTCGACCCCTAGCCTGGGAACTTCCATATGCTGCGAGTGCAGCCCTAAAAAGAAAAAGATATATTGGCCAATCTATCTATCTATCATCTATTACTGTGTGTATTGGCTATCTACTGCTGTGTAATAAATCACCCCAAGATTTAGTAGCAGAAAACAATAATCATTTACTCTCTTTCATAGTTTCTGTGGATTAGGAATGCAGGAGCTGCAGGGTTCAGTGGTTCTGGCTCAGGATTTCTCTGGCTGTTGCAGTCAGGCGTTTGGGGCCATAATCTCTGAAGTCTGGACTGGGACTGGAAAGTCTAATTCCAAGGTGGCACGTTCGTGGCCGGCTAGGGGTCAGAGACTTCAGTACCTCTGCTCCCCACATGGGTCTATCCTTAAGGCGGCTTGAGCATCCTCACAAGAAGGTGGTCGACTTCCCCCAAAAGGAGTTATCCAAGAAGATACGATGGCTCTTAAGACCCAGCCTCGGAAGTCACACAGCATTGTACCCACCCTATTCTCTTGGTCCTACAGGGCTAGCTCTGTGGGAAGGAACTACACAAAGGCCTGAACAGCAGAAGCCAAGGACTATTGGGGGACTTGTTGGAGGCTGGGTACCGCACCTCACTACCTCCTTTACATAGACAATCTCATTTACTCTTCACAATGAATGTCTGAGGTTGATTCCCATTTTACAGAGGAGGAAATTGAGGCTCTGATAAGGAAAGTGACTTGCTTAAGGCTCTCCAGTATGATTCCAGTCTTGGTTTCCTGCTCTTTCTCCTGGACTCACTCCATAGGTTGGTCGGATTCTGCTGGTCTGAAGGCATGGAGATCGCCTGGGAAGAGAAAACCTGGGGCAGCCCCAGCTACATGGCAGCTGGTTGGGGCAGAACAGTGCACAGACACTCAACAAGTGAAGCCAGTCAAAACACTCCCCCCGATGAAGCCAGTGGAATCATGTGTTTGTGAAACTGACGGCGTTTTTTTGTTGACAGGCAAATGTCTATATCGCATGGCAACAAACGGCTGGAAGATGCAAAAACGCAGTCAATCATGAGGGATTTTTTCCCCCTCTCTTTAAAAAAGAAAAGCTCTCCCACCACCAAACAGGATGAGTGATGTCTGCATGGTGTTTGAAGATCTTTCTCCCTGGTCAAGCAAGTTCCCGAAGCTCAGCCTGGAGACCCAGGGGCAGCCCAAGTCTGTCGGAACCATCAGGGCGGGACTGTCAGAACCTTCTCAGGAAGTGGGGATTGGCTCTGACTTTGAGAAAGGCAGCACTCTTTTTTTTTTGTCTTTTTGACTTTTCTAGGGCCGCGCCAACAGCATATGGAGGTTCCCAGGCTAGGGGTCTAATTGGAGCTGTAGCTGCAGTCCTACGCCACGGCCACAGCCACGCAGGATCCAAGCCATGTCTGCGACCTACACCACCGCTCACGGCAACGCCGGATCCTTAACCCACTGAGTGAATCCAGGGATCGAACCCACAACCTCATGGTTCCTAGTCGGATTCGTTAACTGCTGCGCCACGATGGGAACTCCCGAGAGATGTAGCATTCTTTAAACTGATGTGCTCAGAACCTCCTGTCTTAGCTGGTGAGAATGCAGATACCCAGGCCTCAGCCCTGAGATTCTGATTCAGCAGCTGGGGAGAATGGCCCTGGGGTATCGGTATTTTTCATACCTCTTTACCACTTCCTAGAGATACTGATCTGGGTTTCTGGGGCCACTCTGAAAAACACATGGTATGGAGCAAAGACTCCATGTCTGCTATTCCCCTGACCCACCATCCTCCTGGTCATGCATCTGGGCTCACCTGGGCTAGGTCTCCAGGAAACCATCTCTGACTCTCTCTCGTGGGATAAGTCACCCTTGTAATGATCCTATTTCTACCCCCTCTCCACCCCCGCCCATTTTTTTCTGGCTCAGTCTTTTAGAGCCTCACAAGGGAGGTCTGATGGTTGATTCCCCTGCCTGACAGCAGTCTTTCCAATTTGGAAGCCTTTGGTTCATTTGTTCATTCATTCATTTGACGAGGCTTATGGAACACCCACTGCATGACAGTGGCTGGGGAGGACAGCAAGTGCAAAGGTCCTGGAGCAGGCAAGACCAGGGACTGTTCATGGCATGGGCAGAGGCCAGTATGGCTAGAGTGGAGTGAGTGAAGGGCAGAGAGCATGGGATAGTCAGGGGCTACAACAGAGTTTGGTCTGTATTCTGAATCTGATGGGAAGCTTTCAGAGGGAGTTATGGTTAGAGGTTAAAGAGTTAAAAAGAGATCATTCTTTGGCTCAAATACCTTTTGGCAGGTAAAGCAATATCATTTTACCCATTTTCTGGGAAACTTCCAGTAAATGTGGCCATTGCTATTGAATATGACTTAGATCTTAGATGCCACCACCTCTAGGAAGTCTTCTTTGCTTTTGATCTGGTAGCTTTATGTGCACCTCCACCAAAGTATTGGTGATAGAAATACCATAATATACTAGTATTTGTGGAACTGTCGCCCAAGCCCCTTTGGCAGGGTGGCTGACTCCATGCCGGTTCAACCTTGTCTTCAATCTGTGTCTCCTTGGAAGCCTCCTTAACCTCCCCCTCCCCACCTCAGTTTCTCCTAGTGGGTTGCTGTGGTGCCTGGGAAAAGGATGCCCACGATGGAGTTCCCTTTATGGCTCAGTGGTTAACGAATCTGACTAGGACCCATAAGGATGCAGGTTCGATCCCTGGCCTTGCTCAGTGGCTTGAGCATCTGGCAGTACTGTGAGCTGTGGTGTAGGTCGCAGACATGACTCAGATCCCTTGTTGCTGTGGCTGTGGCGTAGGCTGGCAGCTGCAATCCCTAGCCTGGGAACTTCCATATGTCGCAGGTGCGACCCTAAAAAGCAAAAAAAAAAAAAAAAAAAAAAAAAGAAAGAAAAAAAAGAAAAGGAAAAAAAGAGGATGCCCATGAACTGCTCAGCAAGGGCTTGGTACTTGCTACTAGGTTGGCTGCACTTATATACTAGAGGATATATTTTGGATGAAGATTGGGGGGCAATCCCCACTGTACCCACCGCCCCATATCTGACAGGAGTTTGGCTCATCAAACTCTCCAACATTGGCTAGGGATGTGTTTAGACTTACCCTTTGGCTGTTCTTTCAATTTCTTGCATTTAATGTTGGCAGGTTACGCTCATACACTTTGGGGGTCCACGTGGGAATTTATGGCACCCTGGCCCCTTTAGGGTGAGACTGATGAAAGGAGCGGGGTGGGGGTCTAGGGCTGGGGAGTAAATGACCTCTGGGGCTTGATTCCCTGGTTGAAAGTATGGGATGACATGTCCCCTGGGAGAGGACAGAGCTGCAGAACATTTAGTCCCCGATGTGATGTCCAGAGCTTGGTTTGTTCTATATCCATCTGTCCATCCATCAGACAGATATTCATCAAGCACTGATTGTGTTTGGCACTGAAGACCCAGCCATAAACCATGCAGACGCCATCCTGATCTCTCCTTCCTCTCTCTGACAGATTCCAGGTCCTTTGTAGCATCATCTGTGTCACCAGCCTTCTCCTCCTTTCCTTTCTCTAACTGGCAACTACTAATTATGCAACTATTAGGATAAAATGTACAGTGGTTAAGGGTATAATCTCAGGATTAGGAGGGCCTGGCCTTGAAACCCACCTCTGCCACTAGATGTGACCTTGGGCAAGTCCCTTTCCTGCCCCGAGCTTTGCTTTCTCCATCTCTAATGTCAGAGGGTTATTCTGAGGGTTCGGTGAGATAGACTTAGCAATGTCTTCCGTTTCAGTACTAATGGGGTTAATCTGGGACACTTTGGAAGCCAGGAAGAAACTTGCTCTCCTTAGCAGAGCTCCTGATGACTTGCTACGAGTAGGTGAAGAGCTGTGAACAGTGGCCTTTATTTTATTCAGTCATCAGAGGAACTTTGCAAGAATGCCTCTTACATATGTACTGCCGAGGGGGAATCAAGGCACAGAAACAAGTAATTTCATGAAATATGTGTCTGAGCCTTTTCTCCTGAGCCCAAGTTCCTCCCCCACTGGAGTCCACAACATTCTTGGGCCACAAACCTCAGGTTCCTAAGAACTTTTGTTGGATGGATCTTGTTAACTGCCCTCTGCTCCTTAGTCTTCCTGCCAGGCCTATCTGGCTGAGAAGCCCCATTCATTAGATAGTTGTATTCATAATCCAGATACTTCTTCCAGGTAATTTTTTTTTGGATTTTAAGGGATGTTGAGAATTTGTTCTCATTAAAGCCCTGGGAAACATGAGCTTCGGTCCTAGAGCACTCGGCTTACGCATAACACCATGAACGCTAAAATTTGCTTCTTTTTGATTTAGTCTCTTGCTAGCTTGAAGAACTGGATTTTATAACAGGTCAATTTCAGACCATTTGATATTGATATATGAAGATCCTTAGGGATTATTGAATGCATTTTTCATCCAGCTGTGATAGTATCATATAAGGAAAATGGGATTGACTGTTAAGTACAAATTGAAAAAGACATGGTCATTTAAGATAACTCCTTATCTGTATACAAGGAAATAGTATCAGGGAAATAGACCACCAGTTGACAGAAATAAATTTCACCTTGGGTTCCTCCTCCCCATGCCTCCTTCACTGCTGTTCACACTCATCCAGGATTATTCAATTATTCTGAGAGCCCTTTCTTGGAACCCCGTTAGAGGATGCGTTCCTTTATTCTGGAAGGAAGTGTTGGATGGAGGCACTGGGTCTATTCATAGAGGAGGTTTTGGGGACTTTGGAACAGGGCAGCTTCCGCTTGGAATGTGGCTGGTCTCCCCAGCAGAGCCCCTGACAGTGTCATAAGAGCTGCAGAAGAGCTGAGAACAATGACTCCATGCCTTTCTTTTCATCCACTAGGTTTACTCACATGACCGGAGTGGTCTCAGCCAAGCAAAGCCCCTCTCCAGGTGACATCCAGCCCTGGAAAGTTTCCTGAATTTTACCCAAGCAGAGTGGGTTTGAAGGTCACTTGGAAAATTCCCCAGATTCCCAAATACCCCCTTCACTGTGGGAAGGGTGGCTGGGAATTTGTGACTGGTCCTCTGGAGGTCAGTGCATGGACCTACCTCTGCTCCTATAATTCCTGGGGTGGAGGCTGGAGGGAGAGGGCTGTTGCTTCCTCCTCCCTGGGTCCCATCTGCAAGGATGTCGGCTGCGAGATGTGTGCTCTGCTGGGACCCTCCAGGCCTGTGGACTCCAGAGAAGGACAAGCCTTGGGGCAGGTGTCTGCCTTGCCCTCAGGTGAGCAGGGGCCGGGGCCCAGCCTGGCCCCCCTCATCCTGAGTGGGAGTCGACCTGATTCCACCAAGGAAAGGGCTTTCAGAGCCCCCACGAAAGCCAGGTGGTCTTAGGCCTAAAAGTGAGACCTCTCATGAAAGCTTCCTGAGAACCTACTCTGTATCAGATGACCCACTGCCAGGAAACTCTGAGTCTGTTGTGATGAGAATTGGACCAGTTATATGCACAATGTTGTTAGAACTCACAGCAAGCTAAGCATCACCATCCCCAGGTTACAGGTGAGGAAACTGAGGCTCAAAGACAGTAACTTGAGCAAATCACACAGATAAGTTCATGGAGGAATAAGAATTTAGATCTGGATTTGTTTGACTCCAAAAGAATCTACCCATCCATCCCCTTATCTGCTCACTCATCCAACCATCTCTCTTCCCTTCCTTCCTCCCCTCCTCCATCCCTCCCTCACTTCTTCCCATCCATCCATCCATCCATCCATCCATCCATCCATCCATCCACTGTTAATCAAGCATGTGCCAGGCAATAACCAGCCATCCTTAATCATTATGAGTGATGTCCTAGGGATCGGAAGGGACCCCAGGGAGGTTCTCAGGCCCACAGCATCCTGGGTCTGACCACAGTCACCACGACTGGATACTTGGACCATGCTGGAGCCCCTAATCCAAGTTTGCCAGCAGGAGGCAGGTGGTAACAGGCTGCTTATGGGGTGTCTCTCACCCAGCATGGGGACAGGGGTTGGATGGAGTGGGGTGTGGGGGGAGTGGGGTGGGGAGAGGCTGTCAGAAGGAATTCACTCCCCCAGAACCCACAGGCAAACTCTTCCCCAGCCTGTAATTCCATGCTAGCTGTCAATATGCAGGGGCATGGAGCCAGTTCTTCCCAAGGCCCATGAATCACAGTACTCAGTTTTTTGGTACCAATCAAATGCAGCCTCTCTGGGGGATGGCCTGGGATGGTGGTCACAGGGGCCAGTCTGTACGGTTCAGGGCATGGCGGCAAGGATAGGCGGATGGCTGAGGTGGCACTCCTGGGAGCTGGCAGCATCTCAAGAGGCTCCAAACCCTCACTGGGGGAGGAACCCCAAATCCAGAAAAATAAATCTTAATTCCACCCAGAGGCTGGGCCATGACTACTGGGGACACCTGGGAGGTCCAAGCCATTGGCAGCAGCAGGGTTGGACAAAGAGGCTGGTGAGTCTGGGCTGGTTAAAGTCTGGCTAGAGGTTGTGTGTGTTAAGGCACCTCACCTGCCCCTGGGACCTGTGCAACCTCACCTGGGAGGTCCCATCCTGTCTGTGCCTTCCCAGGGTCTTTCCACAGCAGACAGTGAATATTTCAAAGCATTCATGAGCTCAGCTCCTCCAATGCCACCCCAACAACCCCAAGAAGGAAAGCTGGACCCCTCCCCACCCTTGGCCCCCAAGTTGCTCAGGTCCTTCAATGTTGCCCTTACCCCCTCCATCCCAGAGACACTTGTCTCTGTTCCACAAACATGATGAGCCAATAGAAAGTTGGACTTAACTGATATTTTTAGGACATTATATCCAAAAAAATCAGATATTACATTCTTCTCAAGTGCACATGGAACATTCTCAAGGGTTGATCACATACTGGGGCACAACACTAACCTCAACAAATATAAGAGTATAGAAATTATATCAGGTATCTTCTTGTGACCACAATGGCATGAAACTAGAACTCAACCACAGGAAAAGAAATGAGAAAAAGCTAACTACATGGAGACTAAACAACATGCTACTAAAAAAAAAAAATGATTCAATGAGGAAATCAAGAAGGAAATTACAAAATACCTTGAGACAAATGATACTGAAGGCACAACCATTCAAAATCTATGGGATGCTGCAAAAGCAGTGCTCAGAGGGAAATTCATAGTGATACAGGCCTTCCTCAAAAAAGAAGAAAAATCTCAAATCAACAACTTAGCCCAACACCTAAATGAATTAGAAAAAGAAGACCAAACAAAACCTAAAGTCAGCAGAAGGAAGGCAATCATAAAGATCAGAGAGGAAACCAATAAAGTAGAGATTTAAAAAAAAAACAATAAAAAAAAGCAATAAAACCAAGAGCTGGTTCTTTGAAAAGAAGAACTAAATTGTCAAACCTCTGGCCAGACTCATCAAGAAAAAGAGAGAAAAAAACCCAACTAAACAAAATAAGAAATGAAAAAGAAGAAACACAACAGATACTGCAGAAATACAAAAAACCGTAAGAGAATACAATGAACAATTATATGCAAACAAATTTGACAACCTAGAAGAAATGGACTTTCTACACTTACAGCCTGCTAAAAATGAATCAATAAGAAGTAGATCAATTGAACAGATAGATCACTAGAAATGAAATTGAATATGTAGTAAAAACAGTCCCTACAAATAAAAGTCCAGGACCAGATGGCTTCACAGGTGAATTCTACCAAACATACCAAGAGGAATTTTAACCCATCGTCCTTAAACTTTTCCAAAAGGTTAAAGAAGAAGGAACACTCCCAAAGACATTCTATGATGTCACCATCACCCTAATACCAAAACCAGACATAGATGCTACCAAAAAGGAAAACTATAGGCCAATATCTTTGATGAATATAGACGCAAAAATTCTCAACAAAATTTTAGCCAACCTATCCAACAACATATAAAAAAGATCATAACACCACGATCAAGTGGGATTCATCCCAGGTTCATCATATGCAAATCATATGCAAGTAAATCAGTGTCATACGGCACATTAACAAAAGGGTAGTCAAAAACCACATGATCCTCTCAATCAAGGCAGTGAATCATTTGAAAAAGTCCAACATCCATTCATGATAAAAACTCTTGGAGTGCCCGTCGTGGCGCAGCAGTTAACGAATCTGACTAGGAGCCATGAGGTTGCGGGTTCGATCCCTGGCCTTGCTCAGTGGGTTAAGGAGCCAGCATTGCCGTGAGCTGTGGTGTAGGTCGCAGACATGGCTCGGATCTGACGTTGCTGTGGCTGTGGTGTAGACCAGTGGCTACAGCTCCAATTCGACCCCTAGCCTGGGAACCTCCATATGCTGCTGGCGCGGCCCTAAAAAAAGGCAAAACAAAACAAAACAAAAACCTCTTACCAAAGTGGGTATAGAGGGAACCTACCTTAGCACCAACATGCTAAGATTACCTGGGCCTCAGGGCCTTTGAAACTGCTCTCTTGGCCCCTGGAAAGTCCTCCCCCGGCCTTCCCATCTCCTGCTTAAACAGCCCCTTCTCAGAGAACCCTCACCACCACCACACCAACCACTCCTGCTCCATCACCTTGTTTTATTGTGGAATTTTCTCCTTTATGTGTTTATTGGTTTAACATCCAATTTCCTTACAGGAGAGTGAGCTGAGCCTCTCATATCCACAGAGACTTTCCGGCACCCAGAACAGCGCTCACGGAAGCAGAGCTCAGTAAATAGCAGTGAGAGGACTGAGCGTGTTCTCAGATACAGACGATGGAGGTCCTAGAGGAGAAGGAAAAATTGAATCCCACACCCAGCATGGTGGTCACTCCTCCTGGTCCCTGTTCTGGAAGGTCCCACATTCTGCCAGGCTCAGCACAGCACCTTTGCTTTGGTTTGTTTTGTTTTTTTCTTTTTGCTTTTTAGGTTCGCACTTGGGGCATGTGGAGGTTCCCAGGCTAGGGGTCAAATCGGAGCTACAGCTGCCGGCCTACACCACAGGCACAGCCATGCAGGATCCAAGCCATATCTGTGAGCTACACCACAGCTCACAGCAACGCCGAATCCTTAACCCACTGAGCAAGGCCAGGGATCGAACCAGCAACCTCATGGTTCCTAGTCGGATTCGTTTCCGCTTCGCCACAAGGGGAACTCCTGCAAAGCACCTTTGTAAGGCGGGGCCGAATTGGGGCAGAGTGAGTCTGACTCTATGGCCTGAGGTGTGGGAGGAGGGCCAGGCTGGGCTCACCCAGGTGTGTAGTGGGGGAGTGGCCGGGAGCAGGGTAGGCAGGGACCAGCCCCACAGAAGGGTGGGGACAGAGCCCAGTGCTCCAGGATCATGCTGTGGCCCCTGCCTGGGCTGGCGTGTCTTGTCCACTCCCTTCTAGCCTGGAATCCTGGAGGGCCCGGGTGCTGAGTCACCAGAGCGGCCAAAGGGACAAAGGGCCTTCTGGAGCCCAAACAGGTGAGGTCCGGCAACCCAAGGCTGACCCACCCACCAATGACACCTCCTAGGACCTGGGGATTCCAGAGCTGGGGCTATGCTAGGGGGTCCTACAACTGATGGGTTCCTAAGCTGTGGGTGTCCCCAGAAGACAGAGGCTGCGGGCCAGGACCCTGATTTACCAAGACCGTCTCCATATTCACCGGACACACATCACGGATGGCAGAACATTCTATTTGTGAAATAGGCTCTGTGGTTTTAATCTTTATTTTATTTCTTTATGTATTGGCTGCATGCAGAAGTTCCCAGACCAGGGATCGAAACCGTGCCACAGGAGTGACCCTAACCACAGCAGTGACAATGCCAGATCCTTAACCACCAGGCCACCAGGGAATTCCTTTAGCTTTATTTTTTAATTAAGCTTTTAATTAAACTTTTCAGTTGGAGATCCCTGGAGATTCAC